>LZPO01044397.1:495987-522113 GCA_001675575.1 Neotoma lepida
ACACACACACACCTTTAACCCCAGCACTGTAGGCAGTGGAGGCAGAAGAGCAATGAAGCTGTCTAGGCAGCTGTGGCCAGGAGCTGTGAGACCCAAGCGTCTTGTGCAGAGTTGCAGAGGGCAGGGCTCCTAAAGATGGCATAAGAGCCATATTACCCACACCTAGAATGTCTCCACTTCAGAGAAATCCAAATGGCAACAGAGATGGCAAGGTCTTGGCCTGTCACNGCCACCACCAAATGCTTCATTTAACTCTGCCTAGTGAATATTTCCTTTTAAAGACACATTATAAAGTTGGAAATACCTGCCTTATTGTAATTTTATCTTCTCCCATTAGCTCATTAAGATTAAAATATTGGGGCTGACGAGATGGCTCAACTGTTAAGAGCACTGATTACTCTTCCGATGGACCCAAGTTTGATTCCCAGCATCCACAGGGCAGCTCACAACTGTAACTCCAGTTACAGGAAATCTGATACCTTCTTCTAGCTTCCACAGGCACCAGGCACACACGCGGTGCATATATATGCATGCAGGCAAGACACCATAAACAAAACATTTTTAAATTTAAAGATAAAAAAAAGAANGGGAGCTCTTTCCTGCTGACTCTCTCAGCCCTCCCTTCCAGCCCATGTCCATTCCTCCTCTGTGTTCTCCACTGATCCCCAGAAACACTTTCTACCAGGGACCTCCAGTAGCCAGGACAGGCTGGCACACACATCAGTGGCTCGCTCAGCCATCATGAGACACTTCTCTTGCAGCAGATGGGAACTAACACAGACCCACAACTGGACAGTGTGCAGAGAGTGAGAGACTTCGGAGCACTCAGTCCAAATGGGATGTCTTCATCAAACCCTTCCCCTCATGACTAGAGGATCTCTGGGGAAAAGGAGATGAAAAGGTTTTAAGAGCCAGAGGGGATGGATGTCTCCAAGGAAACAGTGTCTTCCAGACACAACAGGACTGATAGATGTGAACTCAGGGACAGCATGCACAAGGCCTGCACAGATGAAAGCCAGATGGGGTCCCAGCACTGAGATGGCAAGTGGACATAAGCTAGCAAGAAGCTCTCTGCCACTGATAGCGATGGCCAAGGAAAACATTAGTTTTCTCCAATGGAGTCTCACTGGGCACATCAACCACTCCGTGCTCAGGAGTAATTAACTGGCCAACACAAAATAAAGAGAATGGTCGTTTCATAAACTTTTTGTCTCATTTTGCTTTGTTTGGACATTTTCTGTCTTAATGGTCGGTCTTTTGATTGTATATGTTGTTTTGTGTTTTTGTGTTTTCATGGGGCTTTTTGTGTGTTCCTTTGGGGTTTCTGTTTTTGTTTGTTTTTTAAAGAGACAGAGAGGGCATAAAGTTGGGTGGGTGGGGAGTTGGGGAAGATCTGGGAGCAGTTGGGGAAGGGGAAAAGCATTACCAAAATATATTGTATGAAAAAATTTCAATAAAAAAAAAGAGTTGGAAGCAAAGACTCCATAAGATATCTGCACACCTGTAGTCAAAGCACCATTATTCATGATAGCCAAAGGGTAAAAGTGCGGAGATGGGTGGCTGGCTGGACAGATGTATGAATGGGTAGATTTACATATGTATGCATAAACAAAATATGGTATGCTCATACAGTGGAGAACTAGTCAACCTTAGAAGTCAATAAGGAAGCTTTGACACCTGCTGCAACATATGTGAACCTGGAGGCACTTGTGTAGGATGAAGCAAGCCTGACATAAAAAGACAGGGGTCATGTGACTGTACTTTGGAGATTCCCAGGATGGGCAAATTGAACCAGAAAAGAGTCCGGTGTGTGGCACACCTGTAATCCCAACACACAGGAGGCAGAGGCAGAAGGATCACTGCAAATATGAGGCCAGCCTGGTCTATGAANTGAGCTCCAGGTTAGCAGAGTACCTCAGAGTCCCTATCTCAAAAAATATAATAACAAAGCCAGGTGGTGGTGGCTCATGCCTTTAATCCAAGCACTCTGGAGGCAGAGGCAGGTGTATCCTTGTGAGTTCGAGACCAGCCTGATCTACAGCCCAAGCAGCCTGAAACAACATGGGCTATTGCCATTGACCTCGATTGCTCACCCTAACTACATGGTAAGATCATATTTCTGAAGACACCACACACTTTAGCTGTAGGACAAAATAAATTAACCTCAAGCCAACCAGGAAACTTCCTCCCTGGGGTCTAGCTTTNGTGGTGCCAGAGGTGCTATTGTTGTATGACAAAACTTTCCCTGGGGAGANGCAACACACATTTACTCACCCCAGATAAGGAACCCACAACAGACCACCAAAGTCCAACTTGGTAAACCAATAAGTTTAATTGGGGTTAGTTACAGGAATATAGGTGAGGGGTTATTTACAGGGGCAGAAATGACTCAAAGACAGCTGCATCACCAAAGCCCACCCTAGCATAGATGACACTCACAAAGCTGGGAACCTGGATCACACTACACAGCCTTCAGGCAGTTCAACAGGTTGGAGAGTGACCTTCTCAGGTGCCCCAGTCGGTCTAAACCTCTTCCAGGCCGCTTGACTGATCTCGGAGTCTTCTTTGCAGCTTGACTCTACTCTTCTGAGAGGGACTCTCAGATTTTATTGTTTACTCTGACAGGGAGGGGCTTAGTGAATCTGGTCGGTTTCAGGGACTTCCTGAAGCTATTTAGACTTGTTTACTTTTCTGCTTAAGGAGCTTTCTTGCAACATGAAATGTTTCAGTCTTTGAGGAAACTGTTACACAGTAGCTCTGCAGACTGCTGAGGGAGAAAACAAATGGTCTCACCCAGCACTGGACTCCTCTGAAGTTCATCTGGGGAACTCTCAGGTGTGAATCAACCTACTGACCTACCCAGACTACCAGACTCGGGGTTTCCCTGCCTTGAAAGGGGACTTTATTGCATAGTAGAAGTTATATTCACTGATTACCTGTGGATGTCAATTGAGTTAGGTAGGACCCTGGGCGACGCATTGTGCTGGAGATATGGTCAGGGAAGATGATGGAATTCCATCCACAGTGTGATGCTGAGTCCTTCACGCCTACCAGCACATACTGTGTGACCCTTCATCATTCACTTGCCATCACCGAAGACTGGGCTGTCCCTCCACACAGAGGACACTGCTCCTAATACCTGTTTTCTTAGCTCCTCTGTGACTCATCACAAAAATTCCTCACACCTACAAAAGAGCATCCTCCATCACTCTACACAATCCCACCCTAGATTCTTCTTCTTTAATTAGTACCATGTGGTTTAAGTTATGTGAACTTATTAGTTGGGTGGGGGTGGGGGTAGGGGTTATGTTCCTCCATAGAATCTAACCTTCAGCACCTTGGACAGCACTAGGCACATCATTGTCTGTAGGTTTGGGAGGAATTAAAACAGAGTTCCCTGAAGGAGCTGGACCTGGGGTATTGACATGTTGCCTCGGTCAAAGACAGGATGGCACCAAGTGGGATTCCATGAAAGTCTGTCTGTCTGTTTNATCCTGCTTTCTNCCAGCCCACTTTTCAGCCCTGGGTCCATCAGGCCTGCATCAGGCACATATCCCTCCCTGTTCCTGTCTCTCAGGCAAGACACTGGAGGATGCCAAGGCAGGGAATCCAGGACCTTGAGAGAAGATTTAAGTACTAATAGGTGGGACCCTCCTTAAAAGGGTGCTGCCCTTGGATCACTGCACAATAAAATTTAAATGTAACTAGGAAATGTATGTCTTTCATTTCTCTACAGTAAAGGTCACTCACGGATTCGAGCTCAATGACCAGGGGAGACTGAGCAGCTAGCAGTGAGTTTAGGCACCCCTTAGATGAAGCTCATTCCTACCATTAAAAATCAAAGTATTTCTTTGATATAGACCCATGTGTTTCCATGGAAACCTGTCCTATTGCCTAGGCGACTAGGGGCTCATGCTGGCACAGTTAGATGATTATTTTAAAATTTTCAGAGCATTCAGGTCTACTTAGACAAAAAAAAAATCACACTTCTTAGCCACATTGAAATTGCTGCATTATTTCCCTATGCCACATTCAACTTTTCATTTCTACCCCCAATAAATTAAGGCAAAANTAAATCTCTGATCTTGTAAAGTTTCCAAGTCCTTATCAACAGCAGTGACACTAAAAAAGTTTCATTTGTCTTTGCCAATGCAAAAACACAGCCTTTGCCTCAAAGGGAATAAAAGATACTTTATTCTAGAGCCAAATATGAGTGATCATGGCCCAGGAACACAGACTCAGTTTACCCTAAATTCCATGTTCCAATGTGTTAACAGTTTCATGAAATTTATATCATAACAGAATAAAGAAAACCATAAATCGGGGCTGGAGAGATGGCTCAGCAGTTAAGAGCACTGGCTGCTCTTCCAGAAACCCCGAGTTCAATTCCCAGCAACCACATGGTTGCTCACAACCATCTATAATGGGATCTGATGCCCCCTTCTGGCATAAAGTCATATATGCAGATAGAGCACCATATACATAAAATAAATAAATAAATCTTTTAAAAAAAGAAAGCCATAAATGAAGATATTTTCAAAGCCATTGGTGGGAACATCAAGTAAGTGGGTTACAGAATAGCAGGGAAATGGTAGCTGTAGACCTCCGATTCTACCTGATGACAGTCTTTGGTTGGTTGAATCTGGGGATCTGTATGTATTTTCCAAAGGATTTACCAAATAGTCATACAGATATTAGGTTGGACAGAGAGGTGAGCAGTAACTGGCTATTAAGGCATCTAAAGATGGACCAAGATAAAGTTTGGTTAGGCTCTGGATCTTTAACACTCCAACCTCTCTACTCTGGTAGCCTTGGAGCCTGTATGCAGAATCAGTTTTGAGTGTGGAGAGAAACACAGCTACAGAGGGCATGACCTAACCTGCCTCTAACAGGTTCTAACATTTCAGCTTGCAGAACTGTGAGAAATAAATTATATTTATAAGCTATCACATTTATGCTATTTTTATTATTGCAGCCCAAGAAGACTAAAACACCTTTGCTCCTTTGATTTTTAAAAAATTATTATAAAACATTACTGTCATAACTTCACATGTCAACTTGATATATACCTAAAAAAAGGAAACTTCAACTGAAAAATTGCCAAGATCATCATATCCAAGGACAATTTCCTTAATTGCTAGGTGATATGGGGGGGCCCAGTTCCCTGCGGACAATGCCATCTCTAGGTAGGTGGGCTGGGGGTGCTTAAGAAAGGTAGTTGAGCAAGGCAGAGAGTACAGGCCAGCACCAGCTTTCCTCTGTGGTACCTGCTTCTGTTCCGGCTCCCCTGGAACTCCTTGCTGACTTCCTTTAACAATGGATTGTATCTTGTAAGCTGGGAGAGACTCTTTCCTCCCCACGTTGCTTTTTACCACACTAACTGAAAGCAAATTAGAACAGTTAGGGAAAGCTTTTTTGTGCAAGTACGAAATATACTTTGAGCCTGTTTCCACCCTGTCCCCTTCCACCTTCTCCTCTCTCACCCCTGACCCTCCTGTCAGCCCTATCCCCCAGTTTCACATCTACTTGCATGCCCTCCATCAGTGCATATGATTTTATGTATCATGTAGAATGGATCTTTCTGAGACTGATGCAATTCACTTAATAGGACTATCTCCAGTTTCATCTATTCTCCTACAAACAGTGTAACCTCCTGCTCTACGGATGAAAATAATTCTGTTGTGTGTACACGTTGTCCTTCTCCATTCCTCTGCTGTTGGACACCTGGGTTGGTCCATACTTAGCTCTTGTGAATAGTGCACACTGATGAGCATGATCTCTGTGGTATGTTGACTTGGAGTCTTGGGGTAAACACTGAGAAGTGGTATATGTGGTCATATGGAAGCTCCATGTTTAGCCTCTTGAAGACCCACCACACTGGTTCCCGTAGTGGCTGCATTAGTTTACATTTGCTCCAGCAGTATACAAAGGCTCCCTTCAGTCCCCATCCTCACCAGCATGCTGTTTTTCTGATTACTGCCATTCTGACTGGGATGAGACAGGCTCCTTTAACCTGAACTGCCTCCCTGTGTCTCATCTGTTCTGAAAACTTGATTCATCTTCTAAGGTTGAACCCAAATGCTATATATCTTATCATAAAATAGTTACCTGTCTCCCAAGTCTACCTGACTGAACTTTCTTTGTTGTCTGTGTTAGAGGTCTTGGCAACTTGACCAGTCTTTGATTAGCCTCTAAATGTAAGGCAGGAGCTGTTTCAATTATTCAGCTTAATGAAGCATGTATAGAACAAATAAATAAATATTTGAAATTCTTTCTATCCAAAAAAAATTGAGAAAAATGAAAGAGAATGAAAACCTAAGTCTTGGGTTTGTGGTTGACTATAAATAGAATAAGCACAAATACAATGAGTGCCCAGAGCTGACCTGAACATGGAGTTCACCACCCAAAGAAGACAGTGCTCTACCTCCTACCCATGATGCCACTGCCATTCTACATGGTGACAAAATGCTTTAAAGAATTGCTCTAACATGGGCTGGCAGGAAGGCATGTCACATGTAGTGTTCTAATTGTCATTGACTGTCCTTATTCTGGGACGAAGTAATTGTCACACATGCTCACACCTGAAGGGATCAAGTAGCTCAAATTAACTGTGTATTTTGTGCCTAGAAACGAGACAGATGGACCAAAAAGGAGTAGGTTCATTTTATTTACAGTAGGAAGAAATACCATGCTGGAGAGAGTGGCAAGCACAGAGCCATGATGGGGAGACCATGAGAGAAGGGGCAGAGTGGGCAGCCTGAGCTTGCAGAGGTTCGTTGTTACTTTGGGTCACTGTTTCACTTGTTTACCAGGAGCAGCACTGATGCTGGGCAGCTGTGTTTCCTGTCAGCAGCACTACTGTGTTTTGGAAAGAGATTTGCTTGAGATGACGGCTTAAGTACTTACTTCCTCTCTCACCTCAAGTCCTGAAAATTGAAAGGCCAGGAATCCTGAGGATGGAANAGAAACTGAGGAAATGAAAGATGTAGCCAGCACCATGTCTGCCTGAACACCACTATGCTCCTCACCATGATGATAATGGACTGAACCCTGAACTGTAAGCTGCTACCTCAATTAAATGTTTTCCTTTATAAGAGTTGCCATGGTCATGGAGTCTCTTCACAGCAATAGAAACCCTAAGACAGAAGTTGGTACCAGAGACTGAGATATCATTGTGCCAGACCATGTTTTGTTTGGAGGAATTTGGACTTTGGTACTTAGGATTAGGAAAGCAGTGGACTGCTTTAAGCACTGCTTAATGGGTCATGCTAGTAGGAACATGGAAGACAATGATCCTGATAATGATTTGAACTGTCTGGGGCTGGATCAAGAGGTTTTAGAGGAGAATAATTTTATGTTGTCTAGAAGTTGTTCTTATGATATTTTGATGAAGAATGTGGCTGCTTTTTGTCCTTGTCTGAAGAGTCTNCCTGAGGCTAAAGTGAAGAGATTTGGATTAATTCTGTTGGTGGAGAAAATCTCAAAACAGTCTAGGATAGACTGTTGTGTGGTTATTAGTGTTCACTCTGATGAAGATTTATAATGAAAAGGAGCAAGCTGAGCAAGGAAAATTTAAAAAAATGTACAGTTCAAGAAGAAAAAGGGCACCAGGAAGTGGAATGGAGCTAAATCCTGTGTTCAAGGAGATCAACAGATTAAAGAGGAGCAGGATATAGATGCAATAAAGGGAGAGGTGACCTCAGGGCAAGACCCACCCAGCTCATCTTCCAATTTGTGAAAAGGAATTAAAGAAAAGCTGGCTCTAGTGTGGTAGTACACACCTTTAATCCCAGTACCCAGGATACGTGCAGATCTCCGAGTTCAAGGCCAGCCTGGGCTAGAGATCCAGTTTCAGGACAGCCAAGCCTTAGAGAATAAAGGACAGAAAGTTGGTGAAGATGTATTTGAACAAGGGGGCCACGTTCCACCCCAATAAGCAGCAGAACTTGGCAGCTTCTGGAGTTAAGGATAGAAGAAAGGGGCTATGGAATTGCATTTGTCACGGATGTCCCTGAATGGAGGCCTAGGCAGGCCATTGTGTGAAGCTGTGAAGGTGAAGCCTGGATGCCGGGGAGAACCCAAAATGTTGGAGATGCCAGAGCCATGGGATACCTGCCAAGGAGAGCTGCTATGCTCTCATGCAGAGTCCCCCAGCTAGACTACCAAGGAGCCAACTTCTGATGCAAAGACAAAAGGTTTCTTTATTCAAGCCAAGCCCCAGCAGGGACCTCATCAGATGTCCAAAACTCCATTTCAGCAGGTGAAGGAGGAAGGCCCCAGGCACTTATTACAAGAAGTTTATGTAGTAGAATATTTTAAGGTGTGTTACTTTTGTTCATGTTGCATTTGTTTAACTCTGTGAAGCTGCGATACTATGCCTGTGTAAAACCCATGATGGTCTAATAAAGAACTGGCCAATAGCAAGATAGGAGAAAGGATAGGCAAGGCTGGCAAGCAGAGAGTATATATAGAAGGAGAAAACTGGGAGGAGAGATTTAAGAGCTAAGAGCCAGAGAAGAAGGAGGACTCAAGGGGCCAGCCACCCAGCTACACAGCAAACCATGGAAGAAGGAAAGAAAAGATACAGAAAAATAGAGAAAGGTAAAAGCCCAGAGGCAAAAGACAGACGGGTTAATTTAAAGTTAAGGAAAGCTGGCTAGAAACTAAGNCAAGCTAAGGCTGGGCATTCATAAGTAATAATAAGCCTCTGTGTATAATTTATTTGGGAGCTTTTGGGCCCCCCAAAAAAGTATGAAACAACAACAAAATGGCATACCAATGTGGGCCTCTCAAATATTCATCTAGAGTCTGAGAAAGCTGAACAAACAAAAAAGTGATACAGCTCCTTTAAGAGTTTTGGCCAGGCCGTTTCTGCCAGCCAGTGAGGCATTGAGAAGCTAGTACGTTAAATAGAAACAAAAAACTAAATAAAACTACCTGCCACAGTGCAAGCATTGGCATTCTAGAGCTTTAGGAAGGTTTAATGCAGTTTTCAGTCTCCTACCTCCGACCTGGATGTGGGTTTTAGGCTTGGCTTTCAAGACNGGAGAAGTGGGCAGAGCCAGCCAAGAGAGCCACTCGGAGAATCCAGGTGTACCTGAGCAGTTTAAAAGTGTGCTCATGAGGTCAAAAAAGACCAGGGATACACAGTAAAGGAGGTCCTGATGGAAAAACCTCTAAGCAAGTTACAGTGTGTGTAACAATGTGCGTAGGCTTAAGAACAGGAAAAGGGTATAGTCATAAAAAAAAGAATAGTTTACAAAATAAAGTCTTTAAAAAGAGAATAAAGAATAAGCCACGTAGAGATGGGAAATGCACAGGTAGTTTGGATCCTGTATGTGTTGATTTTGAATTTTTTGACTGTTGAGAAGCAAAAGACAGCTGCTGGGACACATGGGATTGTGAACTGGACTGCTAAATTGAACCAATCTAGATATTTTAGAAATGCCTTAACTTTTAAAAAGTCAAAANATATATTTGTCAAATGGAAATNAAAAATGCTTTGGAGTTTTGTTCCCACAGGAGATGAGAGGCTGTGGATTCCTTCAGGGTTAATATGGATCAGGCTTGATCAGTTGAGACCTCCTGAATCTTGACAGGTGATATTTATCAGCAAAGGTTACNGCTGGTCTTCCCAGGANTTGGTCATTATTTAAAATTTTCTCTCTGGGACCCTAAAGATACATTGTCCACAGACAGCAGGAAGAAGAATGGATAAACTGCACCCACATTCCCAAGAATTGGGGGGTGTGGGTGGTTGTTGGTCATTTGGTGGCCTATGGATGTTTGTTATCACTTAGGAGACTATAATGTATTGATACAAATTTAAAGTTAATTTTGTTATACTGTATATATGTTTCTACTCTTGTTTAAAAGATTTTTGTATATTTATATTTGTATATTGATAAAAATTTAAGGTTATTTTTGTTTAAAAAAAAAGAAGCAAGGTAAAGTGTCCACTAGGTAAGTGTGGGCAAGATTGCACTATACCCTGCATGGCTCCAGACAAACTTGGTGCTCTAGAACATGAGGAGACCAGTGCTGGGGGTGTAGACTTCCTCCTGAAAGAGCTGGGGCCATGAGAGGTCCCCAGCCAGGGCATGTGTCCCAGATCTAAACCCTAGAGTGTTTGCTCTGCAAACCAGTTAACCTGGGTGGAGCCATGTCTGTTTAAGACCGCAGGCGAAGCAGAGCAGATGTGAGGTAGTGTTCCCNTCAGGATTCTGCAGGTATTCGGTACTGCAGGTATTCGGAGGAAGGACACTGCAACACCAATCACATCATAACATTTTTCAAAGTGTGTGAAGGTCTAGATCTGACACAAATGAGACTCAAGAGCAAGTCACAGCAAGGGCAGTCACATTCATTTGACACGCTAAACTTGTACATTACATGTTTTTAATAAAAATACCTAATATGTAATTAATTTTTCATAAATTTATACATAAAATTTTATCACATGATGTTTTATTTCATGAACTGATTATTGTCCCATTTTGCCTTTTTAAATTTTAATATGTTTGAGTCTTTTATCACTATACTTTAAAAATATATACAAAACTTTAATTTTTTTCAGTTTACATTTACTTCAATTTACATTTTTCTGAATGTATAANTTTTAATTTATTATTATATTATTTTATTTTATACTTATGTATAAGTATTATTTTATATTATATATGAAATATAATACATATATTACTATTTTAGATTCATGTGAAACTTTCTTTTAGCCATTAACAATTTTCCTAAAATGAAGGAAAACATATTTTGAGGAGTAAACATATATTTCTAGATAAATNATCTTATTATTAAATATTGGTAACCAGTGACAAGATTCTCAGATATGGCAATGTTTATTTAACTCAGACATCTTTAATTCAGACATCTTTCATATTTAGCAATTTTTAGTCATTAAACACCAATACTCTTACACATGCTTTTAAATGTTACCCTATGAATATCCATTTGTCAAAATAGAAGACAGCATACACTATGTCTCAGTGTGACTCCTAAATACAAGCTATGATCAACATGAACTCTTGTTTGAGTTCCCACCTGAAACCTACTAGAAATTGGCTAGATGCTGGGATAATTCCAAACATTTCCCAGTCAGTGATTATGAAATAGGTTATGATCACCATGAAAAATAGAGACCCTGGCTGAATGTGTTAACTGCATACCTGTGATCCCCACACTTGGAAGGTGAAGGCAAGAAGTTGAAGGACAGCCTGCTACATAGGCCGTACTTGTGTAGGCTANACACAAGTCCCTGTCAAAACAAAACAAAACAGATCAGGGACCCTCACATAAAGATTTGAATGCACTGAACTCTATGTATAAGAGCTAAAACTAAAACAGAATGAAAATAGAGGACTGAGAAAAAGAAGCAGTCAGGAAATGCTACAGAAAGAAAGTGGGTGAGTGAATAGCAATAGCTGCTAAGTTAGNGAAATTCAAGTCTAGGAATATGAATGAGGTAGGGAGNGACACTATTGAAAGCTAACACTTCTCTACAGCCAATGAGCCAGCTGTGAGCTGCTATAACTCCACCTGTCATTTTCCATTGTTGGAACAAAATACTCGAGACTGTAATTTGTAAAGAAAGGGGTTTGTTTAGCTGACAGTGTTGAGGCTGCAAGTCCAAACAGCATGTCAGCTGTCTGCATTTCGTAGTGGAGGNTGGTATGGAAAGAGCATGTAGGAGAGGGAGACATCACATGGTGAGAGATGATGCCAGAGANAGGGAGGGGCCAGTCNTACTCTCTTAAAATAGTTCACTCAGGAGAATGGACCAGGGACTCCTGAGAGCTACCTGAACCTCTCATGAGGACAGTGTATTAACTGACCTGATGGTATGCTGCTGTGTCCAAGGACAATATACTAAATGACCTGATGGCATTCTGTTGTGTCCATCACGGCTCCAGGGACTTGGCCCTGACTGGGGCAGTGAGGGAATGAAGAAACAACAGACAGATGCACACACAGACACACAGACAGTCAGTGCTGGNCTGGGTTCTCAGAGGGAGAAAGTTCANTGTGTTTACTATAGTGGCTTACAGAGAGGTGGGGTTACTACATGCAGACCAAACAGGAGGCAAGTACACAGCTGGATCAAGGAGGGAGAGTCTTTGTGGGGGTGCGGTGTGTAAGCTGTAACTATCTGGGGGTAGGGGAGCTGTGGTGGACATTTTCTGTCAACACCTGCTCACAGATCAGAAGGAACGCTTTGCCATACCTCCATGGGTCTGTGGTCCTTGACATGGTTATGCCCATGTCAACAGTACACATTGACTCAAGACTTCACTTGTTCAGGTCTTCCTTCACTCCCTACAGCATTCCACCAGAGCCCACATCTTAAAGGTCACTGTAGGGGAAAAGGGCCAGCCAAAGAAACCCACCCTGGCCCTGAAACCAGAGCCAGTGAAAGAAACACACCCTAGCCTTGAACCCAGAACCTAAGAAACACACTTTGGCCCTGGAACCGGAACCAGTGAAAGAACTACGCCCTGGTCCTAAAACTAGAGCCAAAAGGCTAAAAAGGGCCAGTGAAAGAAACAGTTTGGCCCTGAAACCAGAGCCAACTCTGCCCCTGACCAACACAACTAGCCAATCCCTGAGCAGAAAATCTTCTTCCTGGAGAAACTCTGCCCCTAAGAAACCCTAGATAAGCCCCTCTGCCTGTTCAGTTTGTGGGCTGTGCTTTCCCACAGCTGGCAGAGGCAGCCACTGAATTTTGGGTGAAGATCTTTCACCAGCAAAACAGAAGAACCTTGCTGAGATGTTCCCTTGGCGGGGGGAGCTGAGCAGAATAAAACCTTTGCTGAGATGTTCCCTTAGGAGGAGAGCTGAGCAGGATAACTTTTCGCTGGAGCCGGNGGAGATTGCTACATTTCTGCATGGGTTTCCCCTTTAGCAGAGTGAAGCAAGAAGAAGCAACACCTTGAGCCAGAGAGAAGCAGCAGCAGAGCTCTGCAGGGAAGCCCCCTTAAGGGGGTGCAGAGCAAAGCTCAGCTGTAATGGCTTTCTCAGAGAGGAGCAGGATTCTTACATCCTGCAGGGAGGCCATCCCCCACAGCACCCCAGCTTCAGGTACAGCGTGACTTCCCTACAAGTCGGGATACCTTTCACCCCAGAGCTGTCCTTTTGCAGCTCCAGATAGAGCCTGACTTCCCTACAAGTCAGGACACCTTTTCCTCCTTTTGCAACACTTCCTAACATCACCATACTATAGACTGACCATTCAACCCATGAATCTTAGAGGGTCACACTCATACCATATCCANACCATTCAATGATTGTTAGAAATAGATATAAAAAGCGGGAAAACAGTCAGGTGGTATGCTGTAATCAGCTGCTCTTAGTAATCAACAGATAATTTAAGAGCCACCACCAACATTTGTGGGGTATGAGTAAATATAACANTGCAAACTATACATATGACTGGATGAATGAATGGATAAAATATGCACATAGTAAAATATACATGCATGCATAATTAATAGCCAGCTAGAATCAGACACAAATGTAGGAACAGAGAGACAACAGATGCTAGATATGCACAAATAATAGGAATGGATAGGAATAGCAGTCAATAGATGATTTAATAATAGGGGATAAATGACAGATGAAAGGCATGAGATGGATGGAAAGACCTAGCTCTAACATTCCAAAAACAAATCAGTGGAGATGTCCACTGGGAACCTGAANATGAATGTTTATTTTAAAGACTCAAACCTTGGCTTGCTNGTCATTCTGACAGAAATAGTAACAGAAGCTGTGAGGGTAGATCAACTCACCAAGAAAAATAAAAGGTGGGGGGACAGAAAGAGGAGGAGGAAAGGGGAGGAGAGAGAACCTTGCACTACATCTCCAGTTAGCAAGAGGAAAACACCAGGACAGATGGACANAGCATTCAGAGGGTGTGTAGCAACACTGAAGTCAAAGGAATCTGCCCCGCTTGTGTTCCTGAGTAGGTGGCTCTGATAATTGCTTTGAAAACCAGAGTATAAATAAAAGTCTGTGGGTGGTGACAGAACAACACCCTTGTTTTCAGTTCAACTGAGTCTGTCCTGCCCTGCCCACCAGAGGTTTGGGGATCCACTCAGTTCAGACTGGATGACNCCCACAATTTCTTAAGTGGCTACAACAGCCAGCAAAGCCTGCCTTCCACCCCTTTCCCCAACTTCTCTTNATCGGCTCTCCATTTCAAACCCAGGCTGGGAGACGCCATCCTTTGTGGCCCCACAGCANACCTGACACCATCTTGTGGCACTCCCATTTTGATAATGTGAACATGGACTTTGCTATTGTACATTTGTATCTCTAGATTCCTCTCTGGTGGTTGCTTTGCTCTGTTGGTTAACCAGGAGTCTCCTGGGGGATAAAGGAGGGAACCCAATGGCAGTACACTTACCTCTTCAGCAGAATTTCTCCTATGCCACAGCCCTATCACTGACAAAGAGNAACTGNGGGGCTGCNTAAGTAGTATTTAGCACTAGACAATGCTGAGTTTGAGCNAGTATCTTAGGGTTTTTATTGCTTTGAAAAGACACTATGNCCACAGCAACACTTATAAAGAAAACATTTAATTGGGCTGGCTCACTTACAGTTTCAGAGGTTCAGTCNATTGTTNTCATGATGGGGAGCATGGTGGCCTGTAGGCAGACTTGGTGCTGGAGTAACTGAGAGTCCTACANCTTCCAGGCAACAGGAAGTCGACTGAGACACTGAGTGATATCCTGAGCATAGGAAACCTCAAAGCCTGCCCCAACAGTNACACACTTCCTCCAACAAGGCCATACCCATTCCAAAAAAGCCACAGCTCCTAATAGTGCCACTCCCTATGAGATTATGGGAGCCAATCACATTCAAACTACTACAGCCAGGAAGAACATATAAGATGGTAAACACATTAAAATTCAATAATCATGTTTTATATGATGGCCATTATTCTTACCTTCCTGTAGATTAATTCCACCGATGACTTCTCTTGGGAAAATTACTCATTCTGTTAACAACTGTGCACACACATTCATGCAAAAATATAAACAAACATGTACACAGTTTAAAAAATGCTTAGAGAGCAAATGTCCAGGTCCAGAAGCAGAATCCAAAAGCTTCCCACCACGGTCTCTGTGTACTCTTCCTGATCACATCTCTCCTTGCCCTAAAAACAACTGTGATAAACTTTGATGCTCCTAATAGTTTTATACTTATGTATTTATCCTTAATAACTGCAGTTTACANAAAGTTCAAGAACTCACAAAACTACCCAGTACTAGGGAGGCAGAGGCAGGTGGATCTGAGTTCAAGGCCAACAGGCTCTATATAGTGAGTTCCAGGACAGTCAGAGTTACATAGTGAGACCCTGTCTTAAACAAAAGAAANACAAAAAGGACTCTCAAAATTAGAGGGACCACACCGTGTCCATCCTTTGACTTGATTTTTTCACGTGATGNTGTGATCTACCTGTTATTGTACAGGCAGGTTTCTTTTTATTGTATTTCACAGCACAGTTATAATTTGTCTATTTGATTATGGATACAAGTCTGGGTTGGATAGTGGTTTTAGCTAGTTCAAATAATATCAAAAGCAANGTACTATCTTCATGTTTACTGGANGGCACACACTTCTTCAAAAGATCGTTTTATTGGTTCACAAACATACAGATTATTCTTGTTAAAAACTTGTTACTGTGGGATTTGTGTGTGTGCACTGGTATGTGTTTACATGCAGGTATTTGCATATGGAGGCCAAAGGAAAATCTCTCCTCAGACACTATTTTTTTTGTTTGTTTTTGTTTGTAGAAATAGGGTCTCTTACTAGCCTGTGTCTCATAACTTAGGTAATGATGTCTGGCCAACAAGCCTCAGGTATCTATGTGTCTCCACCTCTTAGGTGCACCATGCCTCAGGTTTTTCTTGAGTTTTGGGTACTGAACTCAGGTCCATTACTGTGAGACTTTTAAAGTGGTCTTTGGTCTGGCAGGTGCCTAGGGGCACTGTATTGTAATTTCAGTTCCCAGCTTCGGTTATCACTGAGGATGTCAGTATTTGCATGTATTGGTCATTTGCATTTTCTCATCAGTGCTGCATCTGTTTAAGTCTTCTACCCCTGCAAAGAAGCTTTCTATTTCCTATGGTTTGTAGGTGCATTGAATGGATCCTAGATATGAGTATGGAAACTTCTGCATTGTGACTCCGTTTTTTGATGTTTGGTTTGGGGTAGACAAATCTGTGGCTAAAAAAATTCTTTTCAAGGCTGGAGCAATGTGTCTCAGCAATGTGTCTCAGCTGCTCTTCAAGAGCACCAGGGTTCAATATCCAGCAAGCACATGGCAGCTCACAACTGTCTGTATTTCCAGTCCCAGGGGATCTGACACCTTCCCGTCTTCCAAGGACACTGCATACATGTGGTACACACACAGATATGCAGGCAAAACATCCATACATGCAAAATAATAAATTTTAAAAATCTTTTCCTTTTCAATCCCCAAATCACATTTTCTCATACATGTCTACCATAGAATTTGGAGACTTTTTTTTTAATATTGGAAAAGTACTGAAGAACATACAATATATAATGTATAACACCCTCAACAGAGACTCAGACAGCANGCACAATCATGTGCATTAATCTGTCTACAGTAAAATCTCTTAGTTACATAAATGATAAATGAAGTCTCACATCATTCTCTCTCTTTCTCTCTCTCTCTCATCAATGGGTTCCAAAGAGTTTGGTATTTCAGAGATTGGGAGATTTTGTAATTAGTACAATTTACAGTTGCAAGAATACAGGCATAATTGAACTAGTAAAAGTCAAGAGGGACTCCTGGGGAAACCGTCTGGAATTTGTCTCTAGAAAGATTTTTTTTAGTACAGATTTGAATTATTTACTAGCACCATTACTCGTCTCTCTGGAAATTTGCACACTTCTCTAAACTTTACTAGCACTCAATTATTTTTATAAGATCCTTTAATTTTCATGTCATCTAC
Source organism: Neotoma lepida (assembly GCA_001675575.1). Lineage (NCBI taxonomy): Eukaryota > Metazoa > Chordata > Mammalia > Rodentia > Cricetidae > Neotoma > Neotoma lepida. The sequence goes on from LZPO01044397.1 coordinate 512,985, forward strand.
AGAGCTAGCCTTCATTACTGAAATTCCTGTTACTAACATCTCTCACCAGATGTTTGTTGATTTTATTTCTTTTTTTTCCATGTTTGACGAAGTTATAAGTTAGTGAATTGCCTCCAGACCTGAGGAAAGCAATGTTCTGGTTTGCCATTTTCCACAATGTGAGTGTTGCATTAAGGTCAGTTTCAAGCTACCAATGATTTCTTGGTCATGGAGTTGAGAAAGGGTGCACAGATGGCTCTCTGCACAAGGCTGGCTGCGGACACCATTGCTTTTGTTTCCCATTTCATTCATGCCTGCTCTTGATGCACTTTTGTGGNACACATTCATACTTGCAGCCATACAGATAAAATAAGTAAATCTTCAATAATTTCCATTTTCAACTTAACTCACCTAAGGCTCTTTCACCTTTTTTGTAGCTGTCATATTTACAAAATGCTGTATCTTTTTATAAACTGACGTTGATAAGGTAAATTCATCCCTATTATACCTATGTACCACTGGGGTATATGTCCCACATTTTGGCGGTGCTTAAAATCACACTGTCACCCTGAACACCTGTACATGCTGAACGTGGTTAGGGCCTCACTGAGGCACCAAGTGTAGAGCTGTCAGCTGGAGCTCTTGAGGTGTGCAGCTGAGTCGCTGTCTCTTATACACATCTAGATGTGTATAAGAGACAGGTCACATGCTGAACGTGGTTAGGGCCTCACTGAGGCACCAAGTGTAGAGCTGTCAGCTGGAGCTCTTGAGGTGTGCAGCTGAGTCTCCTGGACTGCCGTGCGACCTTGTTACACATGAATGCACGTGGTTCTTCAGCTGAACGAGGAGCTGGAGCAGACGGAACCAGAGCCCAGTTGGCAGACTGGCCTTCGTCCATGACTCTCTTCGTCTTCGAGAACATTCTGTTTAAAGACACAAGTTCACAGATTAAACACTCCTCTCAAAACATCCGAAGCAAAGTCTTCATCCCTTAGGAAGGTACAAGGAGCCTCCAAGCACGGCCAACCTCGGCTTCATCTNCTCCGGGAGTCCGCGCCCAGGCTAGCAGCCTCCTCCTTCTCCCCCTGCTCAGAGGAGGGGGCGTGGTGCCAGCTCGGTCACCTCCGCCCACTCTCGGTCCCTCCTCAGCCTAGGCCGCCGCAGCTCACCGGACACTTCACTCCGGACGAAGCAAACNCCGGGGCAGNGNGCGNTGACAATCAGCCACTAGCTTCCGCCCACAGGCCACGCCCACTCCGGCAGGAGATTACCCGGCAGAGCACAACCGGAAGTCCCGCCCTCCCATGTTGCAAACGGCGGCCCGGAAGAGTCAACCCGCGGCCGGCGTTTTCTCGGTGAGCGTTTCCTTGCGTTTCCTCCGTGGACTCGCTCGGCGACTCTGCAGCACAGGAACCGAACTCCGCACCGCGCTTTTCCACGTTGGCTGATCCTCGGTAGGCCGCGCGGGACCCGAAGTCTCGGGCCCTCAGCGCCTCAGCCCCAGGTTGTAGGCTGGTCGTGTGGTCGCATGTCAGTCACATCGCTCCCCCCGTGATCCCTGCAGGAATGGCAGCTCCGTCCATGAAGGAAAGGCAGGTGTGCTGGGGCGCGCGCGACCTGTACTGGCAGTGTCTCGATGACAACGCGGAGGACGCGGCTCGGTGCCAGCAGCTGCGGAGCTCGTTCGAGGCCAGCTGCCCCCAGCAGTGGGTAAGTCCCGTGGGGCTACNCATCCCCGCACTCACCCCACCTCGGGGTAGGTTTTGAGGGACAAGGTCACGGAAGAGGTCACGCGTTGGAAATCATAGTTAGTTGTTAGTGGAGAAAATGACTGTGCACTGCCAGATTCTGGAGGAGGGACAGTGTTGTGAAGGCTTCTGCAGGAGTCCGTAGCCTTTTCTCTCTCAACTTCAAGCTTCGTCATTCAGCAGTATGGCTCCTTCAATATCAGTTTTTTTCACTTTGTCCCAGTCTCTGCCAGCTCCTATAAAGTGCAGACTGGGAGGTGTGTCCAAAGACACGTGTGTGCATGAGAAGGTGGGGAGAAAGTGGAGCATCATGGGAATGTTCTGAGGGAGACACTTGGCTTTATTTGCTAGGATTTTCATTCAGTCTTGGGAGGTCTTGCATTCAGTTTTATGCAGAGGGAGCCATGCAGCAGAGAGGAGAAACAGTTGTCCAAGATGAGCCAGCCGCCGTAGTGAAGAGGGGATTCGAACTTGGGTTCCTAAGTCTGTGTTTACTCTGCTGTACAGCAATCCCTTGAGAAAGATTAGGTCGTGTGTTGTACAGTACAGGGCCAAGAGAACCAGGGCTCTGGGTAACTGGTGTATTCACAGANCAGCTTCAGGAGGAGAAACNCTCCAAGAGGTGCTGAGTTCTGGACAGGTTGTCAACACCAAAATACTGCTTTCACTTCAAAGGGTAAGAGATAGTTTATTTTGTAGCCAAATATGAGTGACTGGCTCAGGAACACAGCTTGAAGTTTCCCCAAATACCATGTGGCAGAAGTTTCATAGGAATAGAACAAAGAAAGTCCTAAGTCAACACAACTTTAAAATACATGGGTGGAAACATCAAGTAAATTTGTTACGGCAAAGCAGGAAAGCCTCTGCTGTGGGCCTCAGATGCTGTCTGATGACANNCTTAGCCTTTTGGTTGGTGGAAGCCAGTGGTTTCACCTGTCACCAGGGTGTTGGATCAGTCACAGAGGTGGGCCAGGAATTAAGAGGGCTAAAGACAGGCCTGCAACATTCAAACCACCCCACAGTAACTCAAATTCTGATCAGTAAATCAGTCCTGTAGAATGTTCCATGTAAAGTGTGGCTTTCCTCGCCCCATTCATACTGGGCTGGAATGCCTAGTACCTCTAAATGTAATTGTCTCTTGGGCAGTTGATTCCTAACAGATGCACAATAATTAATTTGCCACAAAATGTGANGGACATCATATGCTTTTAAGTCTGATATTCTTTATATAACACCCATTCTAGTGCAGTCAGTTCAAGACCACCAGGGATAAATCTCAAGGCTGACAGTGAGATTTATGAATACCTTGTCACAACACACCAGAGGGACAGAAGCTATCAAACCAAAGGAGATTTTGAGGAGGTATAGAACTTCAAATGAAGCAGTGTTGTGACAGCCTCAGAGTGGACTGGTATACAGACAAGTCCTCGTCAGCTCAGGACCGAGGGAAACCCAGAGTCCTGTTTTCCATGAAGTTAAAGATTCAACATCATGTTCACAAACTATNTATGAACTCATACTCCTAGGTTTACAGTCAGGGCTGCCCCTCTCTGAAGGTGCCTTGGATACTCTGGGCAGGAGTGTTACATTTCTTCCTGAAGGAACTTTAAGGAGCAAGTCTGTGTGCTATGGTAGGGAACAGGGTTTCTCAGTGAAGAAAAAAAGCAGTGTTCAGGCAGGGGCGTCCATTAAGACATGCACTGAAGGCTTTTAACAAAATCAGCATTTTCTAGTCTACAGTGCAAATGGGAGGCCTGCATTTGCCCTGTCTTCAGAGCTGCTGGGGTCCAGGCTCTAGGGCAGTGTCATGGCTGGCTCATGTGCATTTCCTTGGATTTGATTTATACTTGTAGAATATTACCTTATCAAGATCAAAAGACTTTTCAAATGCCCCGTGAAGAGAGGATTATGTGAATGAAAATCAAGGCAAGTCTTTAATAATTTGTAAATATTCAGCTATGTGTCTGTCTCCCCAGGTGTGTGTGTTTCTAGATAAGACAGATTTGACAAAAATGCCAGGGCTGATAAATGATATGATACACTGAACCTATAACCAGCCAGTCTGTAAAACTTACNATTCCTGACCCAACCAAGAGCTGCCCAACGGGCTCCTGTGTGTAAGACCGTTTCTTAAGTTCCCAGGACATTACACACTAACAGGCATGAGGGGATAGACTCAGGCTCTTCGGGCAGCTAAGCAGCTCACTCACTAGAAGTGAGTCCAGAACACAGATCATAATCCTGCTTTGAGACCGCTGAGACTAAGGAACATGTTACATTTAAATCTGTGCCTTTGCTTGCCAAACTGCAGAACTTGCTCTAATGTCAGGCCTTTTTATCTCAACAGATAAAATATTTTGACAAAAGAAGAGACTACTTAAAATTCAAGGAAAAATTTGAAGCAGGAGAATTCCAGCCTTCACAGTCCACTGAAAATTCCTAGGCTCTTCCTGNACTTTCACACAGGTGGAAATTATTCTTCTGGACTTTCAGAAATGCTTTGCTGGTTCCAGGACAAAAGCAGTTTGACCCACAATTACACATCAGCACTTGTTCTCTATGAATAACAATTACTGAAAGCAGCAGAAGATCTCATCATTCAAACTATGAAGGACTGAATGATATTAAGTGTGCTGCCTTAATTTAGTGAAGGATTATTTTAAGAAAAAAAAATAAAGCTTATTTTAAAAATACATTATCTCCCTCCCGCCTTGGAATAAAAGCCAAATAGTAGGCAAATCTAGTTCCAACTGATATGCATAAAAACTAAGATAGGTTGTTACATGTGTTTCTGGCCATTAGATTAGCATTTTAATAGAGAAACTACACAATGAGGTTGGAAGAAGCCTTAACTAATCAATGGGTTATAATAAAAAGTTGTCTGTTTAAATATTCTCAATGATCAGACAGTGCCTGGGTTGCTACATAGTTCAGTAAGACAAAGAAGAAATAAATGTATAGATTGGGAAGGGAAATCTGGGTCTATTCCAAGATGATTAAGAAAATGTCTAAGGATTGACCCCCAAAAGTGAACTAGTAAGTCACAAACTTGGAGACAATACTTGAAAATCACATATCTCTTAAAGAACTGGTATCCAGNATAAAGAAAAACAACAACAAAAAACTCATGCTTCTTAGTAAGAAAAATAANCCTGTTTAGAAAGTGGGCAAATTATGGGAATAGATATTGTAAGCATTACAGCTCAAATGGAAAGGGATCCTGGTAGTCGGGAGCCAAGGAATACCACAGTCACCCTAAGTGTAGGAGCAGCGTACAGCCCTGCTCTAGGGAAAGGTTTCCCTAATGTAATAACTCTGCTCACATCTCCTGGAGTGTAACAACTCTGCTCAGCTAGGGGAAGGTTTCCCTGGCGAAAGTGTTACAGTTCTGCTCCACTCCCACTTTGGGGAAAACTGTTACTTCTCTGCTTAGCTCCACTCTGGGGAAAGGTCTCACCCAAACCTCATTCAAGAGATTGATTGGGAGGGAAGGAAGAATCCAGGAGGGTGACTGCCTCTGGGCTTCTTAGGGGCAGAGTTTTTCCAGAGTGGAGATTTTCAAGGTGGGAATTGGTCGATTTCAGTCCTTGAGCTTGGACAAGTTCAGAGATTGACTGGATTTTGTGCTCAAGGATTGGTTGGGTTTTGTGCTGAGTTGGTCAGGACAGAGTGTGTTTCTTTGCCTCTGGTTTCAGGGCCAAGGTGTTTCTTTCACTGGCCCTTTCTAACCTTTTGGCTCTGGTTTCAGGGCCAGTGAATTAGTTCTGGTCTCAGAATCAGGGTGTGTTTCTTTGGCTCTGGTTTCAGGGTCAGGGTGTGTTTCTTTGGCTCTTGTCTCAGGGTCATGGTGTGTTTCTTTGGCTCTGGTTTCAGGGTCAGGGTGTGTTTCTTTTGCTGGCTCTTTTACCCTACAGATATTTTTCAAAATGCAATGGAAGGCAAATACCTGAAAAGAGCCTCCATATCATTAAATATTAGAATAATGGAAATTAATGCTGTACTGATATGTCACTAGATACCTGCTTAGAATGGCTTCAATTAAAAGGCTGACAATACCAAATGATGACAAGGATGCAGAACAAGTCACTCTTGGTGATACTGTAAACTAGGAAAGCCCTCTGCAGAGGTTTTCAGAGTAAAACTTGCCGACCTTATGACCCAGAAGCCCCACTCCTAGGTACTTCACCAAATGAACTGAAGGCAAGACCTGCAGCATTATTCAGTCACTAAAACCAAATGCCCATGTCGGGAGTGGATGAACTAACTACTCACAATGGATGGAATACCAACCCCGTGAGCACACACATGGGTCTGCTGCCTGAAGGACGCCAGACTGTGATAACGTCAGATCACAATCATCTGAATGAAGCTGGTGTGTGGAGATCTGGGGTTCTGTGCTTGAAACCCCGTTGCAAATCAAAACCTCCAAAGAAAACACAAAAGAAAANGANTAGGCAAAGGACTCTGAAATTTGAGTATTACTCAAAGGGATAACAAGTTCCTTGCTGGATGGTAATAATGAATATCATTAAATAATGCAGTCATCTAAACACAGAGCACTCATGGGGTTCATTCTTGGTTNATAGCACTGTGATTATAGTCCTGAGACAGATTTCTAACCACCATCAGAAGCACAATTGTGTAGGACAAATTTCATTTAGGCCTAATGTGAACAATGATGGCTGAATTCGTAGCTTTGGAAATAAAGCCTAGGACCTGAGGATAAAGAACTTTACTGGAGAGCTGATTCACATCTTGCCATGTTTTAAAACAGAAAGGCATAGGTGCTCGTGAGTAACAACTTTAATTCTTCCATACTGTTAGCACAGCCACCCTGTGCTAATACTGGTTTCTAGGAAGAACATTTTAAAAATTCATTTTTAAAATTTCCATAGTTGCTTAAAATATTTTAAAAGGTAATTTGATTTAGCTAAAAGGGACAATATATAGTGATATACTTTAAGGCACATGAAAAGGTTTTGGCATTGAGGTACAAGGTTAGAGAGATGTAGATAATCCCAGGACATCTGAGAATATTTCATTAGTCCAGAAGATTATAAATAGACACCATCATTAGCACCATGAGATGGCAGGTGAGGCTCAGCCTTCAGGATGCCAGCTCCGCACACCCGAGCAGCTGCTGTCTGGTGTACTCCCAGATCAGCAGAGCCCCGCTCACATGCACATTCAGTGAGCGGATGATGCCCTGCTGAGGAATCTCCACACACACATCTAGCTGCTGGATCAGGTTGGCTGGGATTCCTTCCCGCTCATTTCTGCAGANGAAAAATGGAGTAAGACATGTTAGCTTCCCTATAATACAGGGAAGTATCTTTTACTATGATTTAGAAGTCCTGAATGTAACTATAGGAGACAAATAAACAGAGTAAGTCAACCTGGGTTCCAGTAAGTAAAGAAGGGCGTTACAAAGACAGGCCAATTCTGTGTTTACTAGTAAACATCCTAGATAGGCAGATGAGATGAAGGGAAAACCAAGGGGTCCCATAAATGCTACAAGTTGACAGAAAGTTGCGTGACAGGAACCTAGGTAAGCCTTAAACAGCCTAGAGAACAGACACAGACCAGGGAATCGACTCACCCCAACAGCAGCAGCGACTTCTCAGGGAAGCGGTACTGGGCCAGGTCTGAGCTTTGCGCTGTCTGTTCCACACCAATGACAGTGTAGCCTTCCGCCTTTTTCTGCTGCAGATAATCTGTCAGCTGGGCTGGTCTCACCTTAGTGGCAGTTTTAGAAGAGCAGACTATGAAATCATTCCATTGTCAAATGAAAGAGTGGACAAAGCATTACACTTAAATCCAACTTGTCAAAAGGACTTTAAAGGGGAAAAGGACACCAAATGACATCAGAAAGAATCCCCTCCACATCACAGACTGCTGAGTGGTAGCTGAATAGAGAGAGGTAACATGTTCTACTGAGGGGACTGCTACACTGCAGCAGGTCACAGATAAGACCCTTGGAACTCAGCACTGAAGGATTAGACTGAGAAACTGGCAAAAAGATAGCATGCCAAAAGACTTTTACAACTACAGGATTTAATAAGTGACTTTATACCCACCTCTACCAGAGGAAGCCACTGCTCTGCAGAAACACTGAGGTGCTGGAACTGTCTGTCACTGACACACTGAAGACTGCCGACCACAAGTACTGCAGCTCCGAACACCTCACAAGTCCGGCACAGCCCTGCACAGAATGGCCTGTTACTAAAACTGTCTCCAGCAAGTCACAGAGTTCCTGGCATCCCAGCCTTTCCTCTGAAGCTTGCCAAGAGGGCTGTGTGTGGAACAGACAGTCATATGAGGTTGATAAACAGGTGTGAAGTGAACTACCTGGAAGATGATTTTACCTCCTAAGTTGGTTGGCTTATCGATGAGCGAGGCCACAACAATCAGCCTACTAATGGACTTTCCAAGCTTGGCGGCCCGATCCTGAAACACAAGCTCCAGGTCTGACTCCAGAGCCTTGTGTCCCCATGGGATAATCTTTTTCTGGACATCAGCCCACTCTGATTGGCTGTCTGCTTCACCCAAGGTATAACCTGAGAAGAAATAATAGTTCCTGTATGTAAATTAGGCTGGGTCAATTCTCTAAGTATTTGCATCTTTAGATGATTTTTTAAATATTCTTTTTGTTGTTGTTAATGTGTGTATATGGCCTGAGTGTATGTATATGCACCATGTACATGGAGGTGCCCATGATGACCAGAAGAGGGCACGGACTACCCTGGAGCTGGAGTTACAGGTGGTTGTGAGCCACCTCATGTGGGTGCTGAGCGAGCAGTCTGCTTAACATCAAGTCCTCACAAAGGTCTCTCCTCCCTTGGTGCTCTCTCTACTAGGCTGGATTTCCTGGGTTTTTGCTGTGCCACCGTCTGATAAATTTGTGTGCAGCCATCTGCTGTTAAGAACACAGCTATGGGAGGGCAGGGACCCTGTCTGTCTATGTCTAACACACTGGGGGCCAGCAATGGATCCCCATGGAATGGATGAGTAGATTCAGAGATGCCTCACTGAACCACTCCACCTTTTCCCAGAACTCTACCAGAGACACTGAATTAAAACCACAGGGTGAGGCTAGAGTCTATAGTTAAAAAAAATTACATTTATTAGGAGGTTTGGGGGCATGCATGTCATGGTGTCGTATAGAAGTCAAAGGACAATGTATGGGAATTAGTTATCTCCTACCATGTGGGTCAAATTCAGGTATTCAGGTTTGGCAGCAAGTACCTGTACCCAATGAGCCATCAGAGTTGGGAAGAAAATCAGAGGGCAGCAAGAGACCAGCTGAGGGAACTTATAGAAGGGGGAGGTATGGTGAGGGGGAAGCCAGACTTTAGGGATGCTGGCTTTGGGGAAGCACTTAAAGTGGTAGGTGCAGTTAGGG
>LZPO01044397.1:545420-564958 GCA_001675575.1 Neotoma lepida
GTGTGTGTGTGTGTGTGTGTGTGTGTGTGTGTGTGTGTGTGTGTGTATTGAAACCTTCCAAATATGGTAAGAGGACAGACATAGTATCTGGGGAAACTGAGACTCAGAAGAGCTGCATCCTTTGCTTAGGTCACAGTTAATACTGATGGAATGGAAACCAAGTGCACCGGTTTGAAGCCCCGCCCTACTCCACCCACACACAGGCTCCTGTGTTTAAACACTTGACCCCAGCTGGTGGTGGTTCTGGGAGGTTGTGAAACCTTGGGAGGTGCAACCTGACTCCGGGAAGGGATTGCTGTGGGGAGGGCCTTAGGGTTGGAGTCTAGCTACTCCTGCTTACACGGGTTGTAACCAGCTGCCTTCGTCTCCCCCACTGCCCCAGCTACAGCCTGCTCCCATCATAATCTCTTCCCTGCCATGATGGATCCAAGCCTGTCAGACTATGAGCCAAAATTGCCCTTTGTTGTTGAACTGCTGCTGCTGGGCATTTACCACGAAACTGAGCTGTTCAGAAGTCTACAACAGCTCTGCTTCCCAGAGTGGCTTCTGGAGAAACCATCACACTAAAGAAATGTTCCTTTTCCAGTTGATACAGTGAGTGTGGACAAGGAAAAGCAAGAGTGGTGACAGGCTCCCAAAAGAGAAAGCTCCAGAAGCCCAATGCTACTTACACTCTGCAACTCATTCATGGTGAGTCTCCTGAGCACAAACTGAGACACGCTCTCTGCAGCAGACATGACGGAGGTTTGGAGGACAGTGGACACCTCATCTGTGGGGAGAATGTATTTTATTAACCTGATGGAAGGGAGGTCTATGGTACAAACATATCAGAAGCTCTTGTACAACTGTTAGACACAAAGGCAGTCACTAGAGTCCAGGAAGCCATACCATAGGCCCAGCAGGCAAAGGCCACTGGATGGACTTTAGAAATGTGTTAATGTAGAACACACACACACACACACACACACACACACGGACTGTTGAAATGGCTCAGTGGGTAAAGGTATGTGCCACCAAGCCTGATGCAATAAGACCATCCCCAGGACCCAATGGTAAGAAAGAATTGACTTCCGAAAGTTTTCCTCTGATATCTGTGTGAGTGCTCATAGCTGCAAATACCTGCACACACAAATATAATAATAAATAGCTTTTTAAAACATAGTGGGGGTAGGGAGACAGCCCAATGGTAAGCTACATGCTATGCAAACATGAGGACCTCAGCTCGGATCTCATTTACAAGCTGGCATAGCAGTACTTGTCTGTAACCCCAGCATGAGGGATGGTAGAGATGAGGTGGAGGCAAGTGGATCCTGGGGGGCTGGCCAGTCAGTCTAGTCAAAACAGCTTTGGGTTCAGTGAAGAGGCTCAGCAATGGAGAGAACACCCTATATCAACCTCTGGCCTCCACATTAACACACTTACACGTACATTAACACACTTACACATACATTAACACACACATACAGGTGTGCACACACATGCACATGCCTCACATGCAAAATAAATAAACAAAACATAAAAAGTAAATAAAACAATAACAAATTATTTATTATTATTCAAAAAAAATCAATAAAACCACATTCTAATGGTAGTATACAACCCTCCCAGAGTATTAGATGGACACCCTACTGTGTCCCCAGCAGCACCAAGAGCTACTCAGTACATGCATGGGAAGAATTAATTCTTACATTTCTTAATCAGGAGCTTCTTCTCACTCCAAACACCAGCAACACCCCCAGCAAGGCACCCCAGAGCCCAGTCATCCTCACCATCCTGGTCACTGGAACCTCTTGGCACACAAGAATGCAGCAACCTCACCAGCAGCTGGAGGCACCTATCCGCCCTCAGCAGGGGCATGTAGGCATTGGTGCCCAACTTCCCCAGGGCATCCAGCAGGGGGTCTAAGAAGATCCTCAGCACGTTCTGAGTCCTCTGCTTTTCACTACATGNTAAAAGAACACCCCCATCAGCCACCTCAAAAGCATGACCATTCCCCAGCTAGCACTCACGCAGCAAATTAGCTCAGGGGTCATNCAAGTTACTTCACTGATGGCGCACATGCCCNNGACCTGTGAGGACCCATCTCGAGGTCTACACTTGCCACTCTTCAACCCTCACAGTGTGGAACACAAATCTAAACCCATGCTGTATGTTAGACAGACCGCCAAGGTCCTGACCAATGGTTTTGCAGCAAAGAAAAACAAGAGAGAGTGGAGAAGAGAAGGAAATAGGTGAAAACAAAACACAAAAACAAAATCCATACAAATGTGTGAAACTGTCAATGAATAAATAAAAAAAGAAAAGCATAAACTAGTAAAAGACACATAACATCAACTTTTTTTTAAATACAAAAGGAAAAACCCTAAAGATATAAAACAATTATGACCAATGACTTTGGCACTAAAACTTCATCTAGATGGGATATGATGTATCAAGGGGCTGTTTTATCTTCAGCACAGTGGCTGTGCCTTATTCTACTGCTATTTCAGCCAGCAATTGCCACTCCACAGTTACTGGCCTGCTTCTCTGGCAGTGGCCCGGCCACTCAGGCCACAGCCTGGCAGGAATTCTGTTCCCGCAGNCACAGGCTCTATTGCTGCCACTAAAGGTGGCTTTAACTAAATCTCTATCATTCTATTTATAAATAAGACTCGAGATTCAAAGGCTGGGGTGAAAATCTGCNAGCTCAGAGAGGTTGAATGACACCTACCTAACCTTCTCTCTCCTTGCAGGCATCTCCCAAACCCCACCCCTCCTTCTGCTCTGCAAAAACAAAACAAAAACCTCGCCACTCAAAACCCCTCCCTACTACTTCTAGTGCATCTCTATGTCTCCCGGATGCCCTCTGATGCTCTATGATTACTTTCTGTCAACTAGTTGCTAACTCAGCCTCCTGACCCAAGGTTAATTTTATTTAAAATTAACGCAAATGAAAACTCAGGGTTCACAGTATGATTGAATATCCCCCAACATCAAGGTAACTGTATACCACGCCAAGGTCCCACCTAATCCTGGCACTGCTGCCACCACAGAGGAAATGATCCACTCCTGTGCTCAGAGATCATTTCATCCCAATAGCCATTTTTGCTTATGTCACATACCTACAATTTACACTGGGACCTTAGCATCTACTTTTCTAATACCAGTATAAAACAGTAAGCATCATATATTCTCCGGTTTAACATTAGATTGTAAATCTGACATTTAATCAACCAACCTGCAAGCACTANGTGGCCCTATTTCTATTAACCCTATGTTAAATTAAACATCTCCTTAGTATGTGACCAGTGTCCTCGATCTGGCCTTTCTTAGTGACTCTACCAACCACTGAAAAGTCTAAGTACCCATGATAAATCTTATTAGCCTCCCCACCACCTCAGCACTGAAGAAACAGTGACCTGAATTGGGTCTTCATTCCTTCCACGTCCAAAGCCAGGAGAACCATCAGCGAAGTCAGCCTGGCTTCAAGCCAGTCTGGCATGAAGCCGCTTTCTCCTGCTAGGATAACAAAAGGTACAGCGTAAGAAGCATTCTCAGGGCCTAAGAAATAGTTCCACGGGTAAAGGTGCTTGAGGTCAAGCCTGATGACTGGTTTGATACCCAGGACCTACATGATAGGAAAAAAGAGCTNATTCCCATAAGTTGTTCTGACCTCCAAATGAGTGCTATGACATGCACGCACTCACATGCACACACACTTTTTCATTTTAAAAAAATTTTTAAAAGGCATTCACTCCTTCAAAAATGATGCACTGAAACCAAAACAGCTCCGTGAATATTCTAATCCATGTTACATCATTAGAGAAACACATTTATGTACCACATTTAAAGNCAATAAAAATGACTCCTTGTCCTTGCTGTGTGCAGAGATCCTGCTCGAACACCATAGACACACCTCAGACCACAGAAAGTGTTCAGCTAAGAATACCAGAACTGTAATTACAGCAAGGGAGGGCCACACTGGAGAGATGTGTCTGCAGCTGGAGTACACACCAGGGGAAGTGTCTTGGTCTGGGGACAATTGAGCTGAGGTGGACATCTGAGAAGAATGACAGGGTGAATGGAGACAAGAACCTCCCATGTACAAGAGTGTGCGGACAATCCTGCTAGGAGAGCATTAGTCAACAGAAGGATGCACNTATGTGAGAAAGAATGGCAGAAAATGAGGTGACAGACCTACTGAAGAGACCCAGACACTTGGCAGAATGTTCAGGGAGTTTTGTTTTTGTCCTAGATGAAACTGGAAGCCTCTGAGGGTGCACACACATGGGGGTAGAGGGAGTTCCAACACAGAAACTGTAGGGAAGCAAAAGGAGGAACAAGGTAACAAGGGTATCCAGAGCAAGATCAGCTGGGCTGAGACTTCCAGAAGCCACCTGACCCTGGACAGGATGGGTGAAGCACCAGAGCACCAGGGCTAGGCAGCCCAGCTCCCCTGGAGCCACCTTGTGTGACTGCGCTAGCAGGAAGGAAGGTTTGACTTTAGCTGCAGGCCTAACCCAAAAAGCTCCCAAGCAATAGCATGGAGAATGCACTTGAGAACAGAGAGGGGACACTCAGGAGAGAACGCTGACAGACAGACTTGAGCTCTAGAAGGACAATTCCCTGATCAGTTAAGATCCACTCCCGGATCAGACGAGAGAAACTGGATGAAATGAGCTGATCTGAGACAAAGGCAGGAAAGTTCAGATATGCTAAGTTCAAAGGCACAATTTCCCCAAATCATTGCTAAGGGCCTTAATAAAGAAGANGCATTAGAAATGTAAAAGAAATTCTAATTAATGAGACTGTGAATTCTTCCCTCCTGCAAGCTGACATGTTTTCTCCAAGGATCTCTGCAAANGTGGTCTCTGCCTGGAGTGAGGCTCAGTGGTACAGCATCTGCTTAGCATGGCCAGGGCCAGGCCAGAACCACATCAAAAGCAAAAGCAAACAGGAAAGGAGAAGAGTGGTCTTCACATATGTGTGATGAAAACAAGCACCAGCAGAATAACCCTTCCCAAGTGTGCTGTCTGAAACTGGTTTTAGAGGCTGGAGAGACGGCTGGAGTCAAAGCCTTAGCTCTGAAAGGATGAGTTTGCAGTTCAGATCCCAACACCCATGTAAAAGCTGGCAGGAGTGGTGGTCAGAGGCAGGGGCAGCAGATCCCTGGGACAAGTTGGCCAGCTAGACCATCCAATCAACCAGCAAGCCCCAGGTTCAGTGAGAGACCCTGTCTCAGAAAATAGAGAGGAAGGCAAACAAGGAATCACCTGATGTCAAGGCCCAGCCTACACCTACACCTACACCTACACACACACACACACACACACACACACCCCACATGTCACTCAGATAAATGAACTGGTTTCACCAGTTCACAATAAACAAAGTGCTTCTAAAGCATGAAAAACAAACCCTCATGCATTATTTGTATTCATCCTTTTCCATCCTAGAGACCCCCACACCTGCCCTGTGGGACGAGTTCTGTACTAATTGGGTCCACCTCCTGCTCTGGTAATTGAGCAGCTCCCCAAAGCATCTACACTGAGTTAACATCCTAAGTCTCAGAACCCAGAAGGCTGGGAGGGAGCAATTCTGTTCATGTGGCTGAAGTTCAGACTCACACAGCCCACAAATCAACCTGAAGTTCCTTAGAACACTTTTCGTCATTCCCTAAAGAGGGGTTCAGACTCACTTTCCCAACCAGGAGACTTCACGAACTCCCGAACGAGGTTCTTCACGTAAGTATTTAAGGACGTCTCCTGTCCATCAGAATCACCAATCGAGGACTGCCTAAAGTATCTTTCATTGACACGCAGCCAATCACAGAGCTAGACAGGAAAATCGTGGCAGGGTTATTTTATTCTTAAAATGTAACAGAATAAAGCATTTCTAATTTCCCTGAGCCAATCCTCTGTCTTCCATATAAACTGAATTTAAATTATTAGATACAAGAGCTTGGTACAATCTTAAGAAGCCATCATTCACTGGTGTTGAGTGGTACTGCAGAATATAATTTTTAATGTGTGGCTCCGGTCTTCAGAACTGTATGAGTGTGTATAAGAGACAGGTACTGCAGAATATAATTTTTAATGTGTGGCTCCGGTCTTCAGAACTGTATGAGCTGGAGAGGACCACTCGGAACCCAGTGTAAGTGAATTTCAAACTTCTAGCAAACCAACTGTTACATTNTCGTAGTGGCTAGTGATGGCCCCATGGGGAAAGGGCTTGTATAGTCTTTCAAACTGCTGATTTGCAGCTCACCTCTGTCCACAACACGGTCCCTCGTGCCAAGGACTCCTCTTGTCTCAGAGACATGAGAAAAGCTGCNACGTCAGAAAGAGACACTTTCTCCTAGGCAGAAAAAGCTCAGTTTAGACTTCTGGAGTCATATTACAGCTCTGTGGAAACAGAAAGTCAACTAAAGTAGGATGTCATTCCTTAAGATACAGGAAGTTACATTGTTTAAACAAAAGAACAGCTCAGGGCATAAAGCTGGGCTCTGGTGTGAGGACCAGACTTCAGATGCCCAGAACCATGTAACAACTGAATAGAGTTGGTGGCATCTGTAATCCTATTGCTTGTGAGGCAGAGATAGGNGATCCCAGGCAAGCAGGGCAGGCAGACAAGCTGGGATAGGCANGGTCTGAGTTTGGTAAGAGACTCTGCCTCTGTGGAGTACAACAGAAGACATCTGCCTCCATACCCATGTGTGCATACATTCTAGTGAGTGCACACACACATACACTTACATGCCATACACAGACACATGACAGAATAAACAAATAAAGGGAACTCCTCAGTGNCAATCAATTATTATATCAAAAGTCAACCCTTTTATTTATTTATTAACTCACTTTTCTTTATGTACACGTATGTATTTTTTTGTGACTTTTTGGGGGAGAAAGTTTTGGACTTTTGAAACAGGATCTCANTCTGCAGTCTTGACTAGCCTAGACTGAATAATCTAGCCCAGCTGGTCTCACACTCAAGGCAATCCCTTCTGCCTCTAGAGTGGGTAACATTTTAAAAACACACATTTCCTTTAAAATCAGCTAGCACCTTACAGAGAAGATGAGTATAACCTTTAAAAAATATACTATCAATAAAATAAATTACTATGAATAAAAAATGATTCTTTAAAAGCAACAAAAAGAACCTCCAACTGAAGAAAACCACAGTGGTTCCTCAGCCCAAAGATCACAGATTCTGAATTCTGCATCAGGCCAGGTTGGCAGGCTGGCACACATAGCCCCTGGGTTAAGTGAAGTCCTGTTGGAACATGGCATATGCGTTTATTTAGATGACAAAAAAGAATCCCAAAGTTAAACCAGGACCACATAACCTATAAAGATGCCTCATTTTCACTACTCAGCAATGTGCTGACTCTGGCTCTTGGTATCTTCCTCGGCACTCTGTGTCCACGAGCTCCTCTCCTGGTGAGTCACCCAGGATGGCCTGGTCCCTTTATCAGGCTGTGAGAATGCATGTGAAAGGCTCCCAGGGAAGGTGACTAGAGCTCAGGGCCCAGGTTTTGTCCTGGGACCTGACTCTGCAGCAGCCCAGGCCTCACAAATGTAAACATTGCCAAGCCCCAGACAGCAAGTCACTTGTCAGCACAACCCAACCACATTACAAGTGCCAACACTTCCTGCACACTATGCCACTTCTGTCACCTAGGATGATGTCAANCATCCCCAAGTCNAGGTCCCATCACAGGCCAACCCATCAGTAGGCCTTTTTGACAGCACCATCACAGGCCAGACTTGTGTGCACAGGTACTCCCTGAGAAAGACTTANAAACAGGTGTCTGGACAGGCANACTCACCACATCCACCAGATGCATGGCTGTCTGGAGAAGGTAGCACTGTGCTGCTCCTCTCAAGAGGACCTGGTGTGTGATCATCGTGCACTGGAGAACATCCCTGGTTCAAAACAAGGACAAAGTAGGTACCAGGAGAAGTCCAATCACTCACAATCACTTACACAGCCTACAACTTCCCACACAAAAATTGACCAGTAATGACAGTCACCAGGAGTAACCATCACCAGAAGCAGCTATCACCAGATGAGGTCAGTACCAGGAGTGGCAACCANCAGAAGTGACCATCACCAGATTGGCCAGCACCAGGAGTGACCATCACCAGGACTGGCCAGTAAAAGGAGTGACTGTCACCAGNAGTAGCCAGCACCAGGAGTGACCATCGCCAGGAGTGCCAGCACTAGGAGTGATTATCACTAGGAGTGACTATCACCAGGAGTGCTAGCACCANGAATGACTGTCACCAGGAGTGGCTAGCCCCAGGAGCGACTGTCTCTAGAAGTGACCAGCACCAGGAGTGACCATCACCAGAACTAGCCAGTATCAGGAATGACTGTCACCAGGATTGGTCAACACCAAGAGTGACTGTCACCAGAAGTGGCCAGCACCAGGAATGACTGTCACCAGGAGTGACTATCACCAGAAGTGGCCAGTACCAGGAACAACTGTCACCAGGAGTGACTATCACCAGAAGTGGCCAACACCAGGAATGACTGTCACCAGGAGTGACCATCACCAGGAGAACTGCAGAACCAGTTTCCAACATGATCTTACACAGATCACAGTTTTTGGTTTTTTTTGTTTTTGTTTTTTATTTGATTGAGACAAAGTCTCAGTAGGCAATCCACACTGATCCCAACTTCCCTCTAGCCAAGATTGGCCTCAGGCTTATANGTGCCTCCTCAATCATTTTCTTAAGTACTGGAGTTACAAGTGTGAGCCACCAAACCCAGACAGAGTTTAGTTTTAATATGAACCCAATCCCTTTTAATAAGAAAAAAACTGGGCATGGTACCTCTAACCTGTAATCCCAGCACTTGGGAAGGTGAAAAGGTGAGACAGGAGGATTGCTGTGACTCAGCCTGGGCTANACAATGAGAATCTGTCTCAAGGAAAAAAATATATTTAAATGCAAATGTTTTCAAAGTAAGAACTTCATATATTTTTAAATACTTTCTAATCGATATCATGATTTGATATTTGTCCTTAATTTTTCCTACTTCTCAATTTTTCCTACTTATCAACTTTAAGGTGGTCAAAACCCAAGTGCATATATTATGGAATATATTTAAATTAGTAATTCATCAAACAAAATATGTTCAATTAATTATTTATATGAATAAAAACATGTCAGTTTTTCTNACACANAGCTACATGGAACNGAGTCACAGCAAATGAATGAATACATAGTGTGTAAATTACCTGAGGGCGAGAAGCCCTTCTCCACCCAGGGCCTTACATCTGGGCACACCTGCCAAAGCCTTGGAGAGGAACAAAATAGGCACGGCACACCAGTGTCTATCTGCCATCCTCTGGATGAACTTTAACAGGAAATGACCTGGAAGAAAAGGTTTGGAAATGTTACTGCTGCAGGGATCACACGGAAAAGTCCTCTGCTCCCTTAGTAAGAAAATATAAACCAAACCCTCAGGGAGACAGCACCTCGGACCCACTAGGATGGCTAAAAGCGAAAGGAAAACAAGAGTCGGGATCTGAAGAAACTGGAATCCTCACGCTGCTGGTGGGAATGGCAAGGGTGCAGTCAGTGTGGACAACAGGTAGAGAGAACGTAACCCTGCAAAATCCACTTCTAGCACCTAACTAGGAGAATTCAACACAGGTTCATACAAAACCATGTACAGGGACATTCACAGTGGCACTGCTCACCATAGTGAAAAGAAAACACATAAACGCCTACTGAGCAATGGACGAACCTATGGATGGATAAATAACTGAGAAGCCCACAGTGAAGTGAGGACGGAGCTTGACTCAGCCACAGAAACAAAGCTCCTGCTACATAAACCCACTCCCTGAAGAGGCCAGCCCGAAGATGCCACATGCTCCATTCCCTGTGTGAAACCCATGGAATACACCCATCAGGGAGACAGGATGTGCAGAAGCTGTGAGGAGCTGGCATGTAAGGTCCTGTCGCTCAGAAGCATGGGGTTCTTTCTGCAGATGACGGAAGTATTTTGGAAACAGACAATGGGGATAGATGTACGATTTTAAAAATAGTAAACACCACTGATCTGAACAGTGTAAACCTCAATAAAGCTATTCTGAAAATTATTACAATTTCATTCCTATTTAGTATGATAGATTCCACTGTGCTGTGGAGAATCTGACAATCAGGAAATTGTGGTTTTGTTTTTTAACTGAANATAAAGAAGAGGTTTCTTTTGTTTGTTTTTTGAGACAGGGTCTCCCTAAGTAGTCTAGTTAGGTTGAATTCATGGCAACTCTGCTGCCTCAATCTCCCCTGTCCTGGGATTACAGGCATGAACAAACACATCCAGTTAAGAGGTAAAGCTTTAGCTGCTGGGGACTTCTTTTCTGAGCTGCAGAATCACTGATAGGACAGTCCCTCGCTCCTGGGCACACCTTCCTGGAAAGCCATTCATGCCCTCCTTGGGTCTCCTTCAGTGGCTGACGTCCTTTTCTGAGACACAAAGGGTTGGTGCTTTCNTTCTCCATCTCCTCTGTTAATGGCTTCTGTTCACTGCACTGTTTTGTTCTGTTATGAAATCCCAGAAGCAGCCAGGTGTGGTGGAGCACGCCTTTGATCCCAGCATTCGGGAGGAGGCAGAGACAGTGGGTCTCTGTGAGTTCGAGGCCAGCCTGGTCTACATGGTGAGAACTAGGACAGCTAGAGCTACATAGCAAAACTCTGTCTTGGGAAAAAAAATTCTAAGACTTCTCCACCCTGGAGGAGCCACTGGGAACTGTAGGTAAGCATTGTGCTCTCTTCTGGATGCACTAATCAGATCCAAGGCACCCTGTCTCATGTCAACCCCTCCCTCAGTACAATAGCCAGGCTTCCCTTCAAACTCACCCCACACACTTCTGGGTCTGAACCACCAACACCAGGCAGGCATCCTCCACAGAGCACTTTGCTGGNCATGCCAGCCATGCTGCCAATATGCAGCCCCAGGAGGCTGGAACCCAGGTGCTCAAAGTCGGCAGTTCCACCGTCCTCTCCAGAAACTAACTGCTTTTAAAAGAGCCATTGATTGAGACAACCAACTTTAAAGACCTGATACTGTACACCATATTTACCTCTTTTGAATAGATGACATCACTGGTCATCTTGTCAATATTAGTGAAAAAAAGAAAAAAAAATTCCATCCCTAGGATCAGTAAAAGTCACAAAGGCCAGTGTGATGAGACAATTCAGAGTGGAATAAGCCCTTTTGCCATCTGGCACCAACAATCTCAGTGCTTTGTGCCCACTTCCAAACTTGGCCCAAAGAAAAGAAAAATTAATCCCAACCCAGGGAAGTGGGACGATTCCAGGGTACAGGGCTATACAAGTGTGCACTCCTTAGCCCCGTAGCTAAATCTGCTGAAAAGGACAACCCCCGTGGGCTGGGTACTATCCAGCACTTTTCCTTTGCTCAACTTGCTTGCTAATGCTTGCAGAGGAGACAGTATANAGACCATAAGGCCAGTGCTCTGCTGCAGACGCCTGCATGGCACTGATCATAATAGTCACATGATGGCACACATACCAAAACATGCTAAAAGTTAAAAATTAAAATCTCTACTGACATACTCTTTGTTTCTTCTGGAAGAAGAGAAACATAAGTGACTAGAAACTTCTGCAGCTTTAGTCCCAGGGGAGAGCCACTTCCCAACAGCTGCCCTGGAGACCTGTGGTCAAAGAGGGGGAGAAAAACATGAACTTAAAATCCATTTATAAATAAGCATACGGATATCAGTCTAAATGCAACATGGCCCTGGTGCTCAGCAATAAAATAAATGAACAACTCTTCTTGCCCTGGACTTGAATTTTATTTTTNACAATATTTGGAGACTCTCTGAACACAGAAACATCTGGATGTTCNAATAGAACAAGCAGGACTCTCCAGGACTCCTGACTGTTAGATGGAAGGGGCGTGGCAGCCTGCAATGACACTTCCCTTCCCNCCTTACACACATCAGTCTAGTATCATGAAAAAACAATNGCTGAGGATGATCAACTTAAACTGTACTTTTTCATTTCCAACATGTAACTCAGTAACTTTACATCTTTAGGCTGGAGTAAAAGAGCATTCACAGTGATGACAAATATTAGAGATGACNCACATCTGCTAGACTGTCTAATTGTGAACACAGACTCGACCATGGGGTTTTGCCTATGTGTGTTTTCTGCTAACTGAACACAACAGGGTACCAGAAGGTGTGTCTTGATAAATGTATGCACCAACTCTCCCAAAAGCATGGAGGCCATGTGCTGACTTCACACCAGCCGCCCCACAAATGTGGAATGCCATCCAACAATGACTCACTGAAGACTCAAAGTCCCTGTCAATCATGCCATTTTATGTTTTCAATACTTGTTCATCAGACACTAGAAATTAATATATCCCTGTCAGTTGGCCTGGATGCCAGCATTTTTAAAGGAATTGATGGGGAGTGGGGTGATTTTCTTTTTTAGAGGCCTCCTAAGCATAACTTACTTATAGCTATGAATTTAGTGATCAATATCAGAAAGACGACATAATTCTAAAAATAAAAGCAAAGAAGATCTGAAAGGGCAATTTCAGAGTATAGCTAATTCTCCAAATGAGGCTAAGGTACAAAACTAACAAACTTCTGACTGCTAACCTTTTCCAAGGGTGAAAGCTGTGAATAAGCAGACCTCTTATAAGCCATGGCAGCCACTGTCAGATACAGAAAGGAATATGTTAGGATGGACTGTGCAGAACAGGACTGACAGACACCAGACACACTGGTGTGAACTCAAGGTTCTTAAAACAGTTGGAGGGAGAGATGGAGAGGAAGAAGGAGGGAGGAGGATGAAGGAAGGGAGGGAGAGGGAGGGGGAAGGGAGAGGGTGGNGAGAGGGAGGGAGGTAAGGAGGGAGAGACAGACACATAGATGAAACANACAGAAGGTAAGTCAGTTCAGCAGAGTGACACACACACACACATACACATACACACACACTCACACACACACAAGAGGTGACAACTAAGCAAATTTCATTAGACATTAATATCTGCTGACCATAGATGAACAACAAAGGACAATTCTTTGTATTATCCCCAAACTTTTCTAGAAAACTGTGAAACGAAGTCAAAATTAAAAAGCTAAAATAAAACGGCGTGCTAGGCATGTTGTGTATAGATGCACAGAACTGCACTGCTGCTAGGGAAGAGAATGACCCTTTGGGCTGGGGCCTTCATCCACGGTGTGCTGCTGGCCTAGCATGCACAAGGCCCCATGCTTCGTCCCTACCCCACAGCAATAACAGACCAGCAGGCGTGCTTACCTGCTGTACAGACAGCTCTCTGAGAGGGCATCCATCAGCGGGCCAGTAATAAACTAAAAGGGAAAAAGGAAGGGAATTAACACAAATTTCTAACTGCAGGGAGAGGACCTGCCTTTGCTCTACACAGACACAGGAGAGCTGGGGAGCAGAGCGGTTAACGCAGGGAGGGGTCCTGTGGGCACAAACAGAAGGCTGCCACTCAGTAACAACCTCCAGGGCCCTGGGGGTGGGTCACGGATNAAGGTGCTTGATAAAAAAGTAGGTGGGAAATACAGACAGTAATAGGGAAATAAAGATCCCTCAAGGGAAGACAGCCTGTGCTGAGAGGGTGGGTGCTGGGATTAGCGATCCCCAAAATAGTCCTNGACACTGAACACCCCACNCCACCCCCTGCAGCTTACATGAAATGCAGGGGGCAGAATGCATCTCAGATGCTGTANTGTGGAGTTCAGACAGAAAAGGCAGGTTGATGTGTATGACCCTAATGTAAGGTGAGCTACTGTGTCTAAGGAAGGGACAGGGAGCCACAGGGCCCGATTGCNTAGAGCCTAACTCTCATGGTCTCCTCACTGTATAGACAGGGGCAGAGACAAGCAGAGCTCAGACAAAGATGGCAAAGTACACACNGACAACTGTGACCCATAGCTNCAGGACAGCATTACCAGGAGCTTCCCTGACAGACTGCAAGATCTGCAAAGGACAACAGCTGAGAAATGACGCACACAAGCTGACCGTAACGGCTAATGCTGTCAGCTGGACGGAATCTAGACTCGCCCATGAGACGAGTCTGTGGATACACCTGTGAGGTACTGCTTTGATTAAATTATCTGAAGCAGNGACCCACCCCNAGAGTGGACAACACCTTTCGGCAGCCACCCAGATACAGGGAAGACNCAGGAAAAAGGTGTTTGTTTGCCTCCTTGCCTTCACCTCTCGCCTGTGAGTTCATCTACTCTGCAGCTGCCACCGTGGTTGCTACTGCTGCTGCCATTCTTTGCTCCATCAGGACCCAGCTTCCTTGGGCTTCCAACATGGACTGAAGTACTCAGCGGCTCTCTGGGAACCATCCAGGCCTTCAGTGCCGGATTGGACAATGAAGCATCCAGCCTCAGGACTGAGCAGCTCCTGGTTTTCTGCCTCCCCAGCTAGCAGACGGCCATTGCTGTAAGCCCATCTAATAAATTTCCTCTTAATACATGTTCATTCTATCACTCTGTCCTTCTGAAGAACCTTGACACATATGCTGACCATTCAGCTTTCCCCAAACGGGAGAGCTACACTTGAGGAGACAGGTAGACAGAGACTGGGGATGTGGCTCGAGTGCTCACCTAACATGCTTGAAGCCCTGGGTTCAGTCCCTAGCACCACATAAACTGGGAGNAATGATGTGCATACAATCCCAGCACTCAGGAGGCAGAGACAAAAGGAACCAAAGTTCAGAGTCAATCTTGGCTACAGAGAGCTTTAAAGGCCAGCCTGGGCTACATGAGACATTCTCAAAAAACAGAGCTTGATGTGTGAAGCTCTATAAAAGGCTCACCCTCGCTGCAGCTGCTGCCAGAGGCTCTGCTGTGTAGTCTGCCCACTCTTCCTAACTCAGAAGGGCGTAATTTTCCTTCTTTTGTACCTCTTGATCACTGACCAGAGCCTGGGCACACTTTCCCTGACTGTCTCACGGGTTTTCTGAAGCTCCCTCACCATATTCCTCCACAGTCCATGCAAAGGACTCAGCTTTCTCTCTCCCTCTTCTCCAACTCCTATTCCAGGCAGTTGCTGGGACTGACAGCTTGACCACTCTGTTGTTTTTCTCTTAAACACAAACGATCTTGAGCTTAAAAACAAAAGATCATGTGACAGAGGCGTGGCCTTCACCTCCTATGTTCTGAGGANGTTAAGGAGGAAGGGGCTGGGATGTCATTACCTCCGAGAGTTCTGGTGAATATGGAAGCGATTTCCCTTCATACAGCTCCAAGAAGTGGATCACGCCTTCTTTGGTCAGGATTTTATTCTCGCTTTCAAACATTCTTTTATAGATGCACGTGTGCCAGGAGGGATGAAGGAGCCAGGAGCCTGTGGGAACAACACTCGATGCTGACACAGAACTCTTACTTTAGATCTCTGTGTGGAGACTGCAGGCTCACACCACAAATCTGCGTGCAATGGACAGTCACACTAACAACATGAGACCACCACCACAGTGAGTTTGCTAATCACATCCACAGAGCTTGCAGAACCCAATCACCTCAGCGTTCAGCATCCTGGATGCCCTCAGCTACTGCAGCCACCAGAGTACTCAAGAAAACACTAGCCTGTGTGTACAGGCGGAACTTTAGACCTGGGTGGCTTGGCACATTCTCCCCTCACTTGACTTGAGGCCATTTTTCATACATAAATCTGAAACTGTCACCCCTCTACTTAAAACCTTCGAATAGCTTCCCACCATTCTTAAACTGTGAACAAGACACAGGTTGACGCTGGCCACCCCAGCCTCGCCCACTCCGCAGACCCACTTTCCTCAGTGCTCCTACCATCCTCACAGAGCTCCCCATCTCAGGGCTGGTCAGCTCCTAGCTCTGAGTTTGTACGCCACCCCTATGTCAGGCCTAACCTCCCCTTCAATGAACTCCTTTTTGGTCCCTTCTCTGTTCTCTTCATAGGACTTGGAGCCAAAGCTACCGTTTCACAGAAAAAAGACAAAACTGATGTGGAAAAATACTGCTCCCCCCCCCGGTGCTTGTACACAATGACACTGAGTAAGGACCTCGCAAGTGAATGTATAACTGCATCCACAACAGAAGACAGAGTAAGGGGTGGAGAGATGGCTCAGTGGTTAAGAGCACTTGCCACTCTTCCAGAGCACTGGGGCTCGATTCTCAGCACCCACGTCAGGTGGCTCACACTCACCTGTGACTCCAGCTCCAGCAAAACTAATAGCTTCTTCTGGCCTCTGAAGGCATCTGCATGCATGTGGTCATCACACAGGCACACACATATTCACATAAATAAAAATAAATCTTAAAAAACAAAATAAATGCGTACCTTCTATACACTGTTTCTGATTCTTAAAATAGCCTTTATTTAACTATATTAGAAAAACCATTTTTTTTATCTCATGGTATTCTGTAACTAAATTGGTTAAATTAAATTGTTTGTAATTTAACATGCTTTTTCAACTCGCTGTCAATGGTAACTTTTCAAAACCAGTCAGTGTTATATGGTTTGGTTTGCTAAGAGCTATGGGCAAAGCACGTAATGAGAGCATCATTTTAACAGCAAGTGCTCAAGAGAATGGCAGGATCCCATTAAATGCTANCCCCAGGTGGGACAAGAGATGCCCATGGTCTGTGAAAACTCTCACTGTGTCAGAGAAGAGCCATCAGCAGAATACAGACCAATTCCTAAGGGGTCAGACTATCGGTGAGGTAATTACCCAAGGCAACCACCACCTACTGGGCACAGTCCTCAGGAATAAACATGATACAGCACCTTCCCATTCCTATGGATAGGAAGCCTCCAGCCTGCAGTTAGCTGCATCACTGGCTGAAGCTTAATCTCACAAAGCTCCAGGTTTGCTGTGTTTCTTCTCAAACGCTCTCCCAATTCAGGAGTGATGGAGGGCTCAATACACACGTAAAGCCATACCCTTGAATGACCTCTTCCTAGGAACTCCAGGATACCTAACAACAGAAATCTACCCCCCATCCAGTCTAATACACAAAAGATAGATGAGTATTTATATATTAAAAAGGTATATTAAGACAATAAAGCTGGAAAGCAGTTACAAGTATACACCCATATCAAAAGGCTATTATTAAAAAAAAGCACTACCACAAAAGCACTGGCAGTTTCTTATTTGTGTGGTGTGGAGAGGTACACGTATATATATGCATGTGTTTCAGCATGGACACACGTGTGTGGAGGCCAGAGGGTGACATCCCGTGTCTTCCTCAATCCCTCTCCACCTTATATACTGAGGCAGGNTCTCTTGCTGAGCCCAGAGCTTGCTGATTTGCCTATTCTACCTAGCCAGCCCACCCNGGGATCCCCTGTGTCTGCCTCAGGAATGCTGGGATTGTAGGTGGGTAACCAGACCCACAAGGAATCTATATTGGTATTGAGGATCTGAACTCTGGTCCTNATGCTTCTACAGCAAGCCCTTTACCTACTGGGCCCTCTCCCTAGCCTGCTCTGTTAAGGACACACCCTGAGATTTATAGATGAAAGGATGCTGAGCTGCTGGAGAGGGAGCAGNAGAGGCTGCACATGACCCAGGAGACCAGGCTACCCACTTGCTATGNCTGAGACAGTTCCTGGGTTCATCACACACATTCTTTTCTTTCTATAAAGAAAGGAAATATTTTTGAAACTTTTATATAAACTGCTTTTAAAAAAACTAATCATGCTTCTAAATTACTGAAATCTCTGAGGCCATTTAAAGCTGTGTTCTAAGGAGATGGGTAGATGGTACAGTGTGGACACAGGGCAAGGGTGATATGTGTGGCAGTGTGCTCAGATAGGGTATACCCATAATGCCAGAGGCCAAGACTACTAGCTGGTGGCATTATAAGATGATCCCACTTCCTCCTCACTGTTTAATGGTTTTCCCAAAGACTCTGTGATAAATAATGGTTAGTTCAGGGGGACTACTAAGGTTATTAAAACAAACAAATGAACAAAACCAAAAAGTAATCGTTACCATTTTCCTCTGATACTGCGTACTCAAACAGACTGTTTAGCTTTGGTAAGACTGGCTTTATGACATGTATCTAAAAATAAGAGCAAAGAATCTCATGAAAAATCACACAAAATGCCTTTAAAACCTCAGGGGAAGGTTCCTGGTTTACATCACTGTAGCCATTCTCTTGTTACCATGTCTAAAACAGGTGTCAGGAGCCTNGTTCTCCCAGGTCTGAATTGCAGCATGATTCATGTCTGTGAGACGGAGCTGGCAAAGCTGGGGAAGAGAGTCTAGACCCCAGAATTGCCTAACTCACATCATGTGATCCTCGACGGACCTCAGAAACAGGCAAGGCTGGGAGATTAAAGCGGGAAATGCAGAGCCNTTCCCCTGGTTCCCGCCGTTGTCGGGGTCACACGCTGGGAAGCTCAGGGAATTCAGAGCTCAGTGCCCCTGTGTCTCTTAGACCATGCTGTGACAATTCAGATAAGAGTTTGACACTCAAGTTTCTAAAATAATGAAAGTGCTTATGACCAAAGCAACCCTGGAAGTTTATTTGAATTTAGACAGGCTTCTTATTTCCCATCATGCATCTCTGTACACTTCACATAGAGTGGGGTGGTGCTGTGGACTGACACCTGACATTGACTCCATCCACAGACACTGACTGACCCAAGGTCTGCAGCTTACAGACGGAGGACCACACACAGGAATCCTTACACACAGGAACCTTACAGATGGAGACTCTTACAGCTGAGGAGTCTTATACACTGGGACCCTTTTAGACACGAACCTCTGGGAACNGTACAGATGGGAACCCTGACATNTTGGGACTCTTACAGAGAGTGGCCTTTAAAGACTAGGACTCTCTACACCAGGACCGCTGCACAAGTGTCACTTAGAAACTTGTCAAAGTTCATACTCTCAGGCCTTACTCCAGATGAACTAAATCTAAAAGTACGGGGTAATTTACACTTGGTAACATCCTGGATCACCCTTACAAACGCAGCAGTTGGAGAATGCCAAGGGAAGATCAAATGAGATTAAATTTTTGAACTATCATGTGAATTCACTGAANGCATGCTTTAATTTCCTGAAACAATTTACATGCTACCTTAAATTCTATTCATGGCAGAAAACAAAGGATTCGGCCATGCTTACACAAGCTGGCCTTCCCCTGAATGCCTGGAAAAGGCCCACAGACAGCAGGATTTGCTAAGACAGGAGAGCACGCACCTGGTTTCCTTCTAGAACTTCCATGATCAAGATATAGTTTTCCCAAAATTTTTGAAGCTNGTCTCTTTTCTTCTCAGACCACCAGAATAGGCTTGGACCTAACAGAGTTTTAAAAGGGAAAAAAAATCAGTTCTTCCTTTAGCTAATCGGTTAAGTTCTTCATAACAATTCTTAACTTAATTCCAGTGTTACCAAACAAGGCAATCGCTAACCAAGGAGGGAACCTACTTAAAAAGCTTGGGAAACTAAGAAAGAAATGTGTTGTGGAATAGTCTTTAACACTGTGTGAAGAAGTGCCACTGTGATTGGTTTAATAAAAAGCTAAA
>LZPO01044397.1:568808-581509 GCA_001675575.1 Neotoma lepida
TCAAAGGGATGCCATGCCCTCCCAGGCACCTACACGCACGTACACACGGGAGCACATACATACACATAAATCTGTTTAGAAAGAGACAAGTGGGTACCCATTGTGTCCTGGGGTCCGCAGGTACAGTCCACCGCCAACTCTGCAGACACCTGCACAGCCCTCTGCAGCAGGTAGCGTGCGCGCTTGCGCGTGAGCGCGTCCTGCGCGCGACCCANACCCGCCTGGACTGTTCTCCAGAAGCGACCACAGAGTCGCGCGTCG
Source organism: Neotoma lepida (assembly GCA_001675575.1). Taxonomy (NCBI): domain Eukaryota; kingdom Metazoa; phylum Chordata; class Mammalia; order Rodentia; family Cricetidae; genus Neotoma; species Neotoma lepida. The sequence continues at coordinate 569,070 of LZPO01044397.1, forward strand.
AGGTCCGCATGGCGCGCACGAGCCGACAGCAGGTTCTCGGCCAGCGCGCTCAGCACCAGCAGCTCTGGGCCAATGCGGCCCTCAGCTCCGGGTCCCGAGGAGCCCAGCGTGTCCCAAGCTGCCCGCAGCGCCGGTTCTGCACTCTGGGCCAGCGCGGGCAGCAGGCGCGCGCCCACCGCTGGCGGCGCGTCCCCGGCCAGTGCCAGCTCCACGGACGCGCGCGCCACGCGACGCAGCAGTGGGGCATCATCGAGTGCGCGCAGACACGGCGCCACGGCGGCCAGAAGCTCCACGGACGGCACAGCTGGCAGGTCNNGCAGCGCGTCCTCGGCCAGCGTGACCNCCAGTTCGGGCCCCGCCAGGCGCGCGCATGAGCGCAGCGCCGCGCTCGCCGCTCGGAGCACGCGCGGCCCCGCAGGCCCTCCGCTGGGGGACGCGTGCAGTAAAGGCACCAGGTGGCCCTTGGCCACCTCATGTGCCGCCTCGGCCAGCGCGACGGTGCCCGCACCGCGCTCCTCCAGCTGCTGCAGCACCAGGCGCAGAGTCTCCGCCCGCTCCGCACTCGCCTCTCCGCCACACAGTGTGCCCAACAGCGCGCAGGGCTCCCGGCTCTGAGCCAGAAGCGCGTCCGCCAACACCCGCTCCATTGCACGGGGAGCCGAGCCTGTGCGCGTGCGCCGGCCACGCTAAGTGCGAATGCGCGTGCGCAGTGAGAGGTTCCCACCCACCCACACCCTGTCCGGCATAGGACCGCCTAAAGTTCCTTCCACTTTGATGGGGTCCTAGAGCCTTATGGTGGCGTACCTCCTGCCACTCTGTCCCTTACAGTTTTTAGCAAAAAGAGTTGCCGCAGACGTTCGCTGTAGTATTACACCAGATCGGGAGATTACTGATTGGAAAGAGGCCTGGGGCCGAAATCAGCTAGCAGGCACTAAATTCACAAAGCTGTCCATCGCAGTCCCTCAGGTGGCTGCTTTCAAAAAGGCGCGTGTTAAGAGTTACCACAAAAACAGTGGATCAGAAATGCTCCCTGGATTTAGATGTTAAAAATAAGGCATGAGGGAGATGGCTCGTTGGGTAAAGTGCTTACTCTGTAAACATAGGCATCCGAGTTGGGATCCCCCCGGAGGGGGAACTGCCATCTCCGCATGATGGAGACAGAAAGCTCCCTGGAGTCGCTGATCAGCCAATATAGCTGAGGTCAGTTCCAGGTTCAGTGAGAGACTTGTCTCTTAAGGACAAAGTAGAAAGCAGGGCGTGGTGACACACGCCTTTAATCCCAGCCCTGGGGAAGATGAGGCAGGAGGATCACTGGGAATTCAAGGCCAGCCTGGTCTACATTGTGAGTTCCAGGACTACAGAGACCTTGTCTCAAACACAAACAAACAAGCACAAGGTGGATGGCGATAGAGGAAGACACCACACATCAACCCCAGCTTCTACACACACAGTGAGCAGCCCCCCACCTCACATGCTAATACAAGCATATACTAATACTCCACACACTGAGAAGTCATGTCATGAAGTCCGATTGTACACGACTATCAAGTACCAGAAGTCTGAGGCAGGAGGATCACCAGGTCAAAGCCTGCCTGGGCTACAGAATGAGATCAAAGTCAGTCCAGGCAATATAGTGAGACTGTCTCCAAAATGTAAGAGGGCTGNAAGCAACTAGGTGGAAGAAAATGTTCCCAGCATGTTTGAGGTACTGGATTCAAACTGGGGGTGGGGTGTGTGTAGGTAATGTGGATAAAGTAAAAATGACTTGGGATGGGGGCATCAGGGGACTCATACTTAACAGAATAGGCTGCAGCACTCTGAGTCCAGGGCCCTAGTTCCAGAATACAGATGGATCCTCCCTCATAATGCTGACTGCTGGTTCCCATGAGCAAACTCCAAATCAGGCCTCCCTGTGGTTCTATATTTCTGACAGTTTCCACTGCCAGATTCAGACTTAGACAAAGAAGACCTCATCTTGGCATGCGCATTGCTGGTCTCCTCACTGAATCCCAGNTGTAACTGAATGAGTGACGTGGATTCTCTTTGTCTTTCTAAGCATGAATTCTGCCCCTTAGTCAATGAGAGAGACAGCCCCACCTTCAGATAGCTTGACATAAAATAACATGGATATAGTTTTCAAGTTAACTGATATTGCAAATGAAAGGTTTCCCCATGTTTCAGTCATTCCACTTGCCTTTGGCAAAACACATAAAAGATTCCATTTTAAACCCACTTAGAATGTTAGTAAATACCTATTGCTTAGTTCATGGAAAGTGGTTATAAATATCATTTCTCTCAACCTAAACAGATATCAAGCATAGAAAGCTAAAGGTATTGAGCAGACACTTGACAAATGAAGATATAAAATGATATGCACTTGCAGAGGTGTCTGACATTTTTAATCATGAGAGAAATGCACATTAAATCCACAAGGAGACAGAGACACCCTTTCATGCTCCTAAGAAAGATTCAAAATGCCAAGTGAGGGCTGGTAAGATGGCACAGGGGGTGGAGGTGCTCGCCACCAACCCAGACAACCTGAGTTGGATCCCACATGGTGGAAGAAGAGAACTGACTCTTGGAAGTTGTTTTCTGACCTCTGTGCTGGGACATTGTGGCACCCAGTCCTGTGCACACACACTCAAATAAATAAATACAATAAAAATTTAAACAGTATTTTAAAACACCAAATGACATGGGCCAAGGTTGTAAAACTAGGATGCCTTTGCATTAAACGGGCAGGCAGGGAAATGTTAGAATTGCTTTGAAATACTGTTTCCTCTAAAGATACCTACCTTATGATGTAGCAGGCACACACCCTCATTCCCCACTTCCTCCATCGCCCTACCCCAGGTGTTTGATTTAAATAATCTCTNAACTAAAACGGCTCTGTAGGAATCTGCTTTTTGCAACATTAGTCATTGCAGCTAAAACTTTGTAACAAGCTAAACATCCATCAGGAGATGCCAGATGCACAAATAGCCATTTACAAGATAAGGCCATGCGCAAGTACAGAGTGCTTGTTGCTCATCTCTGCAACAATGTGGATACATCTCAGATCTCCAAGTGTTTACATCCTGAGGATTCCATTTGCTGACATTCAAACATCAGCGAAGCGCCTGTTGGGGTAGAAATGAGGATTGCAACCACCCATGGAGAATGTGGGAGGTCTAGGACCAGGCAGCAGGGAAGCTACTAGGGCAATATTTTAAGTTGGATTCAGGTGTTGATTACACAATGGAACATTTGTCAAAATGCCTTGAACCCTTGAGAGCTCTGCATTTCATTCTGTGTAATTTTATCTTGTTTTTTTTAAAATGACTTCTACAGAAGAAAAAAGTTGGCCTGTGTGTTTGATCTCTTTTACCCATAGACTTAAGTCCAGTGAAGAGTATGCCTTCCAGGCTGGGCAGGAGCTGATGAAGGTAGCCAGTTTGATAACCTGACCCCTTGCTCAGCACTGTGTCCCAGACACACAGGGTCTTCTGAATCACCAAATGATGTAATTATTAAGTGACCTTTTCTGTCCTTACCTAACTCGACTCTATTGAACTCTAGTGCTCCCNGCCTTCTCTCTTGTGTGTAAGCGTGAGCATGTACGTGTGTGTGCATGAACACATGCACACATAGTCACATGCATGTTTGTGTATGTACATGTATAAGTCAACCTCAGGCCCTGTTCTTCAGGCCTGTCCACCTTGTTTATTGAGACAGCCCTCTCACTAGTCTGGAGCTTGCCAAGTAGGCTAGGCTGGCTGGCCAAGGAGCCCTAGGGGTCGCCTCTCTCTACATCCTATGATGTGGATACTTGTGGAGACTTTCACTTTCNAATTGATAGCCTCTTTTTAAGTTATTATTATGTATATGTGTGCATAAATATATAAATACAACCCGCTGAGTACGTTTTTGTTGTTTGCATGTATATGGTTTCAGGGATGACCACTTTATTTATATTGGATAGCCAATTTGGGGGCTAATGCCCAGGAGAGGCTAATTCTCCCTCTCTCCACAGTCATTAGTTGTGGTGGTATTTCATCTATGTCTCTTAATAAAATTTATCTGAGGATCAGAGGAACAAGGTCAGCTGCTAGTCTTGCAATGTTAGCACACACCCTTAATCCTATCACTTANCAAGGGTCTGTCTGGATCTCTGTGAGTTCCCGGTCACACTAGGAACAGAGTCGAGCGTGGAGACACANGCCTTTAATCCCAGCATCAACCATAGAGTTTTGGAGGTCTATACAGACAGGCAGAAAGTGATGTAGCTTGGTGGAGAGGGGAAATGAGTTAGCAAAATGGAGAGGCATAAAAAGCCTGCTTAGAGAGGAAGTCGCCTCTTTGCTTCTCTCTCTTTTGGAAGCAGTGGTGGTGTAAGGTGAGGCTGGTAGCTGTTCCTAATTCCTCTGATCTCTGTCAGATTTTCACCCTATTTCTGGCCCTGGGTTTTTATTTAACAAGACCGTTTAGGAATTCGTCTTACAATTACTTGCCTGTAGTTCTTTGTCTGGGAGTGAGATTTCCCCCTCTGCAGTCCTGTCTTTCTTGAGCCACTGTCTTCCTCTAGGGTTCCTTCTCTGCATTCCCTATCCGTTTGTTTTCTCTGCTCCCCCAATTCCACCAGTGTCCCCATTGCTTTCTGTCCATGTTTTCAGAGTGCCATCCATCGATCTCGGTTTTTTTCATTTTGTAAATTTCTCCTGAATAACTTTGTTAAAATCATAGTCTTGGGGCTGAGTAACTCAGTTGGTAGCGAGCTTGTCTAGAATGCATGAATCCTGGGGTTCTATCCCCAGCATCACATAAACCAGAGTGGTGGCACATGCTTATAATCCCTGAATTTGGGGGGTGGTGTAGTTAGAGGCTGGAGGATCAGGAGTTCCAAGCTGTCCTCTGCTACATACTGAGTTTGAGGCCAGTGTGTCTCAAAAACCAAACTATAGATTTGATTGGCCTCCATTNGCATGGTAACGGTGAACAGTGTGTCTCCCAAGCATTCCCTCCCGGAGCACTCCAGACATCCATCCAGCTGTCAATAAGACATCAACATTAGACTACACTCAGAGCATCATTCTCTCCACTTTCACATCCTACCCTTAGTGTTGACCCTCTACTCCTCCATCATCATTACTTTCCACCTGTTTGGACATGAAGTTTCCCTGCAAAGGCTCCCATGTTGAAGGTGTGGTCCCCAGTGACTAGACTGAGAGGATTCTGATCTAGTCAATGGATAAAGCCGTTGGTGAATCCACAATCCTATGGCATCATTGTGAAGTGGTGCCAGCTTTGTCAGCTTGGAGAAAGTGGGTCTGGTGGTGTGTCTTGGAAGGCTCATCTCTGTCCCTTCTTCTAGTTCTCACTCTCTCTGTGAAATGAGCACCATTGCTCCATCACACCCTTCCACCATGATAGTCTGCCTCACCACAGACCCAGACGCAATAGAATCAACTAAGCATGGACCCAAACCTCTGAAACTATGAGCCAATATAAGTCCTTCCTCCTCTTCCCCCTCCCCCTCCTTTTCCTCCTTCCCCTCCCCTTCCTCCAAGTTGACACCTCAGGAATTTTGTCACAGCAGTGAAGTGGCCTATTAACATCTATCCATGTTCTTCCCAGGACATTCCTACCTTCCTTCCCAAACTGCTCGTGAAAAGTCTGCCAGCCAGCAGACTTCTCACCGTNCAATCATGTCTCTAATCCATCCATGCAACCTTCTAAATCTCTGTTAGCTCTGTGCTCCACNGATACCTTAGCTAACTTCCACCTCTCCTTTCTTACTGAGTTAACGGCAATAGCTGTCTACCTGACTTAAACCCTTCTACTTCTCAATCCATNCTTCTGCCAGAAAAGGGAAAAGCCTTTGAAATGACAAAAGTGGGGTACCTGATGTGTTGTAGGGACTTTAAAACACAGTGTGTGAGACTTCTGAGGAGAATGAGGCTGGGGAATTACCCAGGGGTCTCAATATTTTAACTGACAGCCCCCCAAATTCAATATTTTAACTGACAGCCCCCCAAATTCAAACATCCTAGGAAGTAATGTTAGAAATANCTCTATGCCTGAGTTAGCTGTGACCCCAATGTCTAGCACACAATTAGCACAGTAAGTTATTCTTAAATGAAGGAGTGAAAAATGGTTGTTACACAGCATATGTGTTCCTTAAGGGTTGAGGGCCAGTGAGACGGCTCAGCAGGTAAAAGCACTCACTGAACAAACTTGAGGAGCAGACTTCATCCTCAGAACCCACAGGCAGCTGGACCAAATTTACCTACAGCTGTGGGGGGGTGCAGGAGGGAGTGGCTGAATCTCAAATAAGGGTCTTATGACCCTTTCCACCCTCCTTAGTCTATGGGAGGAGGTCCAGGTCTGATCTTGTGACTGGCTAATGAGTAGTCAGTCAGTCACAGCTGCTTCTGATGGAGATGATCCTGNCATTCCACAGCATGGACTATGTTGGTCTGAGAGGCATATGGAACTGGAAGCCCACTGGAAAAATGATTTTTAAATCTGGGGTGCGTTTGTGTTCTGGAATGCAGGGCAGTTGCATAATGAAAAACAAGATTAGAAAGAAAACTAGAAGCTGGAGTTTCACTGGACAGAAGGTGGCGCTGTTTTGTCAATGCTGAGTCCTGTCCCAGCTTTCCACCTTAATGCTCACAACTGGAAAGATTGACAATAACAATCACACCGTAAGTATACAGCTGGAGGTTTCTGCTGCTCGATTCTAGAAGGGTGGGGCTGCTTGGAAAGCTGGGATTACTGCTTCCAGGCCTCCCCAGAAAGTCCCAACTGCTCTCTGAGCAAGGGTGCTGCACTGTGCCGAGAGGACTGCACTCACTCTCTTGGGCCACACTGCATATTAGGACCTGCCACCCACTGAGTATGCACACACTCACACACATACACACACACACACACACACACACACTCACACACACACAGGCGCACACACACGCATATACACACAGGCACACACACAGTACAAACAAGATCTATCTCACCAGAGAACCCTGGTAATTACACAACAGTTCCCAAACTTCAGTGCTGAAAACTCCATTTCCTAGATACCATTAAGTAGAAGAGAAGACGTCTTCAGCCAAGGTTCAGTTTAAAAACACTGGATTTTTCAATTGGTCATCTCTGATCCTTCTAACCATGGGCAGTTTTCATATTCAATGCTGCTCTTATCAGCTACTAACTGCTTCCTTTTGTCCTTTCTTGTCTCTCTTCTCTCCTTGCCTCTCTCCTCCTCNTCCTCTTCTTCTCCCACCCTGCCACCTTCCGTGACAGNGTTCCATGAAGCCCAGGCTGTCCTCAAACTCACTATGTAGCCAAGGATGACCTTGAACTTCTGATCCTCCTGCCTCCAGCTCCTGGTTGCTGGGGTCATAGGTGTGCACCAACACACCGCATTTGGAGATGGTGTTTCTGAAGAAGCAGGTAAAACCCATTTTGCAAGCCTATTTTGTTAGTTAACCAGAGCCACTTAGATATTTAACTTTTCTATATGAAGCAGGCAATCAAGATGAATGTATTCTGCATTTCTCCATGGCCCTGTGCCTGTGCACCTTGACTCTGACAGACAGACAGTTCTACCCCCCACCCCCACCTTCCCCTGTGCCAGCACCTGCCCAGCCTCAGGGAAAAGATAGGCATCTTTGTCTGGGAATGGGAGAGACGAAGGTGGCCATTAGCTCAAGGCAGGGCAGGAGGAGTACGATGTGTGTAGTCTTTGCAGTTCTAAGAGGTGATTCAGCAGCGCCACCTAGAGGCTACCTTGGAAATGACCTCTTCCCCTCCAGCCTGATAAATGAAGATCACAGGACCGGAGAGATGACTCAATGGGTGTGAGGACCTGAGTTCCAATCTCAGCATGAACACACACACAAAAATTAGAGATGGCATTANCCGACCTGAAGGAGGAGGAAGGGGAGGAGACAGGGGGATCAGTTGGGCTTGCCGGCTGCCAGCCTAACTCCAGGTTCAGTGAGAGACCCTGTCTCAAGGGAATAAGATGGAGAGGGACTGAGCAGGACACTTAACACCTCTCTGTCCTCTGTGCACGTTCATGCACATATACCTACGTACATGCTCAGACAAAACTCACATAAACCACACAAATGCACGTGCTTACAGAAATAGTGAAGACTACTCTCCCTCACCTCTGCCCAATACACATGAAGCTCTATCTCCTTCCTGTCCAGGTCTGATGGCAACCAAGAATGTCTGAACATCTTTTCCACTGAGAGACCTGCACAGCAGAGGTGTAAGTACCCATCTAGGTCTTTTTGCAAGGAAGAGCAACGTGCCTGGGGGATAGGAAAGTGAACGCACACTTGATCATGTTTGCTNTCAGTGAAAACCTGCAGTCAGCAAACTCCATGAGAACTCCATGGACAATTTATTTATATGCNTTGAGCAGGCAGTGTGGGAAATATTAACATCCCTGTGAATGAGCAGGGCCAGGCTGTTTAACACCTTCACACAGCTCTCTAAAGAGAGGGGCCCATCAGGAGGACCTGGGGCTGTTTTGTGCANAACTTACTGGTGCTTACAGCCTCACCACCTTCCTGCAGCAGTGTCTGGGGTCTTAGCACTTCTCAGACTCACAAAGGGGTGGGAATGGTATTGATGTCAGGAAAGACNAGGTGAGACTTGGTCACCTGCTNTGGTGGTTTGAATAAAAATGNCCGCTATAGACTCATATTTGAATGTTTAGGGAATAGTATTAGGAGGTGTGGTCTTGTTGGAGGAAGTTTGTTACTGGGGGTGGGCTTTGAGGTTTCAAATGCTCAAGCCAGGCCCAGTGTCTCTTCCTGCTGCCTGCTGATCCAAATGTAGAACTCTCGGCTCCTTCTCCANCACCATGTCTACCTGCATGCCACCAGGCTTCCCACCATGATGATAATGGACTAAACCTCTGAACCTGTAAGCCAGCCCCAATTAAATGTTTTCCTTTATAAGAATTACCTTGGTCATGGTATCCCTTCACAGCAATAGAAACCTTAACTAAGATACCTATCAAGTGTCTGGGGCCTGTGACATGCTAGACACAGTGTTGGAGCAGCTGCTGTCCTGACACTGTTGGTAAAGCCAGCCTTGCATAGCTGGTAGTCTATAGGCCAGTGAAAGATCCTGTTTTCAAAAAAACAATATGGAGGCTGGAGAGATGGCTCAATCAGTGAAGCATCAACTCTCTCTCTTTCTCTCTCTCTCTATATATATATATGTGTGTGTGTGTGTGTGTGTGTGTGTGTGTGTGTGTGTGTATAGTATTATAGAGCCATTAAGAAGAATGAAATCATGTAATTTGCCAGAAAATGGGTGGAGCTAGAGGTCATATTGTGATTGGAAATAAGCCAGACTCAGAAAAGACACATGTTCTTCCTTATATGGGGAATCTAGAAAGACAGAGAGAGAAATAAAAGGCAGGAAAATAGATGGTGGGCTATTAGGAGAAAGCAAGGAAATTGGAGGAGCAGAATAAATAAGGACACTAGTGGGATGAATATGACCAAACTATATCTAAACATGGATAGAAATGTCACAACCAAACCCAATTAATCTATGCTNGGTGTCTTGTTCAGTGTTCNATTGCTGTGAAGAGACAACATGGTCACCACAGCTCTTATAAAGGAAAGCATTTAATTGGNGCTNGCTTACAGTTTCAGAGGTTTAGTCCATTATCGTCATGGTAGGAAGCATGGTGGCACGCAAGNAANAAGTAGCTGAAAGTTCTACATCCACATCCACAGGCAACAGGAAGAGACACTGGGCCTGGCTTGGGCTTTTGNAATNTCAAAGCCCANCCCTAGTGACACANTTCCTCCAACAAGGCCACACCTCCTAATCCATTCAAATAGTGCCACTAGCTGATGATGAAGACCTCANATATACAAGCCTATGGACACCATTCTTATTCAAACCACTACACTATGCTAACAAAAAATGCTAATTAGATAAGGCTGGACATGGTGGCATATGCCTATAATCCCAGAATTTGGGAGAATTAGACAGAAAGATCTTGAGTGCAAGGCTAGCCTTTATTATACAGCAAGACCCTAGCTATAAAAATAAATAAATGTCGACAAAAGCAATTTTTTTGAGATAGGGTTTCTGTGTAGTCCTGGCTGTTCTAGAACTCACTCTGTAGACCAGGATGGCCTCAAACTCAGAGATCTGCCTGCCTCTGCCTTCTGAATGCTNGAATTAAAATCATGCACCACCACCACCAGGCTTTGGAAAAGCGCCTTTTAGAAAAATGTTAAGTGATCTTAAATCTGGCAAAAAAAAATGTGGTAAATTGAAGATAACATAAAATTTTGCATCTTGAGTGTAAGGGCAGTTTGATGGCATTATTCACATTGTTGTGAATTGGTCTTTCTTTGCTGTGACAGAACAATTTAAATTGGGAGACAGTTGAAAAGAAGANAAGTTTATGNGGGCTCAGGATTTAATCCATGGTCAGCTTGCCCCATTGCTATAGGCTCTGCTCAGGCAGAGTATCAGAGTGCATGGAACAAAGGTGCTCACTTCNCCACAGCCAGGAAGTGGGGGGTGGGGTCAGGCAGGGTCTGGGGNCAAGACATACCCTTCAAAGGCATACCTCCAGTGACCTACTTCCTCCTGGGCATACTGTAGGCCATACTTCTTAATAGCCTATTAATTCAAGAAATCCATGGAGTCTGCTTAAAGGGCAAGGAATTTATTAGGGGATAAAAACTCATTACAGCATGGGAGATTTATTGTAGGGCCCTGGAAAGTCGAGCTANGGTCCACGCTGTTCTTCTGCCTGGTCTGTCTCAGCATCCAATANCACAAGGGAGAGTGAGCTGCCTACATGCATCCCAGGTCTTAAGGGTCTGTGAGGCCANGCCCCAGGGGCATGTACTTCAAGGTCATAGGCAGGTGGAGCAGTTACCTGCTGCATCTCTAGGNGCTGTGCTTCAGTCAGGGTCATGGACAGAACAGCTACCCACTACATCCTATATGGATGATCCATTGACTAAATTACTATGAATTCATTGATGAGTGAATCTAATGACTAAGATCGATGGACTTATCAATGGATTCATTCGTTATTTAAGTTACTGTGTAATCACAGATGGANGAATCCATCAAATGAGTTACTATACTCACCAATGGATTCATCCATTGTCTAACCCCACCCCCCCATGACCTGATCACCTCTCAAGAGTGCCCCCCATCTGGGGATCAACCTTTCAAAGCATGGACTCTCTTGGGGGACATTTCCTATGCAAATCATGATAGCAGCCGTTTGCAGACTGAACCCCTCCATTCACTGACAACATCACCCCATTCCCCACCCCTGCCCCTGATGACTAGTCTCTGTTTCTGTGACTTAGTGTAATCACACATTAGTTATCCTTTTNTGATCGACTTACCACATGGAGCATTGCNTCCTTAAAGTTCACGCAGTCTGTAGCATGGGTTAGACGTTCCTTCCTCTCAAGGCGAAATACTAATTCCACCAGTGTCAAACACCACTTGTTGTTTATCCATTCANCTCTGAGTGGACACTTGGGCTATTGTGCATCTTCTTGCCTTGAACATAGATGTATAGACAGCTGTTGGAGTCTCCACTTTGAACCCATCTATGTATGTATTCTCAAAGCCCGTTTCTTTTTTTTGTTATTTTTATTTATTTACTTTTGGAAGGGGACATCATGCCATTCCACAGCTCACATTGTGGTGGGCAGACATAATATTGGGGAGTCAGTTCTTGCCTTCCACCTTGTTTTGAGGCAGGGTCTCTCTTGCTGTTTCTGCTGTGTTGCATGCTCCAGGCTAGCTGGCCTGGGAGCTTCTAGCTGATTCTCACATCTGGATCTACCTCTCACTGCAGGGGTGCTGGGATGAAATATGTGCTGCCACATCCAGGTTTTTGCCTAGGTTCTGGGATCAAATACATGCTACCACATCTGGGTTTTTGCCTAGGTTCTAGGGGTTTGAACTCAGGTTGTAAGGTTTGCACAGCAGCCACATTTGCCCACTGAGCCATCTCTCAAGCCTTCAAAGGCTGTTTTTTAAATGTGTCTAATCCTGGCACTTGGCTAAGCACAATGGGGGTTTAGAAACACAAATATGGCATAATTTTTGCCATTTTTATGAGATGGAATGACATGCCCTGCTTTTCCTATCTCTCAGGATTGCCATGGAGTAGATCACTAGAGGACCAAATNAATTAGGAAGGCTGATCTGAGAGAGAGACAGACAGACAGACAAACAGAGATAGAGTATTGTTGTGGGTTTTTTGCTCTTTTACTCTTTAGGAGGGCCCTCCACCCAGCTCCCAAATAAATCACACATGGAGGCTTATTAATTATGAATGCCTAGCCTTAGGCATTGTCAGTGAATGGAGAGATTCAGCCTTCTTTCTAGCTAGCTTTACTTAATTTTAATTATTCCTTTTATCTTTTGCC
>LZPO01044397.1:591888-602874 GCA_001675575.1 Neotoma lepida
CGTGTGTGTGTGTGTGTGTGTGTGTGTGTGTGTTTTGTATGCACATGCCTGTGAGTTGCTTTGCACATGCAGAAGTCAAAGGAGGAAGTCAGGTGTCCTGCTCTGTCACTCTTTGCCCTTGTCCGTTACAGCATGGTCTCTCAGTGAACCTGGAGCTAGGCTGGCAGCCAGCAAGCCCCAGCGATCCTCCTGCCTCTGCCCCTCACTCCACTGGGGTCACAGGTGAGTGCAGCCATGCCCAGCTTCTTACCTGAGTGCTAGAGATTTGGACTCCAATCTGCATGCTTGCTCATCAAATGTGCTCACCTGCTTAGCCATTTTCCCCAAGCCCTCCAGCATCTCCTAAGTTGAAAGCTAAATAAATGTGGCCATNTGTGAAAGCAAAGGCTGAAGCCAGAAGAGTGAGACTTCAGAATTCAGAGAGCCTGAGACTGGAGAGACAGCATAGCAGCTACAAGCACCTTCTATTCTCCCAGAGGCTCCAAGTTCAGTCCCTAGCATCCATCATGGGCAGCTCACAAACTGCCTGTACCTCCAGCTCTAGGGGATCTGACACCCTCTTCTGGGCACCCTCAAGGGGCATACACAACCATAGACATATATACATAAACAAAAATAAAGCTTCAAAAAACAGTTCATGGGACCTAAAATGTAGATTTTCTTTCCATCTTCTCTAAAAACATACCCTGTGTGTCACACCACCAGATGAAACAAGGGGACGAGTCCAAGACCTGTCCTGTCTGCCCCGCTCAGCTCCACAGTCAATGAACAAGGACTTAGGAAGTAACCAGGGCCCCCTCCTGTCCTAACATGCTCCCCACTGTGTCCCAGAAAGATGAGGTGTTGTGCAGGAGGGTGTCCACTTTGGGGAGAAGTGTGTTAGTGGCAGCAGGGAGGGAGACAGGGCTCCAGATGTCACCACCAGCAGCCTGAGGAATTCCCTCAGCTTTTCAGGGGCCCTGACTCAAGGAACACAGTAAAGAAGTTCAGGACAGACCAGTAGGAAGCAGTTTTGGAGTGTATTTGAAATAGAAAAAAAGGTGTTCGGGGGAGGGCTAGAACACTGAGAGCTCAGATGGGGGCTTCTCAGGGGAGAGCTGCCTCTCAGTGTCTGTCTTAGCCGTAGGCATAGCCATTTCGATGACTTTTAAGTGGTATCTCAAAGGGTTGACAAGAAATCTTTTTTTTCCTTCCTTTTTTTCTGTAAGTGAGATATTTAGGGTGGTTCTGGGGGTGACTTGGATGGAATATGATCTGATAAGGTTTAAAACCAGGAACTCCTANGGTTGCACAAGAGGTTAGGACATGTCCTTTCCCTGTATACAGGATTTCTGGTGAGATTCCTNGAAGAGTGTAGGCTTACAACTGGGAAGGAAGAAAAGCCTTAAGCTCTTGTTAATTGCTTTCAAATTATTTTTTCTCCAACATAATATTCTTATTGATTATTGATTATTTGGGAATTTCTCATCATGTACCCCATCACTCTCACTTCCCAGTCCTCCCAAGTCCACTCCCCTAAAAAAGAAAAAAAACCAACAAGTCCAATTTGTGTTGCCCATATACTCACTGAAGCATGGTCAAACTCCAGTGTCCAGCCCCTTAAAGAAAACTGAGTCCTTCCCCACCAGCACCCCCACCAGAAACCATCAATTGTGAAAAACTACACTTCAGCATCCTTATCACAGTTTTTAAGAGTTCTCTTCCATGGCTATCTATCTAGGCTGTTACTTTTGGGGGTGGGGTNGGGGTAGNGGNTNCCACAGAAGCCTTCTATGTCCCCGTTTCTTAACTGGGAGTCTGCAGTCATCAATACCACTGCAGAAGTAGCTTNCTTGCCCTTTANAGTCAGTGNNAGCACAGATCATGGACTTTCACNTGGTCTCTGGCCTCAGCATGGTTTCCTGAGCAATACAGATCATGGACATCAACACAGCCCTCTGCTGCCACANGGGCTATGGACACCATCATAGCCCTGGGTGGCAGCACAGGCCAAGGATATCAACATAGTCTCCAGGGAAACNTGGGCCATGGACANCAATATGGTCCCCTGCAGCAGCCTNGCCCACGGACATTAACATGGCTTCAGGTGGCAGCACAGATCACAGACATCCATANGGCCTTGGGTGGTAACTNGGTCCANAGACATCAACACAACCCCCAGCTGCAGCAGGACCATATACTCCATCATGGCCCTCTGCAGCAGCANGGACCACAACATCAATATGTTTCAGAATTCGTGCTCCTCAGCNNGGGAGAGGATCCNGCCATACTCCAGGGTTGAGGGCTTCTTTCCCACATCCCCTTGTCTTTCTATCTTGCTTCAAGTGAAGTGAAGGTGAGCAACAGGCCTNGGGCCACAAGTATGTAGCAGAGTCAGAAACAGGACCAACCAAGGACCCCACGAGAGACCTCATGTCTCTCCAGTGCTCGGTACTNCTTGCTCTTGCTGCTTCCGGGGACTCTTGTCATGACCATCTCTGTGAGTTTGACAGGAAACCCAAGAGCAAGTGCCTTCCGGTTTTCATTCTGTAGGGAAACCTGGCTTCAGATCCCTGCCNGGTTCATTGGTTTTTNAAACTTTGTGGCAAATCAGGCACACTTCTGCCCTGAATCAGCCCAACCAGTGTTGGGGGGATNGTGAGCTTGGGGGANCTAGAGGCTGTCCATCATCTCAGGGTGCACACGTTCTAAGCCAGGGAACAGTCAAGGAGAGAGTAAAGGGAGAGGGGAACAGCTGGGGAGGGGAGCTTGTTTGATTGCATTTGTGTTGGAAGCGGCTGGTGAGGTTTGCGGGGGTGATAAGGGGATCACGCCCAGGAAAGCCCCTTCGGTTGAACTCCTGTGAAATACTGGAGGAACTGGGGTCCTTCTGAGCAGAGTCCTGCTCTTAAGCTTTTCAGAACCCATTTAGGCTTTAACCGACTCCCATCTCTGGCCAAGCATTCTTCGGAGTGCCTGAGGCAGGTTGTGGAGCACAGGTATTTGTGTATTCCCCTGAAGACTGTTCTTTTATATGCAGACACACACACACACACACACACACACACACACACACACGCACACGATAGAGAAGGAAGGAAATATCCTCCTAGTGTTTTGAGCACATAGAGAAGGTTTCGTTTGTTAAACTGCCTGTGTACAGCTCAAACTGACGAAATTTAATAGGCGGAGTTTGAAGAGTTATAAAGAAAGCAGGCCCAGTGGTTAAGCAAAAGCCTCACAAAATTCAGGCTCCTCCTGCCTTGTAACCTGTACCTGTTCCTGAGCTGGGAGGCACACACCTGTGAGCCCAGCTTTTACCAGGCCCGGGTGAGAAAATGGCAAGTTCAAGACCAGCCTGGGCTACATGGTCAGACCTTGTCTCAAAGAATAAAGTTAAAAATTGAGGCCAGAGAGATGGCTCAGTGGTTAAAAGCACTGGCTGCTCTTGCAGAGGACCTGGGTTTGGTTTCCAGTACCCACATGTCAGCTCACAACCATTCAAAAGGCCAGTTCCGGGGGATCCAATGCCCTTCTCTGGTCTCTGTGGGCACACACACACACACACTCACACACACACACACACACACACACACACACACACACACAGGCAAAACATCCATATACACAAAAAAAAATTTTAAATAATGAAATAAATAAAACCGCCATCTCCCCTTCCTGAATGGCAATGGATCCACACATCCCCGGAGCTGGGAAAAGAAATAAAGGAGAAGAAGTCCAGGCCTGGCCCAGATTGATTCAGAAAGAGCTTTATCTCTCTAAATGTTTCATATCGTGATACAGTGAGAGAGACAGAGAGGATGCACAGAGAGAGAAAGAGAAAAAAACAGAGAGACTGAGACAAAGAGATAGACAGACACACACACACATATGCAGAGAGAGAGAGAGAGACCCACTGACCCCCAACACACTGCTAGCAACTGCAACCCTAGAAAGCCACAGTGCCAGGCTGATCCCCATTTCCTCTTTCCTGCCGTGACAGAAGTCTAGGTGTGCTGGGACTAAGAATGTCAGAAATGAACCTGACACAGGAGTTCACCACATCGAACATCTGTGGTATTGTTTGCTTACCAGATGTAGTGTGAACCTTCTTCTCCTACTCATCCCTGCTGTGGATCTAAAGACACAGTTGACTTGAAAGGATAGCTGAGTGTCTGAGTTCCACAGAACAGTTACACTGCAACTAGATTCAGTGACATCCATAGAACATTCATGGACACGTGCCCACAGACACATGCATATACCACACACATACAAGAAAGAGGTTTCCCTTGAAGTGATACATTCCTAAAAGTCAGTGCTTAATCCAGACTGTCATACACGTATATACGTGTGTGCGTGTGTATATATGTGCATGTGCGTGTGTTGTATATGTCCATGTGCATTTTGGTGCAAATGTGAAGTCAGAAATCAGTCTTGAGCACAGTCCTCACCATTGCTCCATTTGAGACAGGGTCTCTTGTTTGNTGATAGCCAGGCTAGCTGGCCTGTGAGCTTATGAGTCTCTTGTCTCCATCACTCCCTGTCAGAGTTCAGGGCTTACAGACAGGCATACTGCTGTGTGTAGGTTTATGTGGGATCTGAGGACTGGAACTCAGGTCCTCATACTTGTGAGGCAAGTGCTTTTACCTATTGAGCCCTTTCCCTGGCATGGTTGAGAAAAGCCCAGAATATACTAACTCAGGAGAGGTGGGTGTCATGTAAATGTCCTACAAAGAGTCAGGGGTCACATGGTCCACACTTTTCAGAGCTTACCTCAGCTCATACTCTGCTCCCCATTCTTGGGAGTGCTTTTCACTTCTTATTAGGCTGTATCTACTCCTATTTCTACCCCNTGTTTCTGGCNTAATCAGAGGACACAAGAGCCTAGACTCAGGTGTCTTTGAATGCAGATCGAGAGCTCAGCACTCCCAAGCATGCTTTTCCTGATGCTCTGGATTTTCCCACTGTTTCTCTGCCTTCCACACCTACCCTAAAAACCTGACTCTCTTCCCTCTCCCTGCTCCCCAAGCCACTGCTAGGATGGGAGGTTTGCTTTCCCTGTTGTTTTCCCCCACAAACTTGAATAAAATCATCCTTGACCCCCATTCTGAGTCCAACTTTAAATTCTTTTATTAATGAGACTAAGAACCAGGAAGGATACATTTGTTTCCCAGTAACAATACTGTTTGACCTGCTCAGCTACAGACTGGCATCCCTTCCTCCCCNGTTGCTTAGTGACATCTGCTTCTGCCCAAAGGAGGTTAGCTCGAAAAGATGTACTGCAGATGTCCAAGATGAAGGTGCAGGCCGGATGTCTTGGTGTAGGAGAATGTTTTGTCCGGTCCTGGCCCGGCTCCCATGGCTGCTCAGACCCAAGTAAACACACAAAGGCTTGTATTATTTTCAAACTATGGCCTAATGACTCAGGCTTCTCATTAGCTAGCTCTTACATCTTAAATTAACCAATTTCTATAAATCTATACTTGCCACGTGGCCTGTAGCTTACTGGTACTGTTACATCTTGCTTCTCCTGGTGACAGCTAGCAGCGTCTCCTCAGCTCTGCTTTCTTCTTCCTCTCTCTCCAGTTAGAATGTCCCGCCTAGCCTTATTCTGCCTCGCCATTGACCAATAGCTTTATTTATCAACCATTAGAGCAACACATATTCACAGCCTACAGAACAACATCACCATCATCTTGGCTCTTGGCCCTTGTAAGTCTGGTAAGCAAACTTACCTTTTCACCCAAACTCACCCAAAGACAAGACCAGAAGTCAGGAGGAAACATGCGGAGCNGGCGTTTGAGTGCAAACAGACATTTACAATGACGCATAGCAGCTGGAGCTTCTGAGGTGAGCATGCTGTGCTGTGCTTGCTTAGCGACCCATGAACAAACGGCCATTTGTGTTGATCTGGGTTGATTGTTGTCTTCTCTTTTCCCTCCATTCCTTGCTTCCACCGATTTTGGGGCTTCTGTGTGATTTGATTTGGTGCAGCTTATCGAAGATTTTACTATCTGGGTCTGGAGATGCAGTTTGGTCTTGTCTAGCATGCATGAAGTCCNGGCCTCAATCCCCAGCATCGTATAAACTGGGCATGTTGGTACATCCCTATAACCCCAGCCCTCAGGAAGTGGGGGCAGNAGGAACAGAAGTTCAAGGTCAATCTGGGCTACATAGTGAGTGTGAGGCTAGCCTAGGTTACAGGAGACCCTGTCTCAAAACAAACAAAAATAAAATGTAAATATCTGGNTTGATAACTCTTCTTAAATTAGCATTATGTTCTGTGAACATCTTACCTGTCACAGCCCAATATACAAAAAAGGCAGCCATCTNCTTCCCTTCTTAGCTCACCCTGTCTTGGTCCTCTCTTCCACGGGTTTCATTCTCTGAAGAGACACTATGTAGTGGCTTGAATTGCTTCCCCATGGGAAAAGGTCCTGAACTATTCCAGGTCTTGTGAACTAGATTTTGTGTGGAAGGAGGATTTTTCCATATACAAGTGAGAGGATGGGTGGTCATGAGGAGTAGGGAGGGGCTCAACCTAGAGACTATGTCCTTATGATAAGAGAAGAGACCCAGGCAGAGACATGGGTGGCATGGAGAACTGAAATGCAACACCAAGCTGTGGGGGGCTAGGGTCACTGGAAGAGGCTGATCTGTGTAGGTTTCTGAGACAGGTGGCCAGGTGACCCCTTGATCTTAGCTTCCTGCCTCCAGAACCATAAGACAATCAATTTCTGTCTTCANAGCTGCACATTTTGTGGCACCTCTGTTACCGGCACCCTGGGAAAGTGCACTCAGGGTACCATTGGAGAGACGCCGAAGACCCTGGGCTTTGAAATCAGATCCGAACTTGAACGAAGGAACAAGGATTTGTGACTTGATTTGCGGCAACTTTCTCACCAAGCCTCATTCCTTCCCTGAAACCTAAGTGGCCCGTGAAAGGCTAATAATGAGGCTCAACTTGCAGGATGATTGCAAGGATGAAACAGAATAGGGTATGTACATGAGTTAGGAATGCCTGTACAGGGGAACAGAGACTTCACAGGACTCCATGGAAACAGGGTTTGGGTGTGAGAACAGTGGGATGTCTCGTAACACTCAGGGAAGGCAGTCAGCTTGGCCCTAGACCTGAGCACTGGCCAGCTGGCCAGCACCTCCTACCTCACCACTCTGGCCCACATTACAGTCTACATGTCAGCTCCTGCCTGGTTCCCACACATCACTTAAGATAGCCCTACCTTCCATTTCCAAGCTGTCAGAGCTTCAGCACCCAGACAGGAGGAGGCTCTCTGTTTTCAGATTCTTTGACTGCTCCCCTCTGTGCCCTTCTTCCCACATTCCACTAATATCGTATCCAGGCTTCAAGTTCATATTCAAATCTCTTCCCAAACCGTATTCACACATCCCCCTTTCTGCTCTTGTGATGTGTTTAGTTGTTTGCATATATTTTCTTATTATTTTGGCCTGTGTACCTCACACAGACAATTGAAGGGAGGAAGGATCTATTCAGGTTCATGGTTTCCGGGTGTTAGTTCATTGTGGTGAGGANAGTGTGTTGGAGTAGAGAAGCTCGAGTCATGACTGCCAGGAAGCAGAGGAAGGGGACTGAGCATGAGATAGCCCCAAAGAAGAGCCCCTAGTGACATACTTCCTCCGGCTAGGGTCTCCTAGGAGGGTCTCAAGTCCATCACAGTGACGATCAGGATTTGCCACCCTGTTCCTCAGCTGTCTTCTGATTGGTCCTTGGCCTGGATTATAAGCACCTGAGAGCTGGGGAAATGCTTTACTGTGCTGTTCAGCTACANAGATCATCAATACACTGGCTCCACGTCTCAAATGGAAAAGAACGTTCTGGAAACAGCTTAAGAAGGGTGTGGATAGAGAAGGCATTCTGGGTTCTAAGAGTATTCACAACCAGGAAAGAATCTCCACTCATTTTCCCTGGGCTTCAGTCTCATCTGGAGGCTGGTTTTCCTAGGGTTTTAGAAAATGTCATTTTAATAACAAAAAATTAATATCCTATGTTATCTTTTAAAAGATGAANTATAAGCTGAGAAATGTCTTATTTCTTCCCCAGAGAGAAGTATTCACATTTTGTGGTCTTGGGGCTCCTGGGGTCAAGATTCAGGTAGAGTTGATCTCAGGGAGAATCTGGGGGCAGTAGTGACAGCCAGACTTCCCCACCAGGAGGGTTGGCTGAAGAATGAGGGTCTTGTTCATGTGGCCAGTCTGTAGACCTGTGGCAGGCTGGAACAGGAGTAAATCCTAGACAAAGAAAGAGGAGAAAGAGGAAAAGGGAGCCAAAGGAGACAGATTACACCCCCAGAAGTGCAGGGAGAAGCCCTCAGTTCCTTCGACACAGTATCCGCTGACACAGACATACTTCAGAATCAAAGCACACAGGTGTAGAAAGAGCTAGAAATCACCTAGCCCTCTTATTTTGAAGCCAGGAAAATGGTTGCTCAAAGAATGGAAGAGACTGGAGAAGGTGCTATATATGTAATTAGTGCCAGCCAGAGCTGTACTGTCAATATTCACAACAGGGTTGGGAATTACACGATAAAGTCACAATGGCATTCAGCATGATGGTAGAGCAAGAGACTGCCATTCTTCTGAAGTAAAACGCAGGGTGATAATTGCTGAAAAGAATTGGTTTATTAGTTACTTTCCTCATTGCTGTGGCTGAGTGCTTGACAGAACATGAAAGAGGAAAGATTTACAAATCTGTAATCACAGTGCTGGGGAGATGAGAAAGGTGAACCCTTGAATTTCATTGGTTGGTGGGCCTAGTCAAATACGTGAAATTTAGGTCCCAGTGCCAGTGAAAGGGAAAGAGAGAGAGAGGGAGGGAGGGAGGGAGAGAGAGAGAGAGAGAGAGAGAGAGAAAGAATCAGACATAGTGGTATACACCTTTAATCCCAGCACTCAGGAGGTAGAAGCAGGCAGATCTCTGTGAGTTTGAGGTCCATGTAGTGAGTTCCAGGACAGCTAGAGCTACATAGTGAGACCCTGTCTCAAACATACAAACAAACAAAAAGGTGGAGAGAAATTGAGAAAGATGTCTCACATCGGTGTCTTCCACATGCACACACATGCCCCAAATATACTGAGCAAAGGGGGATGATGGGCCACTCAAGTCTGTGTTGACCCATTGAGCAATGAGTCTGTTTTCCTCGGGTTGTTTTTCAAGGTTCGAGGTCATTAGGTATAGAATGAGCTTTAGGTGTTTTCTGACCAACTGGAATTAGAGTTCTTAGGAGAGTGTATGGAAATATCTTCACATCATTTCTGTAAACAAAACAAGATTAGGAAGGTGGTGGGGTTGGGACCCAACCGTATACATTCACAATTGTGCTGCCTGGTTTATTTTCCTACAACGTGGAAACAACACCTCATCCCAGATGCAAGCCGAGATCTGCACTGCCAAACGGGCGTGCCAAGCAAGCGTTTCTGGAAAGAGGGCCTTCCCAGAAGCAGGGACTCTGGAGGGAGGTCACAGGAAGATTCCAGGTTTTCTGTGGCATTTGGTACTGGGGAGGGCTGACTGCTGTCACTGCACAGAGACATGCTCTGTCCTGACGACGATCAGCTTGCAGTTTCTCTGAAGCACCCTTACCTCTTGTCTCCACATCCCCAGGGATTCCAAGTGTATGCTGCCACACCCAGACTTTCACATGAGTTCTGGGAACCTCACATTTGCATGGCAGGTACTTAACTAACTGAACCATCTTCTTAGTTCTGCTGCTATGGGCAGAAGGTCCCTGGGGTTCCACTGAGAGATCCTGCCTCAAAAATCAAGATAGGTAGCTCCTGAGGAACAATACTTGAGGTTAATTTATGGCCCTCACACACACACACACACAGCATACACAAATAAATAAATTTAAAACAAATAAAATCTTTCCATAGCTGGGATTAACTGAACAAGGAGAAAACTCAAAGTTCCCACTCTAGACCTCCTGCTAATTATCCCAAGAGCCTTCTTCCTGTCAGTCTTTCATTAATTATCTAGAGGAAGTGCTTCTGTGGAGCAACACTCGGTGCAGTGACTCATCTGACATAACTTCCTTCGTTTTCTGTCCAACTGGAAGAACTCCAGGAGGCTGGACCAGCCATGGAATAGTTCCAAACGTCCCACACAGCTGAGGGGCTGCGGCGGATGGGACTGTGCGCCTTCCTTCCTCAAGAGAAGAGTGATGCTTCATGATGAACTATGAGAACAGATCCTGATGACTGAGTGTTTTTCATAACTAATGATTGAAAGGATGAGCCAGGGGCAGGAGAGATGGATCAGTGATTAAGAGCACTGGCTGCTCTTCCAGAGGACCTGAGTTCAATTCCCAGCANCAACACGGTGGCTCACAACCTCCTTAACTCCTGTTCCAAAGGATTTGATGGCCTCTCNTGGCTTCCTCAGGCACTGCACATACATAGTGCAAAGACACTTGTGCAGACAAAATATCCATACACTGGGCATGGTGGTACACACCTTTAATCCCAGCACTGGGTATTTAGAGGAAAGTAGATCACTTCAAGTTCAAGTCCAGCCATGGGTATATAGTGAGAATCTGTCTCAAAACAAACAAATAAATCAAAACAAAACCCACCCATACACACAAAATAAAATATAAATCTCAAATAAAGTGAGTGAAAGAATGACTCTGAGCACTACAAAATCATGCACACATTTAAGACACACAATGATAGAAGTTTCAATGATTAATCTAAAAACATTGTGCAGGAAACATAAAAATACACAAGAAAACTCCTGTGCATTTTTCCCTCTGATGAACGGTTACACNTCACTGTCCACTTGGCTTGATTTAGAATCACCATGGAAACACCACTGGATGTGTCTGTGAGAGAGTTTAGCTGAACAGAGCAGGATGATGGCGGGTGACAGGGTGAGGTCCCGCACCGAATTAAAAGGAGAAAGTGAAGTGAGCGGTGGTGGCGCACACCTTTAATCTCAGCACTTGGGAGGCAGAGGCAGGAGGATCT
>LZPO01044397.1:624371-660445 GCA_001675575.1 Neotoma lepida
CACTGCAGTTGGAGCACCATGCACTGCAGTTGGAGCACCATGCACTGCAGTTGGAACACCATACACAGCAGTCGGAGCACCATGCACTGCAGTTGCCACATTGAGGGCTGAAGTTGCATGAAGATGTGGCTGCCCTACTTCTGAGAGCATTTGTACAGAACTAAGATGTTATCCTGCCTTTTTCCTCCTGAAAAGTGGCTCCAGACAAGGCTGGGAGCATGTCCCTTTAATTCACAGCATCTGCCACCAGGGTCAGGGCCTCCTCGATAGTGGACAGAACTGACTCCATTTTTACCTGGGCTTAAGAGGCTCTGGCTTCTGGAGGATTCTCTTTCTCTTTCCTACCCCTAGAGTTCTGTCCAAAGTAGGAAGCTGGTAGCGAAGACCTAGGCAGAGAGCAAGGAAGGACTGACATGGACACCAGAGAGAAGGGAGTTAATTCCCTGTATTCTTTCTGGATGAATCTCCAGGCTGCATCAGCCTCAAGCAAGTCCCAGGCCTACAGCAAACCTGTCTGCCCACGAGGCTGTTTCAACATGCCATCTGCAAAGTCAAGTTTTCAGTGTAAATTCTGACCTCCCTTTCCCTTTCTTCAGGGATTCACAGAAGGGCTCTCAGGGGCCCTTCCTCTCCAAGCCTCTGTGGTGCTGAAAAGTGAGGTCACTGCTCTGGAACACACCATCCCTGTCAGAACAGGCCCTCCAGGCAGCCATCCTGTGGCAGGGCCAGGAGGGTGGGCCATGCTGGCTTCCAAGCCTGCCCTGACTTAGATTTCTCCTTGGCACTATTTTTGGCAGATTTTTTTTCCATCCTTGCTCTTTATCATAAGCCCATTGGGCAAATGACAGCGGAATTGCAAGCTTGAATGGGCTTGTTTGACAGGCCAACTTTCACCCTATGAGCTGGGGCTGACTGCTTCAAAGGCACTGTGTGGAAGACAAAGGCGCAACTTGAGCTAATTCCTTAATGTAATTTGCTTTTGAGTTTAAAATGTCTTGTTTCCATCTCCCTGGTTGTGAGGCATGAGGGAAAAGATGGGACCTGCTTGTGCATTTGTAGTTGGCATATGTAAAGGTCTTCTTTGAAGCCACACCCGACACTTTGAGGGGACATCTCCCAAGTACAAATGATTACATGCAAAGAAACTGCTGATAAATTTCTCGGGCCAGGAGATGGCTCAGTGGGTAAAGTGCTTCCTGTGTAAACACGAGGACCTGAGTTCAAATCCCCAGAACCCATGTGAGAAGCCATGTGATATCATAGGTCTGTGACCCCAGTGCTCCCATTGAGAGATGGGAGGTGGACACAGGATCCCTGGAGGCCCTTGGGCCAGCTAGGCTAGGGTATGCAGCAACAAACAAGAGACTCTGTGTCAGACAAGGTAGAAGGCAAGGACTGACCCCAAGGTTGTCCTCTGGCCCCTATATTTATGCCTGTACTCAGACACATGAATGTGAAAACACACACACCCAAACACACACACATTTCTAGCTTCAGTAAAAACAGGGAGCTGCCTTAGCTAGAAACTTCACGTTCAACATCCCCAGCACTCAAGTATTTCTTTCCATATCATTATTCCTCAAGCCACATTAAGTAGAGTTGGACAAACCCCCAAAGTAGGAGGCTCTAAGGCAGGCTGTGGTGATGCCTGCCTGTAATCTTAGCTATTCAGGAGGCTGGAGCACAAGTTCTAGGTCAGCCTGGGCTCTATAGCTACACCTTGTCAGAGAAAGAGAGAGACAGAGACAGAGACACAGAGAGAGACAGAGAAGAAAAACGAGGAAGTTCTGAAGCCCAGGATAAAACAAGTCTAGCCAGGAAGGTGAGAGTTGGTTTGCAGAAGGGAGAGGGGAGAGGAAGTTCAGACTCCCTGCTGGAGGCAGTGGGTGTGGCTGTGCTGCTATCCTCTAGGGGAAAAAGCTAAACTCAGACAGCCCAGGGCAAACAGCCATGCACTGTGCAGCAGCAGGGAGCTGTAACTCATAAATCTGCCTGGGGAAAGCCCTAATCCCAGCCCTCCATCCCTTCCCCCTAATCCCAGCCCTCCATCCCTTCCCCCTAATCCCAGCCCTTCATCACTCCCCTCCATGCCTGCTAATTCACTGTATGACGCTAATTCTTCTCTCTGGGAATGAGAAGCTGTTGATGTTTCAAAGACTTCATCCTGTTTCGTGCTTGGACTAGAAATCCTTTGAGGGGCTGGGGGATGGCCCAGCAGTTAAAGTGTCTGCGGAGTAAGTTTGGGGTGGAAGAGAGAGTAGCACAGGGTCAAGCTGGAGGCAGGGGACAGATGGACCTCAAGGCCTCCAGCCTGGCTGGAATTCCAGCCAGAGCTTTATAAAAAGCCAGACATAATGGCATGCTCCTGTAATCCCAGTGTGGGGAGATGAAGAGAGGAGCTCCTGGAGGCTCCCTGGCTAGTCAGTTTAGCCTAATGGATACATTCTAGGCTCAGTCTCAAAACCACAAAATAAGGAAGACACCTATGGATCCTTGACCCTCACACACATTCACACACATGCATGTGCACACACACACACACACACACACACACACAAAGAAATCTCTTCATTGAAACAGGGACCAGCCTTAGGCTTCTTCTGTGTGGAATATCTTAAAGACCGTTGCTCATTGTCACCTGTTTTCAGAGGCCCTCACAAGATCATCCAGGGCTATCTTATTGAAGTTTTTATTCAGTGGGCCATGTCTGTACTCACTGGTGGGGCACCAGGAGCCATATCTGCTCCAACCTCTGCCCTCTCTGGCCTCTGCCCTCATAGGAATGGTTTTTTTTTTCTGGTGAGCTGCCCTCATCCTGCTCTTCTGTCCTTTCCGGTCATCATTCTCCTCTCCTGGAAGCTGCTGCAGGCTGTGGGCACAGCAGGTGCCGAGTCACCTTTGGGTCTACAGTGCTGCTTGGAGGCTGGGGGTGGCGGGGAGAAAAGGCCTGTGCAGGATAGCAGGTTGCTTCTGTCGGTGTGGGTGTACTGGGAGCGGTGGGATGTGTGGGGAGGGGTTGGATATCGAGCCTGGAACCTTGCTTGTGGTAGCCAAGCACTCTACCACTGAGCTGCACCACCAGCTCTATGAACCAGACTTCAAGAGATGGGGTCAGAATCCTCCTTGTCTCAGTTCCTGTCCCCTGAGTGGTACCTGGGCTGGTACTCAGAGCAGGGTGTCTTTTCCAATGTGGAAGGTCCTGGAGAAGACATCATCAGGACCAAGTGGTAGGGACAGAATCTAAGGGACCTTCTTGAATCATGATGGACATTCCTGGGGCAGCAGACTCAGAGCCTCTTGACAAGCTGGGATACGGTGCCCTGAGGATTTCTCTTGATCTCGGGGGGCCAAGCTTCATTTCTAGAACTCTGTCCACTTTGGGAGTTTCTGTTTTCTATGTTTACGCGTGTACAGCAACATCTCCTTAGATGGTAATCAGTTTTCAGCATTGGACGAAGGGGTGCCAGTGAGCTGCAGTGTGTTGGGGTGGAAGAGAGAGTAGCACAGGGTCAAGCTGGAGGCAGGGGACAGATGGACCTCAAGGCCTCCAGCCTGGCTGGAATTCCAGCCAGCATCAAGGTGACATACAGAGCATGCCTCAGTTTCCCTGCTTGTTAAGAGGTAATGGCTTCCTTATTGAAGTATTGGGAAAATCAAACAACCCAGACATGTGAAGCCCGGAAAGTGGACTTGACAACTGTGTCTTGCATGAAATAGTGGCCCCTGGCATTCAGACTCTGTTGTCATCCTGTCTGGCCTCCCCCACTCAAGGGTCATATGACCTAGGGCAAGTCACTGCAGCCCTCTGCTTATATGTCTTGATTTCAGAGATGAGGCGCTTGATGCACTCTTACTGGAACTGACTCGAGGGTGGACGTATGTGTTCTGTAAGCTCTGAGACCTTATCTTGAGACTGTTGCTAAAAGTACCTGGGAGGAGGCATAGGAAGTGAGGGCGTTCTGAAGCCCTGCTGCAGGAGAATTGCTATTATAGAGTTGAGACTATTAATTCATTAACCTTCCATTTCTGGAAAGGGATACTTGAACCTCCTCCCAAAGGTCTCCGTACTAGTTACTTTTCCTGTTGCTGTGACAAAATACAAAAGCCATTTAAAGATGGGAAAGTTTATTCCAGCTCACAGTTTGAGGGGACACAGTTCATCATGGCAAGGAAGTCGTAGTTGCAGGAGCCTGAGGCAGTTGATCACACTGTGTCCACAGTCAGGAAGCAGAAAGAGATGAGTGCTGGTGCTCAGCTGGCTTTCTCCTTTTTATGAAGTCTGGGGCCCCAACCCATGGGATAGCTCCATCCATAGTTGAGGTGGGGCTTCCCACCTCAGTTAGCTCAGTTTGGATAGCTCCCTCCGGGCATTCCCAGAGGCTTGGCTCCTGGGTGATTCTGGATCCTGTCAAGTTGATATTAACTATCATATTAATAAGCTAACCGTGATTTATCCAGTTGTGGTTAATTGTATGTTAACTTGGCTGGGCCATAGTACAGCTACATCATCATATGTTGTTCTAGGGGTTTCTGTAAGGTGTTTTTGGATGAGATTAACATTTAAATTGGTGGGCTTTAACTAAAAGAGATTGTCCATTATGATATGCTTGGGCCTTGTTTAGTCTGGTGGAAGGCCGGATGACCTCCTCAGTATCGTAGGCATTCTGCAGTGGATGGCCTGACACGTATGACCTGTGCATTTCCTGTTGTCTAGCCTGCTGAATCATCCCGTAGATCTTAGAGCTGTCAATCCACATAGTCAATGAACTGATTTCTTCAAACCAATTTGTCTCCCTCCCCCTCTACTTTCCCATTCCCCTCTCCACACCCCCTTAACATCCACATCCACATACTCTGGAGAACCTTGATGGGCATACCCATAGCCACCTGGCATCTTCCACTAGCTCTGAGGTACATACTCAACAAACGTGAATTCTACTATCAGACTATTACCAGCTAACTGACTCTAAGCTTTGGTTCTGCCTCATTCACACCTTTCTACAGAAACTGCAGTAAAAATTCCTGTCTATGGTGTCCTTCCTTCTGCCTCTTCACCAACCCAGTTGCTGTCTTGGGTGGTCTTGCACTGCTACTGTGCTATACTCTCCCATGGGAACTGTGTGTTTAAGCACCTTAAACTTTCTCACTCTCTTGTGAGCTGCATGCAGGCTTTCTAAATCCTCCAGGGTAATGTGACAGAAGAACCTGCCCTTCAGCCTAGAAGGGACATCCTTCTGCCAGCCCTCAGAGAGGTAAGTAGGCAATTTGTTTCTATTACATAGCATTATATGTCAGACTGCTATTCTGTGTAACATACGGGTCTCACAGAAGTGGCTATTAACATCTTGAGCAGCTTGGGCCAAAGAAACCATTTTTCCCAAAAATCAAAGCATCTTCACCATTGCAAATGGGATCCTGGCTCTACAGAGAGCCCCACCAAGCATGCTGTCAGTGGGTGAATATCTGTCCAAAGGAAAAGGATTCTTGCTTCCTCCAGAGTCCTCACCACACCTAGGCCCCTGACTGGGGATGCTGCTTAGAAGAAGGGCTCACACACATTACCTGGGGGGACAGGAGAGCAATGAAATTCCCAAATGGCTTATAAACTCACAGAATCACACGATTACAGAACCATAAAGTTTCAGGGGGGCTGGGAGAGGCCTAGTTGGTCATTTGGTCATATGGGTCCACAGCCCTTCATTAAAAAAAGAAAAAAGCCCCAGTTAAAATGTTCACTCATCTGCAGTTCCTATTATGGATCCCCTAGTGAGTGCTAATTAAGAAACTTGATGGAAGAACAATGTTTACTCTTTTTACAAGGTGTCTCATGGGTTCGTTAACCACCATGGACATTTGTGCATAATCCATCCACCCCACTACCCATTTATCTGTCCATCCATCCACCCATCCACCCACAAACCCATCCATCTATTAATTTACCCACATCTATTAATTTATCCATCCATCTACTCATCTTCCCTTCCATCTGTCCATCTACTCACTCCTCTACGCACCCATCTAGTCACCTATTCGTACATCTATCTGCACCCCATCCACTCATCCATTTATTCATTCACCCACTCACCTACCCATCCATTTGTCCATCCATCCATGCATACATCCATCTTTTCATTCACCATCCATCCATCTATTCATCCATCCATCCATCCATCTACCCATCTGTCCATCCATTCACCCACCCCTCACCCCAGTACAGCACTGAGGAAAGCATACAAAAAGGAGACCTGGGTTAATCCTCCCTGCTCTTCCTTCCCTGCTTCTTCTTCATCCAGGATAAAGCTGAGTATTTTCATGGGGCTGCTGTACGGATGTGGGAGCAAGACCACTTATATCAAGGGCATGATGCCTTAGGGACTCTCCAAACCCCACCATGGGAATGGTTGGTGTCACCCTTGCCAGGTTGCAGAGCCTTGGCACAGGATAATGTTAGAGGGAAACCTGAAGATGTCTAAGTTAATACAGGGGAGAACACAGCCCTTCCCTCCTCTTTGTAACCTGCCAATGCCAGAACAGGGGGTGATTAGATGAAGCTGAGGATAAATTAAATAAACCACCCTTGGGAGCTGATGCCTCCCATTTCTTGGGACCTGTTGCAGGTCACTGAGTGAACCATTTTACCACTGACTGTGAAAGGGACTGAGCCAATCTGTGATCGATAGTGAAGCTGATTTTTTTATACAAGCTAAGTTAAAGGTAATTAAATCCTGTGCTCCAGGCATATAAATGGATCCCCACAGGAGGGCAAGAATTAATTTAATTCCACATGCAAACCCCACCCAGGTCCCCCAACAGCTCTGTATAATGGAGTGAGTGCATGATGGAAAATCAGAGAGAGAGAACAGAAAATTGTATTCCAAATACTAGGTATTAGCCTCCACACATATCGGGAGCTTGAACATGATGGGCCGCAAGGCTGATCTGGTATGGCAGACCCAAGCTTCTCTCTCCGCACTTTGCTTTATTGCACACAATCTGTACAAGGATTGTTTTCATCGTTAATGGCAATCCTGAATTACTGTCTGTTTCTCATCTCTGCCTGCAAAACAGCAACCCAGAGCAAGGGCTGTGCCATAAATACCGGGCCCCATAAAGCCACTGTGGTATAGATTTGCCTTTTTGTGCGTGTGCGTCTGATTCACGGACTCACTGGCAGCCTTCCAGGCTGGAGAAGAGGGAGAGAGCATCCAGGCAGCCTCGTTCTCATCTGTAATACAGAGAGACTCATTTCCACTTCACAGGCTCAGCTGAGCTGTGTGCCTCAGAAAGACAAATCCCAGACGTGGCAGGCAGGCAGGCAGGCAGGCAGGCGGGCGGACGGGCAGAAGGTGGAGGGAGGGAGGCAAGATGAAAGTGGAAAGGGGCTGCATTTATTAAGCTGTTTTTCTTTGGGTGAAAAGAAGTATTTATCTGTGATTTCATATATCATGTGAGAGGTGGCTTCCTGCCAATTTCCAAGACGCCAAACAACCCACTGACATCATATGCTAAATATAGCCCAGCCTTCTCTGGGGGTGAATAAATGAGGCTGCTCCTGGAAAGGGGGAGGCCTCCTCTGCTACGTGTTGATTATGGTCAGGCTGTCAAGCTTGTGTAATCAAAAGCATAATGCCCAGGTCCAAGGAAGGATGGGAAGGGGCCGGGCATTTTCAAACAATTCTGCAGGTGGCATTCTTATCGCTTCCCCAGGTCACTAGCTGAGCCTGGTCGATGATGGGTGTGCTTCTATAGTTGTAGTCTTTGACACCCTGGTGTGTGTGTGTGTGTGTATTTGTAATCCCTGCCCTGTCTTCCAAATAGCATGGCTGACCTCTCTAAAGGTAAAGCAAGAGAATAAAGACAGACAAGTGGGGGAGGTCCCTGTATGACCAGGAACTTTTCAGAGGCTGAGGTTGGGGAGAGAGGGACAGGGTTTGGCCTAAGGCAGCCAAGGCTGTCTGTGTATGTTGCAAGTTTGCAAGGAAGGTCACTGTGGATGATGACTGGTGAACCAGTCCAGCTGGATCTCAAGTACCTTTGATCCCCTCCCCTAAGGCTCTTGTGGATAGCCTGTCTTGTCTGGGACCTGTCCTTGTGTGAAGACACCTGAAAGATAAAGACTGTCTCCTCTGCCTGCACCATCTTTCATGCCCATCCTGCAGTCTAGCACTGCAGAATGACGAAGCCGTCCTGGAGGGCTGCTAGTGCTCAAAGAAGGGCAGCTGCAAGAAGGAGAGTGGGGTGGGGAGGACAAGCAAAAGAAAATCCACGCAAGGAGATAAGGAGAATGCTTCCAAACAGCTCCTAGAAGGCGGAGGATCCCTGGGAAGGATTTCTCTTCACAGTCAGGGATAATAGAGATGGTTACTATGGAAACTGGTGTAAAAGCAGCCAGGAGAAAGGAGTGGCTGACTAGAGAGAGGGAAGGGTGAAGGCAGCAACATCAAAGAGGGATACTACTGCACCTCCATGTCTGATGAGAGAAAACAAGTCAGGAAACAGCAGCTTGTTGCCATTCTGGAACAGGTCAGGGGTCATCAGGCATCCTGATCCTTTCTCTGGAAACCTGTGTGCCAAGCCTGCTCTACCACAGTACAGCCCATCAGCTGGGAAAGACCTTCCAGCTGCTGGGGGAGGAAGGGGGAAGGTGGGCTCAACTCCTCAGCTGTCCTTGCTGTTTGGCTTGCACACAATTTTTGGGGACAGTCTTAGAGAGTGGGTTATATTTCTGTCTTGATTTCATCACGTGCCTTCCTCCCAAGCATGACGAAGCACCTTGCTCAAGAAAGAAACCATAGAATTGCTTAAAGCCAAGACATGACAGTGTCGGCGTTGTGCAGAGCAGGAGAGAGAAAAAACAAAAAAGTGAACTATCCCTCCAGTGCCCTGAGCACACCCTAGAGGCAGGTGCTGGAGTGAGGCAGAGGCCAAAGCCCTGGTCACACCAACTTCACTCTGCTTCATTGCAATCATCTGAAGGAAGAGAAAGGGTGACCGCATCCCCTCTGGCTGGGGACAGCTCCTCCCTCACCCCTAGTCACTGTCCTTTTGTGCTGACTCACACACAGCCCTGCCGACCTGCTGTCCAATGGAAACGCACAAGGGACATGGATAATATTAAATGTTCTAGTAGCCACCGCTACTACTAGCTTTATTAATATTCTTTCAAGCCAATACTAAATATTCTTTCAAGCCTACTAAAGTGACCATCTCAACAAAATCAGTTAGAGATCACTGCTTTTTGTTTTTGCAGTGTTGGGGACTGAACACTGCAAACACTTGGCCATGGAACCATAGCTTTTGGCCTAGAGATTTTTAATGAGATATTTCAAATTCTGTCACACTATGTCTTTGAACCCTGGTGTGTGGGCTCTGCTAGTCAAATATCCGGTGAGTCTGGATATTTCTTAGGTGCTCCATAGCCAGGCGGGGCTCCCGTGTTGGACAGCAACACAGCTCTAGAATTTTCCATTACAATGATGGGCAATATCTAGAAATAAGGAAGCAGGGCCATATGCTTATTGTAGCCGATGGCCGTGAGTGGCTGGGCTGGGTATCTTCTGGGTTGAGAAAGTACCCAGCTTTCAGCTCGGAGTGAAATCTGAGCAGTAAGTCAGCCACAGGCCTTGAGGCTCCAGTGGCTTTGTGACGATCTGAAGAAATGTCCTAGTAGACCAGAGCTGGGTTAAGGGGTGAGAAGGGGACAAACCACAATAACACCTGTTCCTTCTAGGCTTGGTGGGAGGGCCTTTAATCCTAAAGCAGCCAGTGTCTTGTGTAATGGCATTCTCATTCCACAGCCTAGGAATACTCAGATGTTAAAACACTCTCAGAATTGTGCCTAGTGCTGCATATCTATAGTCACAACAGCTTGGGAGGCTGAGGCAGGAGGATCTCAAATGCAGAGGCTGGACCCTTGCTTTTCCTATTTAGACATATGTTAAATTAAAGATTGTTTCTTATAGGTCTTCATCTGCAGAGTGAGGATGTGACCACTGGGAGAGCCCATGGTTTCCCATGAAGAGTATGAGGAACCCTATCAGTTGCTTTCAGCCAGTCCTGGCATGTTGTAAATGCCTGATATTACCATCACCATGCTGACTATTTCAGGGTCACATTGAGAGCTGGAGGTGCCCTCCACTGATCCAGAAGCTTCCTGGGAGAGGTGATCCCTTGAACTGTGGGTTGAAGAAAGGTAAGGAACCTTCCCTGTATTCCAAGCACTCACTATGCAGCCATCAGTTGTTTATTATATGAAAAGTATTGCTAGGTAAGTGAAGATATGAAGGGACCAGAGAGTGTCCCTTCAATCTAAAAATCTTATGTCAAGAAAGGAAGAAAGGGCTGAAGAGACGCTCAGTGGTTAAGAGCACATATTGCTCTTGCAGAGGACCTTAGTTTGGTTCCCAGGACCCTCTATTGTGGGGAAGCTCACAATTCCCTGTAACTCCAGCTCCAGGGGACCAGATGCCTCTGCTAGCCTCCAGTTTGTACTCAGATGTACAAACTCCCTCCTCTGTCTCTGTCTTTCTCTGTCTCTGTCTGTCTCTCTCACATACACACAATTAAAAATAAACTCTTTTTTGGGGGGGGGTTCAAGACAGGGTTTCTCTGTGTAGCTTTGGCGGCGCCTTTCCTGGAACTCACTTGGTAGCCCAGGCTGGCCTCGAACTCACAGAGATCCGCCTGCCTCTGCCTCCGGAGTGCTGGGATTAAAGGCGTGTGCCACCACCGCCCGGCTATAAACTCTTTTTTAAAAAGAGTGATAGAGACTNTGTTGCCATGAGTAAGGAGCATGACAGATTCATTCATGCTAAGGGTTTGGGAAGCCTAGAGAAGGAGACTGACCCTATAGAAAGGTGGGGGACATCTCCAACAAAGAGTGACGAGAGACGGCAGTCAGCAGGACTGAGATTCCTTAGATGTGAGTAAGAGACTTAGTGGTGACTGAAGCTTCATGTCTTCATCTCAATGCACAAGAACTTTTAATCAGCCTCTTGATGATTAGTGAGAGGGAACTCCATCACCACGGCAGGGCCACTCTAAGGTAAGAGTAACACACAAGCCCATCATTGAACCAATAGCACTGGCCCGCACAGTGGTACAACGCCTTTAACCCAAGGACTTGGAGGCAGAGACAGGCAGATCTCTGTGAGTACCAGGCCAGCTCAGACTACATATGAGAACCATCTCAAAAACAACAACAAAAGGACCAAAACTGATGGTCCTGGTGCACCTGCTTCTTACAGCTCATAGAGCCATTAGAAACCTTTAGGAGGAGCCGGGTGGTGGTGGTGGACGCCTCTAATCCCAGCACTCGGAAGGCAGAGGGAGACGGATCTCTGTGAGTTTGAGGCCAGCCTGGTCTACAGAGTGAGTTCCAGGACAGCCAGAGTTACTCAGAGAAACCCTATCTCTAAAAAACCAAAAACCAAAGACCATATAAAAAGAAAGAAAGAAGGAAGGAAGGAAGGGAGGGAGGGAGGGAGGGAGGGAGGGAGGAAAAGAAAGAAAGAAAGAAAGAAAGAAAGAAAGAAAGAAAGAAAGAAAGAAAGAAAGAAAGAAAGAAAGAAAGAAAGAAAGGAAGGAAGGAAGGAAGGAAGGAAGGAAAGAAAAAGAAACCTTTAGGATGTTCAGGAAAAGCCAGCTCCCTCAGGGACAATTTGATTGGGAAGACTTTCCTCATTTGACTCTGGTCACTATTAGTTCTCACAAAGTCAAAATGTTAACATCTTCCACGATGGCTCACCTGATCATGCCCAGCACATTCCTGTGAAGAAAGTGCCAAGGCTGCCTCAGAATCCCGAAGGCCTTGTCAGTCTTTGGTGGAGACCCTCTCTGCAGCAGCCCATTGCCCTCAGGGCCAGATCTGTACACACAGTTGAGGAGGAAAGAGAAAAGACAGGAGTCGGTTCCCAGTGCAGGGGCAGCAGAAAGGACATATTGCCAGCATGGTGATAAGCCACCAACAGCCCTGAGCCACCGAGTTCCCAGCTAACTCTGGGCTTAGGCTTCCAGAGCCATTAAGCAGCCCTTGAGACTCAGACACTGAATCCCTTAGCAGGCCAAAGACTGAGTCCGACACTTCTGTGGAAAACCTGGCCATGACTTCTCCTTGGGCTTGTAGTTTCTTTCCTGGCTTTCCCCTCCCTTCCAGCTGTTGCTAAGAAGGGAAGATGCTTTTCTTGGCCAGAGTTCTGTTCCATTTTTTTTCTTTAAAGACAGGATCTCATGTAGCCCAGGCTGCCCTCCAAATAGCTCTATAGTGGAGGATGGCCTTGAACTTCCTCTGGCAGAGCTGCAAGCACTCTTAGCTGCTGAACCATCTCTCCAGCGCTGATCTTGAACTTTTCCTCCTCTGCCTCGACCTGGGAAGTGTTGAGGTTACAGGCATGTACGACAGTGCCTGGTTTTTATGGGTCAAACCCAGGGCTTTGTGTGTGCTAAGCAAGCATTCTATCAACTGAGCCACGTCCTCTGCTCTGTTTTTGTTGTTTTCCTTTGAGGCAGAATTCCATGCAGCCTTGGCTGGCCTGGCACTTGCTATGTATGCAGCTTGTTGAATTCCTGATTCTCCTGCCTCTGCCTACCAAGTACCGTGATTACAGGCATGGGCCACCGGGCACAGTGAGGCAGGGCTCTGTCGTATTTGCTTTTGCCCCTCAAGTCTCATCTGGTGCTTTTCCCAAGCCTCCTAGATTAGAGGCTCTCTGAAAGTCACCAGTTGTCCATGTTCTAGCACAGAATTCCAGAAAGGTCCTGGGCCCTGGGCCAGCTGGGTCTGCTAGTCACCTGCCCTGTCCGGCCTTCAGTGGCCCCACAGCCAGGCTGAGGTTCTGCCTGAGAATAGCCACATTGAGAGTCACTGGCCTTTCCCAGCAAAGAGCATTGTGGGGTTTAAGACAACAAAGGATAAGGCTAAGGTGGGCATTTAGCCTGTGGCCTCTGATGTTTTGATCAGAGGAGCTGGTCCTGGAACAGAGATGCTTGTCCATTGTCATCTTCCCACTGAGCTTGGGGTTTCTGGGGGCTGGGGAGTCAAGGAGTGCAGAAAGAAATAGTAGAATAAAAGGGGGGAGGTATGTCATGATTGATGCATGTATGTGAGTGCTGTTCTGATAATTAACCAACTGCCTCTCTGGGACACAGGCAGGACAGGGTCCTGAATGTAGTGTAGGCCAATTCTCTTGGTGTAAATGCTTATGGCTTAGCAAATACCTAACAGAATCCATTTAAGGGACGATGGGTTATTTTGGCTAACAGTTTCCATCCATATTGGAAGGGGGAGACATGGTGGTACCAGCTGAGAACCAAGATTTTCAACATAAGAGTTTAAGCCCAGGGAGGATGTTTCACACTTAAATGAGTACAACTTTCATGATTTACTTCAGCCATTACAGTGACATCAGGGATGCTGTTAGGAGGGAGGACTGCAGATGGCTCCTAGGAGCCCTGTGTCCTGTGTGTTTGTGCCAAGTGTGGTCCTGGTTGTGTGCACAGGGTACCTGAGACAGTGTGCTAACATAAAGATCGAAAGTTGTCCTTGAAAGACATCCAGTAACACTAGGGATCCCACTCCCCCTCTGGAATCTTGAACATATTAAATCTTGAGGTTTCCTCCACAGGAATTGAAAGTGACAAGAGTCAGTTATGAGGAAATGAGTAGNGTTGGTTTTAGAATGGTGTAGGACATAATCCACAGTGAGCCAAGGCACAACNAGAGCCATGTTCTCTTGTGGAAATAAGTAAGAAATGTCTGGGGATGGGCACAGTTAGCAGAGTGCCTGCCCATCACACATGAGGCCCAGCACTGCCTAAACCAATTGTGGTGCATGCCTATAATCCCAGTCCTTGGGGAGACAGAGGCAGGAGGATCAGAAGTTCAAGGTCATCCTGGACTGTGTAGGAAGTCTAGGGATAGCATGGGCTACATGAGATCCTATCTCAAAAAAGAAAAACAAAAATAAGTAAGAAATGAGTGAANCAGTGACATGGACAAAGTGGAAAGAAAGGTTGGGATTTTTCTTCACCACTGGAAAACTTTAGAGAGTCAGTTATCAAGTATCCCTCTGGATAGAATGGAAGTGATAGTAAACTTCAGACAGGACCCNCGTTTCACNTGACAATGAATCAAGTGGGGTTTGACTGATTTGATGAAGACAGTAATTCACACAGAAAGAGCCTGGCATTTGATATAGCCCAAACCACAAATCTTATTAAGAAGCATTTTACATAAAAAATATGTAGAAACACAAACAAAATTTAGTAGCAAAAGCAAAATTAAATATTTAATGACATAATTAAGTCTTATTAATGGTATGTTCTTTATTTTGCTGATTAAATATTCAGGAGAATTATCATCTCTTTCATCTTTATTACTTAAGCGATGTGTTTTTCATAATTATTTGTTAGGTATTTTCATTAACATTTGATGAATATTAATAGTTAAAATAAAAAACAGTTTTTATTTCTGCGATAATGACTTTACCGTGATAACAATATATAACTAAGTGTTTATAATGTGTTCCACTTGTGAGTATGTCACTGGGTGGTGGTGCCACTGAACACTGGAAACCTGGGTCTTTATGGTGATAAACTGCGATNGTCAGGCTCTTCCATTATTCTTTATTTATTTATTTAATCTACTCCTCTCATAAAGCTTCATCGTAGGAGAAATATGAGCTGCAAACTTACAACGAAAACTAATAAGTCGGAGCATGGAGACAGCTCTGTGGGTTAAGTGCCTGGGGTGCAAGTGTGAGGACCTGAGTTCAGATCCCAAACACCCAGGTAGA
Organism: Neotoma lepida; assembly: GCA_001675575.1. Taxonomy (NCBI): domain Eukaryota; kingdom Metazoa; phylum Chordata; class Mammalia; order Rodentia; family Cricetidae; genus Neotoma; species Neotoma lepida. The sequence goes on from LZPO01044397.1 coordinate 639,164, forward strand.
AGCCTGGCATGGCAGTGTGCNTCTATAACCCCAGTGCTGGGGGCAGAGACAGATGAATCCTGGGAGCTTGCTGGCCAGACAGTATAGCAGAAATAGCAAGATCTGGGCTCAATGAAGAGGCCCTGTCTCAAAAACTAAGGTGGAGGAAGACATCTGATATCAACCTCTGGCCTCCACATTTGCCCACATGGACAAGCACATGCACACCCCACACATGCACACACACACATGCAAGCACATATACGCAATNTACACAGAAGACTGTGCACACACTCCCTGAGTCACATATTTTTGAAGATTTATTTTTAAAATTCTGTGTGTTTGTATGTGTAGGGGTGGTTGTGCATATGATGCCCTAGGGAATGCAGATGCCCTAGGAGGGCCAGAAGAAGGCATCGGAGCTCCTGAAGCTGCAATTACAGGTTACTGTGAGCTTCCCAACAAGGGTACTGGGACTCTTGGGTCCTTTCTAAGAGCAATACATGCTCTTCACTGCTGAGCCATCTCCTCAGTCCCCTTACTTGTGTCTTAAGAGACAAGCTGATTCCCAGTCTTACATTACTGATGGTCTGCACATCTTTTCTCAGTCCTCATTGGGTTCTATAGTGTGGGTCCATTCCATGAGCCCTCCACAGGATGAACAGCTTAGGCCAGTGTCTGCACAGATATTTGTTTCCCTTCTGGGATTTCTATCCTGGATAACACCACCAGAATGGGCCTCCTGTCTCAGTTATGTAATGATTGAAGAGAGTAAACTGGGACGAGTCCAATAATGTGCTCTAAGGGTGGGGAAAGCATGTGGTGACCATACTCCCTGCTCCATCAATATGGCTACCACACTGTCTTCAAAACCCCTGAAGAGCTGGAAACTTCCAAAGGAGCCCTAGGTCAGCACCTTGGCCTCCTCATGGCAGGCTATAGGGCAAGAGGGTGAAGGTGGCAGTGTAGCTTCTCAGTCAGGCCTACAGTCACCTTTTGAAGCCNCCACTGTGTCCCTCAGAGCCCTTTAATAGATGCCTTTGTGCTCTGGAGTCCAGACTGAGCGTGCCCTTTGGCACTCTGGGAAAGCTTTTCTCCTTCTGCAGGAATGATTTGCATTTTTAAAGCCACCGCTTATTGGAAAGAGCTTTGAACAAGGAATGTTTGGGGCAGGGGCAGGGGATCAAGGTAAGTTTCTAAACTTACAAAAGATTGTAACATTCAGAGATGTCCATGTTTGTTTATTGAAGGACCTCTGTGGGCAATTTCTGATTCTCAAAGCCCATGCTAAGTGAGTGGGATCACTCTATGCTATATACATGTGGTCACATGATCAGTGTGTCAGCTTTCCATCTAAGCCAGCATCTCCTGGCTGGTGTAGGGTGCCACTAGGTACCCCTAGGAATCTAGACAAGGGCCTGTGGTTCTCACTTCTCCCTGGGGCCTGGCACCTCTTTCCCCTGTGATTTTTTTTGTTCTATGTGGTAATATAAGACAAAGGTTCTAATCTCATTGATAAGAAAAGTCCCCAACTAGGCATGATGACACAGGCCTGTTATCCCAGGTACTTGGGAGACTGAGGCAGGAGGGTCAAAAGCTAAAGGCCTGTCTGAGCTAGAAGGAAGTTCAAAGATAGCCTGGGCTACAAAGTGAGTTCAAGGCCAACTTGGGCAACTTAGCAAGATCCTGTCTCAAAATTAAAAATAAAAAGAAGGTTGGTAATAGAACCTTAGCCTAGTATGTATGAAGTTTTAGGTTCAATCTTCACCTCCTTTAAAGAATAAATAAACAGGTAGATATGATAGATAGATAGATAGATAGATAGATAGATAGATAGATAGATAGAAGATAATAGATAGATGATGGATAGATAGATAGATAGAGGATAGATAGAGATAATAGATAGATGATAGACAGATACATAGATGATAGATACATAGATGATAGATACATAGATAGATAGATAGATAGATAGATAGATAGATAGATAGATAGATAAAGTCCCAGTTAGCAAATGGAAACAAGACAGAGAAGATCATCTCCCACCTCCCCATTCATGGTGTCAATACTTAACACTGATGTGCAGGAGGGTACCACATATGTCCCTGACTTCGTTGCCCTTGCTAACCAACCACATCTTCTTTCTGGCCCTGGACTCTATGATTTTGCTGTGTTCATTTGTCTTACTAAGCTGTCCTTGACAGAGGGCCAACACTAAGAACCTTCCCTGGGCTGCTACCCCATCTGGCCCAGAATCACTAAATCCCAGCTTTTTTTTTAGATTTATTTATTTATTTTATGTATATAAGTGCTATATCTGCATGTATGACTTTATGCCAGAAGAGGGCATCAGACTGCACTAGAGATGGTTGCGACCCACCATGTGGTTGCTGGGATTTGAACTCAGGACTTCTGTAAGAACAGCAGGTGCTCTTAACTGCTGAGCCATCTCTCCAGCCCTAAATCCCAGCTTTTAATAATGTTTGCCTTGACCACTTGAGCCAAAATCAGCCCTGACCAAATCCCATGATGGTAGTTGCTCTCAGTGCCACCAAGAGGGGAGTGACATTGGGAGATGCTGGCAGGAGCAGGAAACTAGAGCGAGATGGGGTCACTTCACACAAGACCCATGTGTCTCCTGGGCTAAGGGCAGGTGGCAAGTAGACACATAGGCCTCAGTTTCCCCTTTGTGCTTTGAGCATATCAAGGCAAAAATACATGTGGGCTCTATAAGGAAGACATGGATGGTGCACCCTAGGAGGAGATGACCTTTACAGTGGGTAGTGCTGTGGATAGCAGGCAGTGAAGACCACCAGGCTGACATCAGGCTCTCCCAGCATTCATCTGTAATGTCTCTTCTAGTTAAGCCATAATGTGACTGTTGTTTATCACCTGCATAACTCTGGCCCCATATTTGGCTCCCTGCAGAAGATGGATAGATTAGTCTTGTCACCATCCTCTGGTTAGTGGCAGCCTTCCAAGACTCCCATGTCCCCTCCCTTTCTCCCTCTACTGTCCAGTAACCAGGGCTCCAAAGACCTTTCCCCACCACTTCCCTGGTAGCTGCAGACTCTTGTGAGGAAGCTGCCTCTACATTCAGGAAGTAGCAAGGCCCAGTGAATCATTTCCACTGACAGCAGCTGACAGCATTTCTAGACTGGTCCCTCTCCCCACCTGCTGGGTTCCTGAGTCCTGAACTAGCAAGGCCCAGTGAATCATCTCCACTGACAGTAGCTGACAGCATTTCTAGACTGGTCCCCCTCCCCACCTGCTGGGTTCCTGAGTCCTCAGAAAACAGAAACACTGGAACTCACCGGCTTGGGAAGAAACAATCTCAGATGTAGTGGCCAATTACACTGCCTGGTAGGGTAGAAATTCTACTTGGATTTGAAGATGGGGGTGTGTCCTGAACCAAGTGGCTGGTGGCTTGAGCTTGTGCTGGTTTGATAGGAATATTGTATCTGGATCTGGGGAGATGGATCAGCCACTGAAGTGCTTGCCTTACAAGCACAAGGACCTGAGTTCAGTCCCCAGAATCCATGCAAAAAGCCAGGCATGGTGGCTCACATTTGTAATTCTAATGCTGTGGAAGGAGAGACAGGAGGATCCTTGGGGTCTACTGGGCAGCCAACAGAGTCTATTTGGTGATCTCTAGGCCAGCAAGAGATGCTCTCTGAAAAAAAATAAAATGGACAGGGCCTGAAGAGTGACATCCAAGGTTGACCTCTGACCTCCAAAATGTGTTTGCATATATGCAGGAGTGCCTATGAGAGCACACACACATACACACATACACACATACACACATACACACGCACGCACACACACACATACACATATACACACACACATACACACATACACACGCACGTACATACACACATACACACATACACACGCATGCACACACACATACACATACATACACACACATACACACATACACACACATGCACATACACACATACACACATATACACATACACACACATACACACACATACACACACATACACACATACACACATACACACACACATACACACATACACACATACACACACATACATACACACATACACACATACACACACACATACACGCATACACGCATACACGAATACACGCACACACGCACATACACACATACACACATACACACATACACACACATACACACGCACACATGCACACACATACACACATACACACACATGCACATACACACATACACACACGCACACATACAAATCCTCTTCTTTCTCTATGCACCGAAATGCCCAGAGCTTTACACTGGGACCTCAGTTGGGAGGAGATCTGCCCCTCACATTATCACAATGACTATGTAAGTTCGTCCCTGCCTGCTGATTGCTGGAGGGGACAGGCATCCAGCTGGACTCCTGTGTTCTACAGCCCTGACTTTAGTGCCTAGCCTGGGGCAAAGTGGCCACTGCTAAGCTGCTGCCCCACACTCTGACCTGACATGAACCAGAGCCAGTCCTCTGAGCTTGTTTTCTGATGTCAACACTCAGTGNAAGAACAAGATGGAGAGGGCTAAGAAGCTGTNGCAGCTTGGGGCCTGGTGATGTTACTTGCAGTCTGCTGGGGCCTCACAGCCTGCCTGGAGACAGGCACGCACAGGGCTCTCAACGGTAGAGAAAATTAGATGCCCTACCACGCACACAGCTGTGGAGGCAGCTTAGCTCTTCTCCTCCTGGACTGCCTCAGGGAACTGCGTGCTTAGAGACTCCCTTTGGGGTTCAGAGTAATAGATGCCAAAGGTGTGTCACACACCAGCTGCTGGCCCCATTTAGGAAGCCCCAGGCCCATTTTTAATACNTATTTTAAAAATTTTTGAGACAGGGTCTCAAGTTTCCCAGGCTGGTCTTGAACTTTGAAGCCTCCTGTCTCAGATTCTGGAGTCTCCAGGATAGTATGTCTGTGCTTCCAGANATAGCTCATAATGAACAGATATATGAGAGATAACAGAATCTGTCCTTANACTCCTAAACTGAGCTGAAGAATATATATATGCATTTATAATTTTCTGATCATTAACACTAAATCCCCTCCCAAAAAAGTGGCACCAATTTATACTAGTTCAAGCTTTGGAAAAGATGATTTTGTGGAAAATGTAATTATTCCTATCATCATTCTGGATAACTGAGTATTAAGGTTGGGCTACATAACAAATCGAGGGTAAAGGTTACCTTCATAAGGATCATAGAGAACAAGGGTATGCTGCTGTATATGCTTTATATCATATATAATTTATAATGNTTANTATATAATATTTAATCTCATTTAAATTTCACACTAAAAAGAGAAATCTTTGGGTGTATACGTATATGTGTGTAGATACACACGCATGTTTGTCTGTGTGTGTTCACACTTGTATAGAAGCCAGAGATTGATGCTGGATGTTTTCTTCAGTAGATCTCCACGTTATTTTTATTTATTTTTTTTATTTTTTGAGACAGGGTCTCTCACTGAATCTGGAGCTCATGAATTCAGCTAGACTGAGTGCTCAGCTACGCCCGGGGATCCTCCTGTTTCCACCAGAGATGGGCTTACATTGCCTCACAGGGTCCTGGAGATGTGGACTCAGGTCCTCACGCTTTACCATCTTAGCCATCTCCCCAGCCCCTAAAAAGAACTGTCCCTCAACTCCAGATAAGGAAAGTGGGGCTCAGAAATCCAGCCTCTGATCCTTCACTGTCTCCATGACAACGGGCTGAGCAGGACTACCTAGCTGCTATGTGGTCAGAGTCTTAATATGCAACCCAGACTCACCAGCAAGTTAAACTCTGCAGACACAAAGGTTCTAGGCCAACCATGTTGGGGCCCCTGAAACAGCCTGATAGCTCTCGAAGGTAAAAATAGACCTGCAGTTCTGCCCTCTTTCCTTGAGGGCTGGGGTGAGGGAAGGGATGGGGCTGAGGATGAGAAAAACAGCTTCAAGCCTCTGAGGATTGAGCAAGGTGTAAGGGTGAGTATGGCATGTTCTGGCTGGGCTGGCAGACCTCCCACTCTTGACTCAGAAGCAGGGAATTCACTCTGGTTTCCTTTTCTGGTTGCCTCGTTGATCAGCCACAGGGCAGGATGCGTGCTGAGGCAATGAAATTTGGGTGACATGTCACACTGGGGGAAAAGCAGCTACTCACAGGCTGAGTCATGGCTCTGGGGCAGGTACTGAATGATACACACTCCAAAAAACGCAGAGCTGTCTGCCAGACTGCGGCCAGAGCCACAGGAAAACCAGGTCTCCTGGTGACCTGACACTCCCTGGAGATGTGGAAATCCCTGCATGTAAAAAAGGAGTATGAAGATGTCTTAATGAGCCCTAACTTCAGACCTAACTGTAACAAAAATCAATCCTGAGGTTGCATGGAAGTGAGCCACTTAATGAACATGGGGGACAGCAGTGACAGGTCTTTACCCTGGGAAGCCCATTTACACCCCGCCTAATTTATGAACAATGGGTTTCTGATACAGCTCAGTGGGCAGAGTGCTTGCCTAACATGCACAAGGTCCTAGAATTCTCCCCAGTCCCACATAAGCCAGGCTTTGTGGCACACACCTGTAATCCTAGCACTTGGAAGGTAGAGGCAAGAGGATCAGAANTTCAAGTTATTTCTCAGCTGGGGCTAGCCTGAGCTGCATGAGATCTTGTTTCAATGAAATAAAAAAATAATAATGGATTAAAACACTTTCATGGGGCCAGTGAGATGGCTCAGTTGGGAAAAGCCCTGGCTGTGTAACCCTGAGGACCAGAGTTCAGCCCCCTGGAGCCCACCATAGTGGAAGGAGAGAACTGACAACCAGAAGTAGTCCTCTGACCTCCACATGTGTGTCTGCATTCACATGTACCCATCATAAACACANACACATATGCTATTAAATAAGTAAACAAATAAGTTAATAAAATTTAAAAACATTAAGGAAGATCTTGGTAGAATCCCAGGTCTATATGTTTCTATATCTCTTCTTCTTCAACAGTTGTCATTGATGACATCTGTAATTTATTCTTTGAAAAGATGAACTGTCCNGGGCTGGAGCAATGGCTCAACAGTTAAGAGCACTGGCTGCTCTTCCAGAGGAGCCGGGTTCAATTCCCACCACCTACATGGCAGCTCAGAGCTGTCTATAACTCCAGTTCCAAGGGATCCAACACCCTCATACGGGCAAACCAATGTACACGGAATAAAAATAAAAATAAATCATTTAAAAAAAAAAGAAAAGATGAACTATCAATCAACATGTGAAATGGCAAGTGGAAACAACATGCTCACCTTGTCGCCCTGCTTATTCTGTTGACACACTGGAAAGGCCCTTAACCACTGACTCCCTCCCAGACTGACTGGTTGACCTTGGTAGGAAGATACTGCTCTCTGCTCTTGGATAAAACAGGACCAATGATTGGTACATTTGAAATAGCAGGACAGAGGGACCCTTGATCACTTGGCCATATCAAGGGCATCACCAGTCACCAACACCACTGTCCTGCTTAGTCACTTCTGTTTCTAAATCACCTTCCACCCTCCCTGCAAAGCTCAGCTTCCTTAAGCTATGTGGAGTTAGGGAAAATTTGGAGATGGGCAGCATGTATTCTGCATCCGCTATATGGATATATGATCCATATACCAATGGTGGCAACAGCAGCCACAGCTAAGCCCTTTTAATTGTAGTATTGTGTTTATCATTTTACCTCTGCACTAACTTACTGACATATGCTATAACGTCCTGTTCTTATATGTGAGGGTTCAGGAAGTTTTATAACCTGCCACGGTCACACAGGTCATAAGCACGAAGATCTAGAGCTCACCCAGGAAGATGGTTCCCAGAATCCACCAGGGTTTTATATTATTCACCAGTGCCTAAATCATGGACACTGCTGTCTCTGTCTGTCTGTCTCTGTGTGTATGTGTGTGTGTGTATGTGTGTTTGTGTGTGTGGGTGAACATGAATGCCTATGAGTGTGTGTGTGTGTGTGTGTGTAGTGTGGTGTGTGTGTGTGTGTGTGTTTGTGTGTGTGAGTGAACATGAATGCCTATGAGTGAGCAGACCAGAGGACCAATCCTGGGTGTCATTCTTCCTCAAGTGCTGTTTACCACTTCATTGTTGTTTGGTATTATAATTTTTTTCACTCTGTATCCCTGGCTGGCCTGGAACTCACTATGTAGACCAGGCTGGCTGTGAATTCACAAAGATCCTCTTGCCTCTGCTTCCCCAGTGCTAGGATTAAAGGCATGTGGCACCATGCCTAGCTACCATTTGCTTTTTGAGACCAGGTCTTTCATTGGGACCTGGGTGTCTCCAATCGGGCTGGTCTGGTTGAGCAGGGAACCCCAGGGGTCTGTCTGTCTCTGCCTTCCCAGGGCTGGATTACACATGCACCTTGCCACTACCAAGTTTTTCATGTGGGTTCTGAAGATTGAATTCAGGTTCTCATGCTCACAAGGCAAACACTTTACTGACTGAGCCATTTCCCCTAGCTGTGTTTTGTGGTTCTCTGGCGTCCTTTGGGAGGGAGAACTGCCCTTTTGTCTCTCCCATGGCTTCTTTTGGGGCTGTGAATTAAAGGGCCTTTGTCTATAACCATCTGACCCTCAGCAATGGAGGCTGATTGAAGAGGAGGCTGGTCAGTGAGAACTCCTGGATGGATAAACGCACATGTGAAAGGCATGTTCTCCCTTTGAGTTGCTTCCAGGGTCTGCTGGGGCTGTGTTCCCATCTTGTACATGGGGCTTCTCTGCAGTGGAGGAATGTGAGATCTGTAGGTAAGGAGAGACAAAAACTAGAAAGAAACTGTGAAAGGGGAATGGTATTTTGCCCTTGGGAATCCCTAGTTCCAGTGCAAAGACCCTGATTTAATTCTATTTGGTCATCCCAGTACTTTCAACCACACACACACACACACACACACACACACACACACACATCTGAAATGAAGTTATACCACCTAGGCTAACATTACTTCCAAGAGCCATACACTACCTAACGAAAACCCCAGCACCAGGTAGGAGAAACCTTTCTGCAGCAGAGATCGTCACATAAACCACAGAGAAAACCTCTCATGGGTATCTGGCCCCAATGGAAACGTCTACAATTCCTGAACCTTTGGATCATAGAACATCTTAGAGGAAGGGAGAGAAAAAGTGTAGGATACAGAGGACTGGAAGTCTGCTGTGAGATTGTGTCTCCCAGAAATGACAGACAAGTTTCACCCACGATACTGCAACAATCTGGCTGCCTACACAAGACCTGGGAATAACAGCATCAATAGACGGACATGCTAATGTGGACGTGGGAAGTCTCACCGGGCCCCATCTCCAAACAAAGAACTCCAGGCGGCTAATGACTGTTGTGGAGAGGAGAATTAGTCTTCCCCAGGGATGAGCCCTTTAATTGGTTACACAATACCCAGTGGTCAGCCCTGAAATCATGTACATACAAGCAACACTAAATGGCCTCAGCAGGCTGCATTGATGTATTTATGCATATATATGTAGAAATAATAATAAGAGAAAAAGAGGCCACATACTTGAGAAGGAGTAAAGCGGGGGCATGGAGAGAGAGGCCACAGTAGGGGTGGGAAGGAGGAAAGAGAAGGGGGAAATGATGTAATTATAGTGTAACTAAAATATTAAAATAGAAAAAAAAGATAAGTGAATCTCTTACCACAGATGCCTTCAGTTTTCCTCTCACACTTTTTGCATGTTAATTTTTGCTGTTTCCTGTTGTTTTTGTTAGTGTTTTCTGGGGTTGTTTGCTCGTGTTTGTTTTTGAGACAGGGTCTTACTAGGTAGCCCAGGCTTGCCTAGAACTCACAATCCCCCTGCCTCAGCTTCCACAGAGAGTGGGGACTTCAGGTGAGCCCCAACACATGGGCCACTCTTGGCTTTAATTTTTTTATTACATTTTATATGTTTTGCATGTGTGTGGGTGACAGGGGACAGTTTTATGGGAGTCAGTTTTCTTCTTCCACCATGTGGGTCCTGGGGACTGAACTCAGGTTGGTCATCAGGTTTAGCAGCAGGTGCCTTTATCTACTGAGCCATTTCACCTGCCCCACTCTTGGCTTTTAAAATATTTTTTAAATTATGTATCTATGTGTGTGGATATTCTTAGAGGCCTGAAGCATCAGATCCCTGGAGCCAGAGTTACAGGCAGTTGTGAGCTTCCTGACACCTATGCTAAGAACCAAACCCTGGTCCTCTGCAAAAGCAGCAAGTACTCTAATGCCAAGGCATCTCTCTGGCCTCTGCTTTGGGATTTATTAACAGCCTACTTCTGCCGAATCCAACCATCAAGGAAGGTCAAGGGGACNGTTGTTTCTCTCTCTGGGACACTTGGTAAGACTTCCACCTCTGATGTTCACACTAGACCCTGAGGATTAGAACTCAGGCCCCCAGCNCCCATCTGAGACTGCTCTCCAAGTTCCACCATCTGCTTGTGACAGTTATGAAGGGCCGCAGTGATGTTAGCAGGTGCCCACACGGATCCCTCCTTAGGACACGTACCTCTAGTCAGTTTCCCAGCACTTCTATGAGCTAAGTTCCATTTTTGTGCCTCCTTGACAAATAAAGAAACTGAGGGAGAGAGATGAGTCATTTGCCTTTGACCATTGACTGGCAAGTGGCAAGATAAGGGCCTGGCTGCCTGACCACACACAGACCTTTACTTTTAGCAAGACTCTCCACCTCCTCCTGAAGGCTGAGGCTTTGGACACTCAGGCTTCGTGTTCCTCAGCTACGGGCTCCATACCTGATCAGATTCCCAGATAAGAACATTTCCCCACTGGCCTTTCTCCACNGGCTGAGAACCCCAGAAACTAGATGACTTCACAGGCCCTGTGGTGCCTTCAGGTCTCTCTTCAGAGGGGGCCCTCACTTCTCCAACTGCTGGGTTGGTCACCNTTGAGTGGGTCACAGTAGACATCCTCTCAGAGTTTGTCCTGANAATCAGATCCATCTGGCTAAGGTCAGATTCCTTCTCAGGGAGAAGCCCACATCTCAAACTTGTTCAATCCAAGGCCCTAGTGGGGTTCTCTTTGGGAGATGGACCCATGGGACTGGGTGAAGCTCCCTTCTGCTGCTTCTCAGAACCATTCTCACTGTCCCCCATCTTTTTCTTTACCATTGACAGATCCAAGCACATCTCCATAGACGTGCACACTGTGGCCCCAGAAACTGAGTGCCAAGAGTCCAGCCTAGCTGGGTGATGGTGGCACATGCCTTTAATCCCAGTACTCGGGAGGCAAAGGCAGGCAGATCTCTGTGAGTTCGAAGCCCGCCTAGTCTACAGAGTGAATTCCAGGACAGCCAGGGCTACACAGAGAAACCCTGCCTTGAAAAACCAAGCACAGCATGACAACTCAGGCAGGATGTGAGCTCAGGTTTTCCTGGATTTTCCATTTTCCTAGCCACCTGGTATTTTGGCTCTTCTATCTTTGGTGTTAATTCTGTTAAGGGGTCTTGCTTGTACCTTCCCCCAACAGCAGGGTGGTATTTCCAGGTCAGGGGTCCACCTATCCTACCCATCTTACTGGCCTTAGGATACCCACAGGTGGCCCACCTGGGACCAACTCCTTCATTTCTGTGACCCTCCAAGGATGTTGGGCAATGGGACCACCTCAAATGCAGGTTCATGAAGCACATAACAAACAGACCCAGCAGGACTCTTGACTGTGTGGATCTCCTTAAAGAATGCCCAGGGGGTAGGCTCAGGGTCCACCTGTCCTCTTGGCTCAGATCCTTGTGCCTTCCCTGCTGAGGCACCAGAAGCTTTTTGGCAGCCTCTGGCCTCCTCCTCCCCTTGTAGCTGGGTACTACTTTTCTAGAGGAAACTGGCATTACAGCTCCCTGTTGGGGAATATTATTTTAAGGTGTGTTACTTTTGTTTATGTTGCATTTGTTTAACTCTGTGAAGCTGTGTTACTTTGCTTGTTTAAAATACCTGATGGTCTGATAAAGAACTGAATGGCCAATAGCAAGGCAGGAGAAAGGATAGGTGGGGCTGGCAGGCAGAAAGAATATATAGAAGGAGAAATCTAGGAGAAAGAGAAGTAGCCAGAGAAGGAGGAGGATGCAAGGGGCCAGCCACCCAGCCACACAAGCCAGCCAAGGAGTAGGAGTGAAAGTAAAATACACAGAAGTAAGAAAAGGAAAAAGCCCGGAGGCAAAAGATAGATGGAGACAATTTAAAGTTAAGAAAAGCCAGCTAGAAACAAGCCAAGCTAAGGCTGAGCATTTATAATTAAGAATAAGCCTCTGTGTGTGATTTATTTGGGAGCTGGGTGGCAGGCCCCCCCAAAAAAGAGCCAAAAAGCAAGAACAAAAACAACAGCCTCCCCTGCTCTTTTCTTCACACTCCCCACTGCCTTCCATGACTCACATGGCTTCACCTTGCACACCCAGGCCTGCCCTGAGAGGCTATGAAAGAGACCATCCTTCACCTCTGAAGTAGCACTTGCTGTCCTTGGAGCAAGGCTCCTTCTCTTCCCCTCTGACACCAGGTCTGGGAACCTCTAACTAGATGAAGATTTGTAGAGAGTGAGGACTATAAGTCTTAATCGCTTCAATTAGGCCTTGCTTCTATGAGGGCTGTTTGTTGATACTCAAAGGGGAGAAGATATCCCACCCGCCTCGGCCCAACTGCAACGTCAAACATGCTGCAAGACCCTCTCACCTGGTAACAGTGGTTCCAGATGNGTGGGGAGCCAAACTGACCTAAGACTTTCTCAGAGGCCCTGATGGCAAAGGGAACTTGAGTTTTGTGTTCTTGTCCAGAAGTGGACTTGGCAAGGCTGGTTTAGTGCTAGATTCANAGCCTCAAAGGAGTCAAGGTTGTGNCTTCTGGTAACCNGGCTCTTCTCCCTGGCTTGTGGTTCTCAGTTCTAGGTCACCTATGTCTGAGGTATCCTCTATTCTCTTTGCCAGCATTGTCTGAATTAGCTCTCTGCTGACCTTAGCCATTTTCTCCCCGCAAATAGTATAGGTGCTCTTCTTCTCCTCCTCCTCCTCCTCTTCCTCCTCCTCCTCCTCTTTCTCTTCCTCTAATTTTTCAAGCAGGGTTTCTCTGTGTAACAGCCTTAGTTCTTCTGGAATTCACTTTGTAGATCAGGCTGACCTCAAACACAGAGATACGCCTGCCTCTGCCTCCTGAGTGCTGGGATTAAAGGCGTGTGGATGCTGTACTTCTTAATAAACTTGCTTGGCATAAGCCATCAGCATATGGTCCCAGCCATTGCTTTGTCTTCTTTAATTCTCATCCCTGGTCCTACTACTCAATACCTCACTGCTTAGGACCTTTTTCCCTGTGGGTTTGGGTCACAGCTTCTTTTTTCCCCCTCTTCTCCTCACCTTCCCATCTGTCTTATGTTCCTGAAATATAAATGGCTGGTGCCATGTGAAGCCATCATTTCATTGTAAAGCAAAGTAAAAGATGATGTGGTGAGACTCTCCCCTAAATCGTATCTTGGCACAGNAAAACTAAAGCAGGAGGCCTGGGCTTGGGGAATGACTCAATGGGTAAAGAGCCTGCCATGCCAGCTTGAGGGCTTGAGTTCAGTTCCCAGAAGCCACATAAATGCCAGGTGTGGTAGTGTGCATCTNTAATGTCAGTGTACCTACAATGAGAGGATCAGATGCCAGGTAGCTTGGTGTACACAGGGGCAAACAGCAAAGAGACCCTGCCTCAAATGCACAGGAAGGTAAGGACATATATGCCTACATATAGGCCATGGCATGATACACGCGAGAATGACAAACTCTCCCAGCAAAACAAAACAGAAGGTTGACCTTTCTGCCACTGTCAATTGCCAATTTAAAAGTAAGAAAAGGGGGGGGGGGGAAGCCAACCTAAACCTCAAATAAAAACAAGGTCTCTGACTTTCCCCAACAAGAGGAAAAAATGGTGATTTTGAAATGTTGATTTTCAAAGAGTGTCTGAACCCAGGGTAGAGAGTGGCCCTATAAAAACACAGTGTGGGGGCTTGTAAATCAAATACAAGCAATGACAAATACATAGACAGATCCTGGAGAAAGAACCACAATGTTCCTGAAGGAAGGAGCTTAGTGTGTTAGCTAAGGCCCCACCACTCCCCAGCTGTCCTAGACTCTGTGGATGAGGCCACCTCAGTCAGGCAGCTCNGGTCACTGTCTTGTCCTCTGCCTAGTGCCCAGAGGCTCAGCTCTGCAGACAGTGATATCATTACGTCATTGCCCAGGCTGGAAAAAAAGGACTGCCTCACATTCAAGCTTATTTTCTATTTATTTCCTTGGAGGCTTGTTCCTCTGACTAATGGCTGGAAGCTTCTGGAAGGTGACAAAGCTTGGCTTAGCCTGGGAGATAATGAGGAAAGGGCAAGTTGAGAGAGATTCCCAAGATGGCAGTGGGGATCTGACTCCTATTGGACCTGTGCCGCCTCCTCCGGGCCTTGGCCCTCTGCTCGGTGTAGAGAAGCAGCTCTCCAGATAAGCACCCCATTTTAGGACTGGCTGCGGCATTCTAGAAGGTCCCTGATGGTGAGGAAGGAGGCTCCTGTCTTTTCCACTTTCCGTAACAAANTGAAGTCAAGACTGATGCAGGAGCTGGAGAAATGGCTCAGTTGGTAAAGTGCATTCCTCGAAAGCATGAGGACTTGAGTTCCTCTGTCAAAACCCACATTAAAAATGGTGATGCATTCTCGTAATACCAGGACTGGGGAAGCAGGGACAGGTGGATCCTTGAGATTTGATGCTCAGTCATGTAAGACGAATTTCTAACCAGTCTTATTAATAAACACACAGAACAAGAAATAGGGGTGAAAATCGGACAGAGATCAGAGGAATTGGGAGCAAGCCACCAGCTAGCCTCACCTCACCAACGCTGCCGCTACTTCCAAAGAGTGAAGCGAAGAGAAGAGAGCAACTTCCTGTCTAACCCGGCTTTTTATGCCTGTCTATTCTGCTAACTCATTTTCTATCTTCACCAAGCTACATCACTTCCTGTCTGTCTGCACGGACCTCCAGAACTCTAAGACTGATGCTGGGATTAAAGGCGTGTGCCACCACTCCCTTCCGATAGTTCCCAATGTGACCTTGGAGTCACAGAGAACCAAACGGATTAAGGGCGTGTGCTAACTTGCATGACTATTGTTTTACTACTAGTGGCTGGCTGCCCCGTTTTCCCTCAGATCCTCAGATAAATTTTATTGGGGAACACAGATAAAATATCACCACACAGTCACTATAGGCTAATGGGCAAGCCCCAGGTCCCAGGGAGAGGTCTTGAAAACTAAGGTGGATGGTTCCTGAGAAATGCCATATGAGGTTGACCTCTAACCTCCACATGTATGTGCATGCATTCCCCCATGTGCACATATACAAATGAATATAGTAATAAACAAACCTCACACTTTCAAAGGCTCTATATCTACAAATATATTAAAATACTCAAGAGGCTNTAGAGATGGTTTATCGGGTAATAGTGCTTGCTGTTCAAGCATGAATCCTAATATTCATATTAAAAACCAGGTGTGGTTGCTCATGCCTGTATCCCCAGTGTTGTGGAATGGAGACGGGAGGATCCCCTCACTGGCCAGCCAGCCTCATGGAAACAGTGAGTTTCTGAATGAATGAGATTCTGTCTCAAGACAATAAGATAGAAAGGGATGGAGGAAGGTACCTGACATCTTCCTCTGGCCTCTGGTGTCGAACGCACCTGCATGCAACATATACGTGTACACACACACACACACACACACACACACACATGAAATATAAAGTCCACATGGGCACCTTGACCCTTCAGCCCCAGCTCTCATTGCAGGCCCAGCACCTGTGATGCTGAATGTCCACCCATGCAGCCAGCATGGTCAGGACCCAGTGACCCTTCTTCACATAGTCTGTCTTGGCATCTTGTACTGACTTGCAAGAGCATGGGCACTGAGGAGACACATATTACTGTTGTCTTCCCAAAGGAATATAGACTTAAGGTGTGTGAATGTGTGTGTGTGTGTGTGTGTGTGTGGAGTGGACACGCAGAAGTGCTGAGATGGGAGAAAATCCAAGGTCATCGCCATGCTAGGCTCCTTCTCTCACAAAGCAGGGTCACAGCGGATGCTTACATAAGGCAGAATTGCTGAAGGTCCGGTCTTTGTCTCCTTTCACCTTCCAATGCAGACTTCCAGAGGATGACTAAGTTATCACTACACACCACATCTCACAGTGACAGGGCACTGTACAATGGTGTATCACTCACTTGTGTACTCCTTCTGTATAAACAGTTCACTGTACAATGGTGCATCACTCATGTGTATACTCCTGTATATATAGTTCACAGAAAACCAAAACATATAAAAACCAGAATTTTCCAGTAGAAACTAATTAAACANTGCTGGAATTTTAAACAGCTTTATTTTTTGTAAAAACTATGTAATAAAATGTAATTAATATTTTTAGACAAGGTCCTCTCTATGTAACTCTGCCTGGTATGGAAATATATATGTAGGCCAGACTGGCCTCAAACTTACAGAAATCTGCCTGCCTCTGTCTCCTCAGTACTAGGATTAAAGGCATGTACTGCCACAGTCAGCAATAATTAAATTTTACAAAATAAAGAATAACTTCAGATCTACTCTGAGAATTTTAATCTTAGCTATTTACTAAATATCTTATGTCTTGGTTATAGTGNACATTTTTNAATATTTTGGAAGACAAATAGCTTTTTGAGAACACACCTAAAATTAACATCTTGGTCATTTATACTAACATTGACTTATGTAATGATGAAAAGATGAAAATTATTTTTATATAATTACATTTATTTTTAATTTATTACATTATTAGTAATAAAGCACAGAAAATATTTTAATTTTATTTTATTTTAGTGTGTGTGTGTGTGTGTGTGTGTGTGTGTAGTGCCCAGAGAAGGTAGAAGAGGGTAGTCAAGATCCCTTGGAGTTGGAGTTACAGGCAGTGGTAAGTTGCCTGGTATGTTTGCTGGGATGCTGGGAATTGAACCTGGTCATCTGCAGTAAGAACTCTTAACTGCCAAACTNTATCTCCAGCCCCAGAAAACTTTTTATTTATTTATAAGGCTTTTGCTTTACTGAAACAAAGGAAACAAAAATTGATTCCATAGGCAAGTGTATAATGATGGCTGAATGGACCGTGTTTATTCTTTCTGCTCATTGGAACATGGTCAGCCCAGTGATTCACCATGGGGCTCAAAGAGCTGGCACTCTGTTCTCCTGGAGGCTTTGCTACTTCCGTTTCCTGTCAGCATTCCCAGTTTGATGGTTCCCTTTTCATTGTTGTTGTTGTGGCAGAATATTTGTCAGGATGGAAGGATTATTTTACAGTGTGTGTGTGTGTGTGTGTGTGTGTGTGTGTGTGTGTGTGTATACAGGTGTGCAGGTGTGCCTGACCACCTGTGTGCACTCCTGNAGAGGCCAGATGTCCTTGTCTGGAGTCTTGCTGGCTCTTCTGCTGAACTGGAGCTCACCATTTCAGCTACACTGGCTGTCAATGAGTCTTCACACTCAATTACTTCCAGCAGACCCTCCCTCCCAGTGCTGGGGTTAGACACACACTGCTGCACCTGGCTTTTATGTGGGTATTGTCTTCTTGCTTGTGCAGCAAGAACTTGAGCCAGTGCCCCAGCCCACAGCATGTTTTCCTTACTTAAAAACTTTAAAGGTTTATTACTCATTGTGTGTATATATGTATACCTGCCAGTGTGTGTGTGTGTGTGGATAACTGTCGGTTGGACTTACAGAGGGGGGTGAGCTGCTCTATGTGGATGCTGAGAACTGAACTTGGGTTCTCTAGAAGAACAAGTGCTTTTAACCAGTGAGCTGTCTCTTCAGCTCCAACTTAGAACTTTTTGATATCTTTGCAGACAGCAGCAGNGTTTTTGGAGTGGGCTGTTTCCCTAACTACCATGAGTCAGTCACTTGGGTGTTTTCTGATTGGTAGTGAGAGTTCCCGCCAGGATTTGCCTTCCTTGGGCATTTTACACTCCCTTACACACTCCTCCCACACACACTCTCCCATACTCCTCCCACACACTCCCTTACACACTCCTCCCACACACACCCTTACACACTCCTCCCACACACAGCCCCTCACACTCCTCCTACACACACCCTTACACACTCCTCTCACAGAGGTTTCCATGCAGAGGCAGGGACACAGATGGAGTTACAAGTCAACAGTCGCCATGAAGGATAAACAGTCCAGTTCTCACAAACACCCTCCACATCCCTCTGCAGCCAATCCCTCCCTGTTCATCTTCTTCTTCTTCTCCCTGAGACAGACTGCTGGGCCTGGACCTTGTCTCTTCCACTTTGCTTTCCCTAGATGATCCCTTCATGTTTTTGGGTTGCTTGCTCACTAGCTCCTAAAAAACACCTGGAATAATATATCTGCCAGGGACTAACATCAATCTAATATTTCTATATGTACAGTAAATACACACCTTGTTTCATTTTTAGCACAACTATATTTGTAAAACCTTCGGAACAACTTAAAGGCCTAATANTTANCTGCCCAGTAACTTCGTGAGTGGATGTTGGCACAGCCAGTGTGTGGAGTACCACGCAGGAGGTGATGACTGTGGTTACAAAGGTAAAAACACTTATGCCATAAGATCTAAACTTTATAAATTAGAATTCTGTGGAGAAAGACACATAGAAAAAGACAAATTATAATCGTGTNTTCTTGGGACTTGTGTTTAGCATTGAGAGAGTTGAGACTGNCTTACAACTTGAGGGGATTAAGAGTAACAATGGAAAGAAACCTCTGGGCATGTCTGTGAGGGGTTGTCCAGATTCCGTTCACTGAGGTGGAAGATCCCTCCCTTATGTGGGCAATGTCATTTCGTGGGCCCACATAAGGCCCCCATTGACTAAAAAGGAGAAGGCAAGCTGGGCAGCAGGGTTGATATCTCCCTGCTTCCTGTGGATGCNCTGTGACCAGCTTCCTCACACTCCTGCTATGCCTTCCCCCATGATGGACTGCACCTACACANTGGGCCTAAATCAATCTTTCTTTCCTTAATTTGCTTCTGGCAGGTGTTTGTTGCAGCAACAAGATAGCAATGAATATAGAAAATGATGAGTAGTAATGTATTACTTCCCTTTGGGTTTCCCCTCATTTTAAAAATTATTAGATATATGTATTTTGTAATGAAAATTTTTACTTATTTATAACTCATTTTTTTCTGATAGATTTGGGCATAATTTAATTTGTAAGTAAACACACCACCCAGTCTTTTGNNGGACATTCTTTCTGGCCCCTACTTCCCAGCTCTGTGCTGTGCTGCTAAAGAGGAAAGCCGCCTAGCTCTTCCTTTGTTGCTGCCAGGGTGCAGCCCTCATAGTAAGCATCAGGCTTTGTCTTCCATAGNAGGGGTGGTGAGAAGGCTCTAGTGTCTGGAGGCTGTCATGTCAATTCCATGCACAGAATTCTACCACTTTTTGAAGGGAAAGCTATCCATTACAGATTCCGAAGGGACCTGGTACCCATTGGCCTATGGGATAAAATGAAAGCCACTCTGACCAGAAAGCTAGCCCCTCCCTCAGTGCCTAGTGTCTATAGGCACAAGCTATGGAGGAACTCTGGTTTTTCCTTGAGGACCACAGGGTGGTGGGGGAGTAGCCAGGCTTCACATGCTCTTCTTCTGTTCCTGTCTTATTTTGTTCTTTGGTGCGTTATACGTGTGTTTCTGTGTGTGTGTATGGTATGTGTGTAGTGTGAGTAGGTCAGAGGGCAATGTCAGGTATCATCCCTCAGGGCCCATCCATCTGTTTCTGAGACAGTGTCTCTCACTGGCCTGGAAGTCACCAAGTATGCCAAGCTGGCCAGCCTGTGAGACCCAGGGATCCACCTGTCTCTGCTGCCCCTGTGCTGAGATAACAAGCATGAACTATCATGCTCAGATTTATTTGTTTGGTTGGTTTGGGTTTTTCGCATGGGTTCTGGGCTCAAGTCATTAAGCTTGCAAGGCAAGCATTTTATCTACTGAACTATTTTTTTTCCCACACCGCCTCTTACCTTGGTTTTGGTTATGGGTCAAGGTGGAGAACAGGAGAGATTTAACCTGCTAGAAAATCTCTAAGCCCACCCCCACCTTCCTACCTCCTTCCTCTTCTCTTGTCCCCCTCCCTAAACCCTGTGGTTAAGGTCAGATGTGACATGTCCCCCACGGACTCAATTGTTGAACGCTTGGTCCCCAGCTGGTGGTGCCATTTTGGGAGGTTGTGGAACTCTTGGAGCAGGAGACATGATTGGTGGAAGTCATTGGGGGTCAGTCCTGAGCAGGCTAGCCTTGCTTCCAGATGGAGCTCTCTGTGCCCTGTCCACCAAGATGTGAACAAGCCGAGCACAAGCTTCCACCACCACAGACCAAGCCACGTCAGCAGCCATGTCATCCCCACTAGGAAACTTCCTACGAAAAGAAATGCTCCGCCCTTCAGTCACATCATCAGGTACTTTGTCACTAGTGGCTAGAAAAGTAACTGATGCGCTTGAGGTGGTGCTGAGCACAGAGGGATCAAGGTCAACTCCAGGAGCTTGGGCTCCATTCCTTCCCAGTGAACCAGTGGCCCTCTACAGCAGCATTGCCCAGCTGAGGCTTGTCAGAAATACAGGCCCTCAGGGGCTCACTCACCATCTGGATTTAACAGGTTCCTCAGTGGGCACAGGGAAGGGTGAAATGGACTGTCTACAGGGTTTCACAGGGCATGCTAATTTCCGCCAAGTGTAATTATGATTAGGTCCTGGGTTGGCATTAGCGTTTAGCATTCATGGATAACCTCAGCTTATTACAAATCCCACCCAGAGTATATGTGACTGTCACAGGATTCACAGGCACAGTCATGAGGACAGTGACTGCTCAAGGGAATGGAAAGTCCCTGCAGCTGCCCAGCTCCAGCCTGGGAGGCTTAGTGAAGGGAGCCAGCAGGAAGCGACAGGAGCAGAAGAGGAAGTGGACATCTGTTTCTGCAGAGGCGCTGCAGGTGGCCGAATACAGGACTGCAGCAGAGCCCGAGAAAGCAAGTTTTGGAAGAATACCTTCCTGGTGGTCACATCTGTGACACACATCTTCCTCTTGGGCTCCAAACATTAAATGACTCTCTGTGTTCTGTCTCCTGGCCCTGTGTGATGTCTATACACAAGATCACTGAGCAGAGGAAGTCCTTTGGGGCACCGAACGTGCCAGGGGCAGCGACTTCCATTTGTCTCTTGTACTCTGCAGAAGGAAGGGTTCTTGGGACTAGCATGGATTTTGTTTATTATTTATTCATGGTGTGTG
>LZPO01044397.1:717635-730409 GCA_001675575.1 Neotoma lepida
GACTTTCCGCATCTTGAGGATCAACTTAGTGTCCCTTCCCCAGGCAGCCATTAGGGCTTGAGGCTGGCGCCAGTGGGAAGCACCAGCAGCCACCCGGTCCCTTAGGTACTGTGTGGAATTTCTCAATCTAAATTTGTTTAGTTTGGAGAAATGTTTTTTCTTTTAGATTTTTGGTCCTGGGGGGGGAGGGGGAAATCCCTGTGGTTTCTCTCCTATTCATCCTCTGTAATCGCCACTTTTGAGAAAGACTTTCGCCATTTTCCCATAAAACCAAAACATGAGAACTCAGAGCAGACATCCCCTGTCTCTGGATCCTGCTCCCTCTGCCTGCTTGTCTCCACAAACTCTTTCTTCGATGGAATTCCTCTTGCAGGCTCTAGCTGGATGGCTACCTTGATAATATAAATAGAAAGACCAAGTTGGAGGTAGCCTGAGTCCTGCCCATAAGGTTCCAGGAATGCCCTTTGCCTCATNGGGCTTCATAACAGTGTGTGTGGAAGAGTGGCCAGTCTCCTCTGAAGTAATCTTGGTGATCCTGTGTCTCTTTTCCCTGTGGACACTTGTAACTCATCACCGACACCTGGGTCAGCTGTGCCACCCCACAATGCTAATGCTGAGGCCACCTTATATGTGGCCTTCCTTCTTCAGCCAATGTGCATTGAGGTTTCCTCCCATCTTCCTGTGACTTCTCTTGTGAAGATTTATAAAGAGATGTGAGCCCTATTCTTGGGCTGTCAGACAANTGAGACAACAGACTCCAAGAAATTGGAATTTCTCCGGGGATCTCAAGCTGGCAGAAGGAAAAGGCTGAAGCCTGGTGCCAGTAAGAGTGGGAACTTGTCTCCCTGGAAGGGATTTCACACACTTCTGACCACCTGTCAGACCACCTCACAGGAGACTGGAAGCCAGGTAGTGATGGGTCAGTGATGGGCAGGGCCACACGTTGGCCAGACCTCCTTAACTGTGCATCCTCTTGCCCTCTATTTAATTCTGAACCTCATGTCAGGACCCTGAAGATAGACTTGGGGAGGGGGTCACTTGACCTCTCTGTTCTCCCCACTGTGGCCATGTTGAATAAATTTCCTTTCTCTGCTTTTATTACTACTTGTTTAACTGGGGAAGGGTAACCCCATCTACCTTTTTAAGGCTGCCAGGACCCAGGTTTTGACCCCAGCTACCCTAAACATTCTCCCTACAGTTTCACTCACATACTGACACCCACCTGCTGTTTATTGACATCCTTGCCCCTTTGTTCTTCTTCAGGGAGGTGTCAGAAGCCAGCAACCTGTGAGTCAGACTCCCTTAAGGGATTCCACTCCTGATATGCTTTGAGTGTGGATAAGTCACTTCCCCTGCCCACCAGAACTTCTGCTACACCTCACACGCACCTGCTCAGGTTTTAAGTGGAGTCCTCCGTACACAGAGTGCCCACACAAGTCACTTTCCACTTTTCCTCTCAAGAGGGACAGGGGTATTTCCATAATTCCACTGTGGGTGGGGGGTAGGGGCTTAGACAGGCTGGGTCCCTGGCAAGCCCAGGATGTGTGATCCCTGCTAGGTTCTGGGATTTCAAATAGACCTGAAAATAGGAGTAGGCATGCCCCAGCTTCTTGCTTCCTAGCTCACAAAACATAAAAACATCACCTGATACAGCCTAGATGAGGGGTAAGAGGAGGTTGATGCTGTTATATGGTTGTAACCTGCATGCACAAAGAATCAGGCACACCGTCAGCAACACGATGGCCTGGGAAATGCAGACAAATGGGGGCAAAGCTGTCTTAGTGGTTAACAAAGTTCCCCTGTCATCCTAAAAGCCCCAGTCTCAAGCATCCCGCCATGCCCTGCCCTTCTACAGTGAAGCCACCTGGGTCTCAAGCACATGCCTATTTCTAGTAGCTAAAGAAACATCTGGCCAACTTATTAAATCAGGCCAGAGGAAACCCCACNAAGGCCCCAATGTGACTCCAAGAGAGCTGAACGTCTTCTGAAAATAGGGTCAGCAGTGTTTGCAGGTAAGGCNTCCGTCTGGGCCTGAAACTACCAGGCCACAGAGTTTGTATGCTTTCTCTGAGAGGACTAACTAGCCACTCTTAGAGACCAGAGTACAGAGTACAACCAGAATCAAGGATGGGTTCCAAGCAAGCATAGAAAACTAGCGTGCACTGTGCAACCAGAAACAGGGATCAGTATCCAGGCAAACACAGACAGCAAGTGTGCAGTGTGCAAGTGGAATTGGCAAAGGTGGGCAACTAGTGTTTAGAATGTGACCAGGATTGAGGATCAATATCCGGGCAAACCTAGAGAGCCAATGTGCAATATGCATCCAGGACCAAGGGTCAGTACCCAGGCAAACAGAGACAGCCAGGACCAAGGGTCAGTACCCAGGCAAACAGAGACAGCCAGTGTGCAATGTGTAATCAGGACTGGAAGTCAAAGGAGGCAGAGGCAGAGCCACCCATGCTTGGCTGAGAAACCAGATACCAGCACTGGGCAGGAATTCACCCCAGGGAAGCTATTGCTTCACTCTCCAGTCCCTTAGGCTCAGGCCTTCTGACAAAAGCCAAGCCAAACAGAGTTTGGGGTGGGGCCAGGCTGATCAGCCAATGTCACCTTCCAGGTGTCAGTCTCTGGGTAGAACCCAGGGGCTCTGCAGGATTTTGCAGCCCTCTGCACCTCCTGGAAGAGGGTAGATTTCCTGGGGACCAGTGAGCATACTTTTTTTAGGAGGGGCTTCGTCTCAGACCACCAGTGGTTCAAGAGGAAGTGGGCAGTTCCATGCCTTTCTGGGAAGTGAGGAGAGGTTTGGCTGCAAGTGCACTCCGGTTGACAGTGTCACAGGGATTCTCTGAGGCATAGAGCTGAGATCTGTGACTTTTGGCTCCAGGCAACCCCCACAGCTCCTAAGGTGTGTAGGGAAGGTAAGGGAGAAGAACACGGTTAAACCCAGTGGGAAATACACACAGGAACACATGGGCACTTGGTCATCTCACTGATGAGGCCACACGTGTCACCTCTGCTCTGCCCTGCTCTGTGTGTTGTCAGCATTGAACACTGGATGTGACCACACCCCCATTCTCCATGGTGCGGCCACTTGGAAGGACACGTCTGTATTAGTTACTTTTCTTGTTGCAGTGACACAATCTTGGACAAGAGCAACCTGAAGTGAGAGAGTGTCAGTCTTTCACAGTGCGGACAGTATGGCGGAGTTCACGGTGGCATGAGGCTGCGGCAGAGCTGCTGACGTGACTGTCAGACCAGGACGTGGAAGGACCACTTTAGCTCATTCAGGGAAGCAGGACCTGGTTAAGCCCCTCTCCTTGGTGACTTACTTCCTCTAGCTAAGCCCCACCTCTTAAAGGTTCCGTGCTTTCCCAAACAGCACTCTCATCTGGGAACCAAGTGTTTATACATGTGACCCTGGGGAGGACGTTTTACCTCCCAAGTAACACTCAAGTAGACCAACCCTAGGCTGAACCAATTTCTCCTTCCCCAACAACTGAATACAGCACTGCAGATGTTGGGGAAACTAGAGAAGGGAGTGAGCAGAGTCAGGGGTGAGGGGAGGCTAGAGATGGCCTGTCCCTAGATTAGGGGGGTCTGGTGGCCAGAGGTCCTGGAGTACCTTTGTTTTCATAGGTGAAGCTCCTGCCTCGGCCCCAAGGTGAGAATGGACAGCTGGCCCATTTATCACCTTGATTTCTCACCCTGCCCTACCCCGTCCCAAATCAGCAGTTCAGTGAATGCTCTGCTCCCAGGGCATTACATTCTAAGGTAAAAACTGTTGGCTGATGGCAGCCGCGTAGGGGGAGAACCAGCCTAGAGGCACTGCCCCCAACACTCCTTTCAGCCCCCTCAGTCTGCTGCTTTCTGGAGAGACAAGGGAGGCTCAGTATACATGTGGGAGACAGGAGGTTGAGGCTGGCCTTGGAGCATTGTGGAACCTCCATGAGTAAGAATGAGTGACCAGTTCCGAGCTCCTCCTAGTTGGGCAGAGACACTGACCCAGTTCTGTATCAACTGAAGGCGGAGCTGGCACCTGGTGCAGGCTGAGGAACCACCCTGATCTGCATACAATGGGTCACTGCAAGCCCAGAGACCCGGAAGTCCTCCCAAAGTTCACACCCCTGCTTCCCAGTCTACATAGCTGTGCACTGGGAGGGACCTCAGCCACCCACTCCTGTCCTGTCTTCAGGCTTCCAAACACTACTGTTGACATCATGTCTCAAAGAAGNAACAAAACCAAGAAGTAGCTCCTGAGGTTGCCCCAGTCTCTTGAAGACAAAAGAGGGCTGGTCCTTCCTCAGAAACATTCGTGGAGGAGAGAGGGCTCATGAAACTCACATGAGTAACAAGAACTCAAGAGAACACAAAGACTCTGGAGGCCTTTCCTGGGGTTATATGAGGAGTTAATAAGTGCTAGCTAGACGGGACTTTTCAGTGGAGCTGCCCACTAGCTGTGCAGAGAGCCTCGGTGTTGTTTGTGCTGGGAACAGGCTAGATTATGAAGCAGCTCTCACACCAGTAAACTCACTGGTTCATCAGACTAGACTAGGGGAGAATATTTCTCTGGTCTGTCATCAGTGACCTCTCTGGAGTGAATCCAAGCTTGTTCCTGTATCCCCAGGAGAAGTCTCATGAAAGTTTACTCTAGGTTCTTTACTTGCTGGATGGAGCCAGAGCCCCATGAAATGAAAACCAGGTCTAGGGAAGTCACTCTGAGGTAGATACCTGCAACACTAAAAACCAGGGGACACCGAAACACAAAATGTAACGTAAAGCTACCGCTGTTGAAGTCATTCATTCAGGGAGGAGTTTTCCATGTCTTTCTAAGCCAGCCTGAGGTACAGTCTGATGACCTCAGATAGTGTCTGATTAACTAATGGGAGACAGAGCTGGATAAAAATGTGTGCAGTCCTGAATTCTAAGTTGCACTCTGCCTTGGACAGTACTCAGAACAGGGCATTGGGACTTATCAATAAGAAGGAAAACAACCTCAACTTTCTCGTGGGTATCAGCAGTTTGTTTAAAGATCCCACAAGCCCTGCTGTTCTCCTACAACCATCCTGGGGAGAGTTCTGCAGACCAGGAGGCTGTTGCAAGGGACAGGATGTTGCCCATGGGGAGCTGTCCTGGTCCTTCAGTGAGCAGTGGAGGTGCCTCTGGGCTGTCTGTCTACCTGTATCCTGATGTGAAATCAGAGTAGGGCTGGGTGATGGAGCTTTCTGGCTTTGGTATGGACTCTCTCTTCCTCCAGGTGCACTTTGTGAAGGAAATGAATCATTAGCTTGGTAACCAAAACCACTGCATACAGGCTGACCATCTCCACAGCTCCATGTCAGCTGGAGCATCTTACACAGCCAATAGCACAAGGTGCCAACCTCAGGCCAACCAGCCAAGGCGATGGGCACATAGGGATAGCATAGGGACAAGCCTGAAGCATTGGAAGGTCTTCAGGGACATGGAGAGTGGAGAGTGTGGAGAGATAGAACTGGAGTGGCCTAGAAGAACAACTGTGGGGAGATTGGGCAGTCAAGGCTGTGAGCTGTTGGGGACGTGCTGGGAACAATGGGGTCCTCAGGCACAGCAGAGCAATGGCTTGGGATGGAGAAGTGGGCTCCAAAGGAAGAATTAAGGCAGCCTTTGAGTATGTCTGAGAGTCAGGTGAGTGCAGACTGCATTCAGAGAAGATTCCCGAANTGTCAGGTGAGTCAGGGAGATGGTACTTAGAGAACCCTATGTCCTAGTTAGCTTTAATTGCCAACTTGACAGAGCCTAGAGTCATCTAAGAGCAAAACCTCTATTGAGGAATTCCGTAGATCAGATTGGCCTGTGGGAACGTCTGTGGGGGATTATCTTGATTCACTAATTGATACAGGAGGTCCCAGCTCACTGTAGGAAGTACCATTCCCTGGATAGGCAGGTGGTCATAGGCCATAAAATAAAATGGGCGAGCCATCCAAAGAGCGAAGAAGCCAGCAGTACTCCTCCACAGTTCCTGCCTGTAGGTTCCTGCCTGGAGTTTCTGCCCTGACATCTGTCAAGGGTGAACTGTGACCTGGAAGTGTAAGATGAAACAAACCCTTTCCTCTAAGTTGCTTTTTGTCAGGGAGTTTCAAGACAGCAACAGAAAGAAACCAGAGGGCCCCCCCCCCCATGTATAGGTTAAGGAGAGATTACACCCTGACTATGGCATGCCCTTGGAGAGGTCCTGACTTGGGAGGACAAGTCAGAACTGTGGTAAGGGATATGGGAGGAGTATTCACAGGCTATTGTCATTGTTGAGGGTGGCGGAGATGAGAAGTCTGACTTTGAAGCACAGGTGGAGGTAGGGAGAGCCGTGTGTGCTTGTGTGGAGGCCGGAGGTTGATGTNATGTATTTGCTTCTATCTCTTCAACCTTATTGCTACTTAAAGAAAAGACTTTATTTCAATGTGTACTTCATGGTGTAAGCTAGATGTTTACAGGTGCCACCAGAGACCAGAAGAGGACATTTGATTGCTAGGACCTGGAGTTACAGATGGTTGTAAGTCACCTGACATGGGTGCTGGTAACTGAACTGCGGTTCCTGGAAGTACAATGCTCTTAACCACTGAGCCATCTCCCCAGCCTTATTTTTCATGATGGTCTCTACTGAACCTGAGTCTCACCAATTCTGCCAGACTGAAAGTCCAGAGGCCCCCCTGGATGCCCTGGGCCCCTCTTTAACATCAGCAAACAAGTACCCAGAAGTCCTTAGGCCAATCCTGGGCAGAGAGAAGGTTGCTGGTGATCCGTCTCCCTCAAGGGAGATTAACTGATTAACTGACCCCATGTCAAAGCAGAGGAGATGAAGACGAAGCCAGACTTTGTGTGGAGCTTCCTACAGTTCCCCAGATTATAGAGTTTCAGAAAGGGGGACAGAAAAGACATTCTCTTTAGAGGAGAAGGGTGTGCGGTCCACAGTAAGGCCTGGCCACACGGGGAGAGAGTGTTTTGGTATTGTAGATCATTCAATGTCACTCCAGGAAACTCAAATATATTTACTAAGCTTGGTACTATTAACAAACAGGTAGATTCAACCTCTCTGTCTCTCGCCATCTCTCTGTCTCTGTCTCTCTTCCTGTCTCTGTGTCTCTCTCTCTCCTCTCTTCCTTCTTCCCTCCTTTAACCACTCAGTAAAAATTCCAAAGGCATTTTTGTTCACTGGATGCTGGACAAGCCTCCTTTGTCCCAGGTCCTGCTTTGTCTCCAGCCCACATATCTTCCTGGTGCCTTGTGGTGCCTCCATGAGGTAGATACTCTCATCATAAAAAGAGAGGATGCCTTGCCTGTTCACCATCATTGGGCCATGGAACCTGAGCCATAGTTGAGTAGGCACACCAGAAGTGCCATTTCCCAACCAGCATTCCTGTCTCTCTATGTTCCATTCTGTACATCACAATTTTCAAATGAGAATGCAGCTGAGGTGGGGTTTTATTGCGCGGACACACATGGTATTCCCAGGACCTTGAACTTGAGTGTGATGATGTCTAGAGTGCTCTGAGCTTTTTGTGGGTTGTTTTGGGGTCCAGACATGGAGCCTCACCTCCAGGAACTCTTGTGGTTCTTCAAGCCTCACAAAGAACTTTGGGTCCTCACCCCAGCTAAGTCTTGATGACATCAGAGATTTCTTCTGACTTCTGTGACTCCGGGCTTCTGTGGAAAGACAGTGTGTTCTGCTGACTGGGTCTAGTCAGAGCCATTGCCTGTGCTGGGGAGATGGCTCAGGGAAGAGAACACTTACTGCTCAAGCATGGAGACCTCAGTTCAATCCTTAGAACCCACATCAAAAAACAGGAGCGTGGTGGCACAAAGGTGTAATCCCAGCTCTGGGGAGGCAGACCCCTGGGGCTCGCTTCCTGGCCTGCCAGACTTGCTTACTTGGCAAATTTCAGACCAGTGAGAGACCCTGTCTCAAAAAACCAAAACTGTCTAACATGGTAAAGTATCTGAAGAATGGTGTNCAAGGTTGTCCTCTGGACTCTGTGTGCATGTGCACAATCACAGACTCACCTACATACACATACCACACACACACACAGACACACACCACATGTGCACATGGACACACACACATTCACATACACAAACACATCACACACACCAAACATAGACACATACACATCACACACACACCAAACATAGACACATACACACTACACACACAGACACATATACCACACATATATTCTCACACACACACCATATACACAGACACACAGACACACAGGCACATACCACAGACATAGACACAAGACACACACATACACACACACACAGACATACACACACATACTATACACACACAGACATACACACACACATATACTATACACACACAGACATACACACACACATATACTATACACACACAGACATACACACACCACATACACAGACACATATTACACGCACACAGACACACACACCACCCAGACACACAGGCACACACAGATACACACAAACACACATATATATACCACAGANATACAGACACACATACATACTACACACAGACACACACACACCACATACACAGACATACATACTACACACACCACACAGACACACACACCATCANTTGTTCCCAGAGCTAGAAGAATCCTTCCCATGTGCAGCATTACCACTCTCTTTACCCTATCAGCAGCAGAGGAAGTAGGAGGCAGAGAGTTTCGGGGAGGAAGGGGCCATCAAGGTCTGGTCTGAAAACCTCTTTTTGTAGCTGGCTGGAGACCGCCGAGTGACTTTCCCTCAGGTCAGCAGCCAGTCCTAGCATCCACCCACCCCACCAGCCACATGCTTCCTGCCCAAATGCCAAGGTTTTCATTTGACCATGACATAATGAGCTTCATAAAGTTATAAAGCATCTAACTACCACCTTATTTACAGTAATTTCTACTTTCTGATGCCTTCTCCAAACTTCCCCTTCACAATGTNGACCTCTAAATCACACCAATCACAGCAAGAAGCCACCATGACAATCACTTACCACAAAGAAACCAAGGAGGACCCAAGTCTGACTCATCACTACCCTGAAACTTCCAGCCTCTTCTCCTGTAGGTGACAAGGAGATGGGGAAGGGGAAATTCTCATTTCCCGTCCCTAAAACTGGGAACATAAAAAAGATCTCCACGGATGAGGGGTGATAACTCAGTTGTAAAATGTCTGCTCTGCAAGCATGAGGACCTGAGTTAGATCCCCAGGACCCAATGTAAAAGCCAGACCTAGCTGTGCACATCTGTGACCCCAGCACTTAGGGGATGGGATGAAGGTGAAGACAGACAGGTCCCCAGAGATCATTGCCCAGCCATAGCCAAATTGGTGCTCCTGGTTNAACAGCCGACCAACAAGAAGAAGAAGAATAGACAAACTCAGTGACAAGCTCTGGCCTCCAGCACACACACACACACACACACACACATGCCTCTGAGCAAGCAGATGCACATCCACACAGATGGGAAGCCAGCATTGGGTCTCAGGCTCCTGAGTTTCCTGGAACCTGCACCTGGGCCTGACCTAGGCCAGGGAAAGTCCCATTTGCAGATGACACTTGCAGTTCCATCCATGAGGACAATCTCATAGTAGCCCTGCCTCTTCCTAAGGACATCTGCTATTGGCTAAATTGTGTCCCTTGACAACATCCAATTCATTTGTTAAAGTCCTGAGCCCCAAGACACCTCAGGATGATGTTATTATATTTGTAAATGGAGATTTTATTAGGTCATTAAGGTTAACAAAGGTNGTATGGTTAACTAGTGCCCATCCTACGGTGTTCTTGTATGTGTGTGTATGTGTGTGGAGACCAGATCAACATCCAGTGTCTTTCTCAACTCTTTTCCCCTCAGTTTTTGAGACAGTGCCTTTCACTGAGGATGGAGCTCATTGATTCAGCTAGGCNGGTTGGCCACAGAGCCCCAGGAGTCNGCCAGTCTCTGCCTCTCCAGTGGTGAGATTTTAGGTACATGCTGCCACGTGCAGCTTTTTATGTGGGTGCTGGGGATAGAACAGCCCCTCATGAGTATGTGGCAAGCGCTTTATTGAGAGAACTATCTCCCAGGCCTCCAGAACTAGTGTTNTTACAAGAGGACAGAGCATGAGTGACTGTGCACTTCACAGGCTCCAGGAGAAAAATGCTACATGAGGATACAGTGGGAGACATCGCCTATGAGCCAAGGGGCATAGACCTCAGGGTAAAGAAATCCTTCTGACACCTGGATTGGAGACTGTCAGCCTTCAGAACTGTGAGGAATAAATTTCTGTCATTTAATCAAACCAGACTGTAGTGTTTTATCANAGCAGCCTTAGCTGACTAAAACACTGTCTGTTCTAGTTTCCTTTCTGTTTCTGTGATAAAATACTCTGACTTAAAAAACAGTTTAATGACAGCTGGAGACATGGCTCAGCGGTTAAAAACACTGGCTGTTCTTCCAGAGGACCCAGGTTTAATTCCCAGCACCTACCTGGCAGCCCACAATTGTCTGTAACTCCACTTTCAGGAGATCTGACTCCCTCACACAGACACACATGTAAAACACCAATGCACATTAAAAAAAAAAAACAAATTAAAAAAAATCGGGCAGTGGTGGTGCACATCTTTAATCCCAGCACTTGGGAGGCAGAGGCAGGTGGATCTCAGTGAGTTCAAGGCCAGCATGGTCTACAAAGCGAGTTCCAGGACAGCCAGGACTACACAGAGAAATCCTGTCTCAAAAAACCAAAATAAATAAATAAATAAATAAATAAATAAATAAATAAATAAATAAAACAGTTGAATGGAGGACCAGGGTTATTTCAGCTTACAATTTTGGGTTCCAGTTCCTTGTAGCAGGGAAGTCAAGGCGGGGCTTGGATCACATCACATCTGCAGTGAAGAGCAGAGAGAACCGAATGCTAGCATTGCTCAAGTGCTTGTCTCAGTTTGATTTCTTTACTGTTCCATCAGAGTTCAGGACCCACAGTGGGCTGAGTTTGCCCACATCAATTAACTTAATTAAGACAACCCCCACAGATACGCCCACTGGCCAATGTTGACTCCTCACTGAGACTCTCTTCCCAGATGATTCTAGGTCGTGTCGCATGACAGTTAAAGCTGACCGTCACACCTCCCATGTAATTTCTTCTTATGTGATAGGGTCTTAAGATGGGCTATTAATAAGTTTCTACCTGGAAATGTCAGTAGTCTTATCATGGGAATAAGGTCTTTGTAGCTGGAGAACTGTATTTGTTTGATTGTTTTGTTTTAATTTTTTTGAGACAAGGTCTCTCATTGAACCTGGACATCACTGATTTGGCTAGGCTGTTTGGCCAGTGAACCCCAGGGATCCTGTAACTGACCGCACACCAGCTAGTTAGCTGAAGATGACCATGCACACTTGATCCTCTTGAATCTGTCTCCTGAGTATCATGGAAG
Organism: Neotoma lepida; assembly: GCA_001675575.1. Lineage (NCBI taxonomy): Eukaryota > Metazoa > Chordata > Mammalia > Rodentia > Cricetidae > Neotoma > Neotoma lepida. Next base: position 729,064 of record LZPO01044397.1, read on the forward strand.
CAGAGAGTAGCCACCATTGGATAACCAAACCTGCTTGCACCTTGATCCTGGGTTCTCTAGCCTCCAGAACTGTGATAAGTAACTTCTGTTCTTTATATGTTTTTTATAAATGAGCCTGTCTCAGGCCTTGTGTTACAGTAATGAAGACTAAGATGCATGCGCGCGCGCACACACACACACACACACACACACACACACATGAGCAGTGAAGACTAAGATGCATGTACCTGCATACACACACACAGAGACCCACATACACAAGAGAGAGAAAGAAAGAGAAAGAGAGAGAGAGGGAGAGATAGTTCTTTTTCTTTTCCATTTCTCTTTTTCTCAATTCATTATCACTTAGTAATATTTCTTTATTCCATTTGTGAGATACAAAAGCTACATATGAGCTGATATGCAGAGGGATGACACGGTCAATGTGGCCATCTTTCAGTATTTGCTAAGTGATTGCACACATAAGTAAAGGCCTTATGCTGTTTTTTTCCTTGAATTAAAAACTATGTATTTAGCCAGGCAGTGGTGGCGCACGCCTTTAATCCGAGCACTTGGGAGGCAGAGGCAGGAGGATCTCTCTGAGTTCGAGGCCAGCCTGGTCTATAGAGTGAGTTCTAGGACAGCCAGGACTACACAGAGAAACTCTGTCTCAAAAAACAAAAGAAACAAACAAAAACCCCCAAAGACTGTGTGTGTATAGTGAACTTCCTAGNCATTAGTCAGCATTTAGCTATTGATAAATGAAGTATGTTATGTCTGATGAATGACGAATAGTCACACATTATAAAAATCAAATTTGACAAAATCAGAACGAAGCTCACTGACCAGGTAGTCTCTTTGGAATNTTCACAAATTATTTATCAACCCCTTAACCTGTAATTAAACCTGCTTTACCAGCCCCTATTTTGAAAATTACTCTATTTCTTTTTTCTTTTACTAGTGTGATTATAAAAAGATTGTTCTACTCTATGGATTGGCAATCCATAATAAATCATGGTGATATAAACTGATAAAAGAACTTAAACTTTATCTGTTTACAAGATTATGTTCATGAGAAAAATGGGCTCTAAGACCCCAAACAGAACTGACCCATTGCTTTTGGAATATATGACTCATTTTGTAATTTAGACACTGAATTTTGCTTTTCCTAAAATTCACAGTCTAGCCTCACATTTCAAGAAAAATTGNGAGAATCAAACTTCGTTGGATTTCCTGAGGAGTCTGAGTCAAAGAACTTTTCTCCTCTCAGTTACTGCCACCTCTCCATCCCTCCTCCTCATTCCCCATCCCATCTCCTTTCCTGAGGAGTCTGAGTCAAAGAACTTTTCTCCTCTCAGTTACTGCCA
>LZPO01044397.1:730793-741730 GCA_001675575.1 Neotoma lepida
CCACATTCCCCATCCCGTCTCCCCCCCTCTAGCAGCACAGCTGTTCTTTTGCACTTGTTGAATACAAATTTAATTATTGTCACACACAGTGAGTCTTTGCCTTTTATCAAGTTTCATTCCTGGAAACTTTATGATGCAGTGAATTGCTTTAAAACAGATTGTAGCCTACCTTAGGAGCGACACAAATTGAGTTTTGTTCTTGCTTTCACATAAAACAGTGTGTGTGTGTGTGTGTGTGTGTGTGTGTGTGTGCGCGCGCGCGCGCAATATAGCCTTCCTGTGTTGCTGTCTCTTTTCCAGCAGTTCTACACACCAGCATCTGCATCAGTTTTCCAAGTCTCCAAACTTCATTCTATGACCCAATAGAACCCTGAGTGTAGAGATGCCCTCCCTCTATCTTCAGCTTCTTCCCAGCCCTAACCCTCATGCTTAATAAATTGGTAACTTGTAGTTAAAAGAGTTGTCTTCTCCTGCCTTGGAGGCTTTGTTCATTACCTGTTCTGTAGTTACCTATCCCTCCCCTCAGACAANCCCTACTTCCCCTTCTAGGCCCTGCTCAAGTGCCTCCCCTCTCTTAACCCACACTCTACCCTTTCAGGCAAGGAGGCTTGCCTGTCCCCTGGAGCACAAGGCCATCCTGTGTGGCACTGGTTATGCTACCCATGCTGGTCAACAGGACCTATCTGCCACTATGCTTCAGGAGAGTGTCCAAGACCAAATTTGCAGAAATCCTAATCTATCCCAGGCCCCATATCTGGTGTGGTTATAGATGTTTTTACTGGGTCCTTAGGACAATCTTATAGGACTGGCATTAGCAATTCCATTTTAACAGCTGAACATACTGAGGTCAAGAATCTTATGTAGTTCAGCTAATGTGTGATGGAGCCACAGTAGAGCGGCAGACGAGACACAGGAAGGACAGGAAACTAGAAACCAGGAGGTCACCAATGCAACCCATCTCTCTAGACTTCATTTTGTCTGGTTATGAGGAAGGCTTGAAACAACTATACCTCTTGGACGAAGTGTGTACTTCGTCTGTACACAGAGTCTGTAATCATGGCCATGATGGCCCTGTGGAGGGCTCACTTAGATGGTCTGAGAGCCTTTGATAGGGATGGTATCAGTCTTTCCTGCCCAGACTGAGCCACCTAGGGAGACAATACTGGTCTCTGGCCAAGGCATTTGTTTTTATGGCATGAACATGGTAACTGTCTGGTTTCTGGCTTCACTTCCTGCATCTGCCTAGCAGTATAATGGATTTGGTGTCTTTGATGGTGGGGGTGGGGGAAGGGAGCATTCTGCAGCTTGCTGGGATACCGTGTCCTTCTTTCCTTAACTCCTAGAAAGCAGTTCTTTTGTTTTCTCTCCTTGCAATATGACCTTGACCTTCAGCCATCCCACTCTGTCCTTCAGAATCCTCCAGGTCCACCAGGCTCCTCTAGCCCAAGTGATATTAGAGTCCCTCTGACTGACTTCTGTAGTCAGAATTTGTTCTCATCTNTAACTCTCTCCTGTATACGCATGAACACCCTTTTATCTACCAGATGAAACCACCGACTCTTGGCGGGTTTTAATTGTAGTTTTAACAGCTTGGCTTGTGTATGTTGGGGGCTTGCTAACTCTCTGTAGTTACCTTTCTCCCACAACTGAGTGTGTAAAACCAAAGTGTTTTTTGAGATGGGGTGATCTGCAAAAACAGACAGCTGCAATGTTTTGTGCACGAAGGCAACGCCTCCTAGATACAGGTTTTACAGATACTCGTTCTTGCTCTGTCCAGTTACCAGTGATCCAAACAGAAGCTGATGCCAAGCCAATCAATCGATGGCAGGAGCCCCATCCTAGCTTATTCGGTACCCTTTCCCGTCCCCTCTAACTGAACTCTTCGTAGACAATCATGGGTCCCATTGATTGACCTGTCCATTTTGCATCCATTAATAGACACCTCTCTGGATGGCACTGGACGATCTGTCTACTTTAACCAGTCCATTCATTGACTNCTCTTGGACAAGCGTCTGCTCTGGAAAAGTTAAAGGAAGCTCATGCGTTCTCCCAAGCTCTTCCCCTGTCTCTGAGGAAAAAAGAGGAGATCTAGTCTCAAGCCTCGCCTTTCTCTGTCCTCATGCATGGTGTCTTCTCCTTTGGCCCAGGATGCCTGTGCACCACCAATGCCTCCGGACACAGAGGATGGAGGCCAATCCTCTCTTTATGTTTTACTTTAAGACAGGAATGTTGCTAAGATGTTAAAGCTGCCCTTGAACTCACTCTGCAGCCTAGTCAGGCTTTGAACTTGCAATCTTCCTGCCCCAGTCTACTGAATAGCTGGCCTTCATCATCATCATCATCATCATCATCTCTCTCTATATATATATATATAGATATAGATAGATAGATAGATAGATAGATAGATAGATAGATATAGATATATAGATATATGCAGGACAGCAAACCAATGTTCTTAAGTCACAATGTGCATGCATTTCATAACTAAAGAGATAACACAGTGACAAACCCCCATTGCTTGTCTCTTAGAAAGGACAGTCCCCAGGGTTGGGGATTTAGCTCAGTGGTAGAGTGCTTGCCTAGCAAGCACAAGGCCCTGGGTTCGGTCCTCAGCTCTGGAAAAAAAAAAAGAAAGGACAGTCCCCAAGAACCACTGTTTAACGTGAAGTCTACTGGCTCCTGCCTTTCCCTTTCAAAGATTTTTGTAATTAGCCATGCATTAAAAATGCCACCCGGGTCTTAATCTATACATGAGTTAGGATCCAGATTTAGCAGTCCCACTTCACATGGCTTCAGGGAGCATCATTATGCATGGTTAAAGATGCAGATAGCTGAGGCGGGCTCTGAAATGGAGGCCCAGTGGGTTTCACCATCTGAGTGTACAGAAGATCTCTCCACGATACCCACACAATGACAGTGTCATGGAACAAGGCATTTGTCAGAACATCCCTGGGTCAGAGGGTCTACAGGCAGGCCATCAGGGCTGACTCATGAGAGGCTATGGGGGGGTCGGGGCTAGGAGTAGTTGTACTTTGAGTGACAGAGTCACACAGAGTGGAGGACGGGGCCATCGTTTACATGTTCAGAGGGGTCTGGGTGCCTGGGTAGGCTCACCAAGAAGTTGAGTGGGAGGGCAGAACAATGAAGGGCTGTTTGTGAGTCCCAGAGACATCTCTCAAGGCCCACAGAAATTCTTGGAATGTGGTACACTCCTCTAGGAGTAATGGGGACTGGAGCCTGTGGCATCTGGGTTGTTACAGTTCATGTGACTTGCTAGTATCCACTAATTCCGGATCTGGGAAATCTAGTTCATAAGACCAACGTGAGCAGGGGGGCAGGTGGTCCAGGTAAACAGGTAAAAAGTTCTGTACCCTAGGACGCTTCTGGAAAGGAGGTGGGTTCAAAGTCATCCCGTGAGAAATAAGCACATATATGAATTTTCATATTATGCTTTGAATGTGAGCTGTCCCCTACTTGAATGCTCAATCCCTAGCTGGTGGTACTGGTTCAGAAGGCTGTAGGTCATTCAGAAGATGGGGCCAAGCTAGAAGAAGTGTACTATTGGAGGGTGGGACTTCCGGGTTTTAGCCTAGCCCTGTTCCTAGTGGGAACTCCTGACCTCCTGGATCACCAGGCTGTGAAGAGTCCCTTCACTCTGGTTGCCTGAACTGCTATACTTTCCCCCTCAGTGATGGACTGCAGCCTCTAAACTGAACCAAAACAATTCTTCTCTTGCTTCTGCCAGGCATTTAGTTACAGATACACAAAAGCCACGAATACACATAGATGGGCCTATTTCTCTCAAAAATATCTCCTAGAGTTTAGTTCCAGGCTAGAGAGTAAATTACAGGAACCTAGAGTACAGAAACCTGGGAATGGACTTGGAGACATAAATACAGATAGGGATACCTGGGAGCAGTGAAGGATCCTGGGAAATCTGTGCTGTTCAGAGGTGGAGAATTTGTTAGTAGCAGAGCAAGCAGTCCCTGAGAAGCCTGGTGTGTTCATGGGTACTCGGTGCAGACACAGTTCAAAGGCAAGTGGGCCGAGTCTCGGGGAGCTCAAGCTTATAGCTTGCTTGACACTGTCCCCCAGACTCCCAAGCAGATAGTGAGCTGCCCCTCAGCGTGGCCTTGACAGGAACCAACGTGGCACTGTGCTTGCACTCTTTGCAGGTAGATCGCCAGTGTGCAGGGCATAGTCCACACAGCTGCCTTGTCTTTTGTCAACAGTATGCACTTGTTCTTCTAATTAAGGGATTCCAGCAGCAATCGTTACCATGGGGGTGCTGAACACCCTGAAAGAGATATGGTCAGGCCAGTATGTGGAGGCCAGAGGGGAGGAGGCCAGAACTTCCTGGTTCTACAGTCTATCTTTGCTTGAGCCCACGCTTCATCAGCATCTCCAGAGGTAGTAACCTTCCAACAGGAGGATATCCTGCTTAAAATAAAGGAGATGAAGCCTTATGTGGGGCACACACCTGTCATGCCAGCGCTCAGGAGGCTAAAGCCAGAAGAAAGACAGTTTGAGGCCAGCTTGGGTGGCATTAGCCAGGCTCTGTCATAAATAGACAAAAGAGAGATGGGGTTGGAAGAGAGAGCCTTTCATTCTCTGAGAGGGAGCCAGGTAACTTCCTGAAAAGCTGGGAAGGAAGCTAACCGGCCATGTGTCCTACTCCTTCCTGGCCATCTGGCTTTGAGACCTAAAGGCCACACCAGTCAAAAACCATGTTTCTTGCACTTTAAGAGCAGGTTTGGTTATCCTGCCAACACTTCACATCTACCTTCTTATCTCCTTTTCTAATGTTTAAAGATTAGAAGCCTCAGGGGATTGGCTGGGGGTTATTGTAGAGAAAGGAGAGTCTGATGATTGGTGGTAAGAAAGGACCATTCTGGGAAGGAAGTTTCCTGGTAGCAGTGCATGCTGGGAACCACAGTCCTTATTCACTGTACCTGGCTATCAGTCAGAGAAGCAGGGAGGGAAGACATGCCAGTACCTCTCAGTGACGTTACAGAAATGGGGCTGGGCCCCAGGGTATGCCAAACTGAGGAAGGCAAGCAACTTTCCACTCTCTTTTTTTTTTTCTTTTCTGCTTCAACACTTGGTCTATTCAGAAATAAATTGGGTGTTTTATAGTTTCCTGTCACAGTGGGGCTGGTGGCGGAGGGCTGAGGTCCTGGCTATTTAGGGGGCTGAGGCAGAGAACTCATAAGCTTCAGGCCTGCCTGAGTNATAGAGTGAGCTCAAGATAATGCTAGGCAACTTAGTGAAAGCCTGTCTCAAGACAAAACGTGAAAATGGAGCTGAGGATGCGGCTCTGTGGTTGAGTGCTTACCTCTGATGTGAGGTCCTGGGTTCAATCCCCAGTATTGTGAATAAAAATAATAAACTCCCCTACCATCTGATNCCCGTTCGTCAGTTCTTACATGTTGGCTAAGTTTCATTTCTATCCCATGACTACATTCTTAGGGCCCAACCTTTATCCTTCACTTCTTTGTCTTTCCTAAAGATCATATCCTTTGTCAACAAAATACGCCTTTCTGTGGCTCATTAGGTCCTAGCCTTGAAGTTTCATTTGAACTGGTCACAGTTTTGGGGACACTTTTTTTTCTTTCTTAGATTGCGTTTACTTGGTAAATTGAAATAGTCTAAATTTTTTAAAGACTTAGTTAAATTTGTTTATGTGTGTGTATGTGTATGGAGTTTGTTTATGTGTGTGTATGTGTGTGGAGGTTGTACACACATGTGCCAGTGCCCCTGGGGACCAGAAGAGGGTGTTGGATCTCTCTAGAACTGGAGTTAAAGGTGTTGGTCCTAGAACCAAACTCCAGTCTTCTGGAAGAGTAGCAAGAGCTCTTAACCTGAGTCATCTCTCCGGCCCCCAGTTTAAATTTTTATTGGGTAGTAAGTCCTTTAGAGATAGCACATAGATGAATTTTCCAGAAAAACATAAATTAAGAAGCAGATAATCTACTAAGTCAACAGCTTTAGATTATGGTAACAAGTCATTCAGTAGTGTTCAGGGAATTGAGAGGCCCACGTGGGCATGCAGGTACTTTTAAACNTTCCATAAAAGATCAATCACCATGCTAAAAAAAAAAAACCACTGTGGAACATAGCAAAATTGATAAAGCTTTTCAACTCAACTTATAAGCTAGTGTAATGTTATTGCCAAGCTGAGGAACCTCAAGCGATAGGGGCAGCTGCAGTCCTGTCTAATATATGAGTCCAGAGGAAAAACTTCTTCATAAAACAAACCTAATGATGCATTGGAATACAGCTGTGTGATGCTGAATTATGGTGACACCATCTGACCGGTGGGCTGCTAGGGGAGCCTGTTACTGCGTGAACATCCTAGATGGTGCAGGTTCATCAATCNGGCATAGATAGGAGATTGCTGCTGGTGTCACACTGCATTCCATTTTTAACAAACCTTGTTCTGTGTAAGTCAGAGCANTGCTAAGATAGCAATGAAAGGCTAGGTGTGGTNGTACACACGTGTAAGTCCAGCACTAGGTGGGTCAGGATTGCAAAGTCAGTCTGAGCTACACAATGATACCTTATGTCAGGAAAAAGAAAAGAACAAGAAACTTGTAGTAAATATATAAGTCAGAGACATTGTTATTTCCATTGTTAATATTATATATCACTGACACATGATACATTTTTTTAATGACTGGTGGCACAACGGATTTATCTATACCAACCTCATCATGAATACTGGGCTAATTCATTACAATGATGTCATCACCAGAAGGTAGAAAAACTCAGCTCCCTTGTAGTCTTAAGTGNTAGTTCTCAACATGTGGGTNGCAACCCCCACATGGGTCACATATCAGACATTTATGTTATGATTCATAACAGTAGCAAAATTACAGTTGTGAAGTAGTAACAAAAATAATTTTATGGTTGGGGGGCACCACACCATGAGGGACTATATTAAAGGGTCACAGCATTAGGAAGGTTGAGAACAACTTGGGAAATATATTTAGTTTTTTATTGCATGAAAATATTTTTTTATTTTTATTTGTTTTTACTTTTTATTTTTGTGGGTGTGCATGCATGCGCACAGATGGACTTTCCCACACAAGTGTGTGCAGAGACCAGAGGTGGACTTTGGTTTTCTTCTTCTGCTAATCTCCACTATGTTTTTTGAGACCTAGAACTCATCTTTTCAGCCAGACTGGCTGGCCAGTGAGCCCCAGGGATACACCTGTCTCTGCTCCAACCAACAAAGTTGGGGTTACAGATGTGCACTGCTGTGCCCGTCTTCCACTTGTGTGCAGGGGATTCAAACTCAGGTCCTCATGTTTGCGCAGCACTCTGCCCTATGATCCATTGCCCCACTCTCTAAAGTAGTCCTATAAAATCAAAACTATTTCATTCCATGAATGCAAGGATGGTTCAGTGTCAGAAAATTGACAAAGCTTATCAGGCCAAAATGTTTTAGGAGAAGAAGTAATCTTGGTGCTTCCTAAAAAGGCATTTGTAAATTCAAACTCAGTAAAATCTGTGAATTAGAAAATATCTGTAAAACAAGGGCCTGGGGAGATGACTTAGTCAATAAGGGGGTCTGTCTTGAAGGTATGAAGATGTGTGCACTCAAGCCTCTGTGTGTGTGTGTGTGATAGAGAGAGAGAGAGAGAGAGAGAGAGAGAGAGAGAGAGAGAGAGAGAGAGAGAGAGAGAGTTCTGAGGCAGGATCTCACTACCAGGATGGCCTCAAATTCAAGATCCCCATGTCCCAGTATGCCACCAAGTATGGCCAGCTTTGAAGCTTGGGACAACTATAGAGCACAAGAGGGAAGATTTAGAGGGGACTTCAAGGTTTGTGACCTGGGCATGGGGCAGAGTAAATGGATAGCTCTGTTGGAGATAGAAGTTGAGTTGGAGGTCTGGAGAGCAAGCTGGAAAGGCAAGAGGTGACAGGGACACAGCGGAATGCTGGGCACCTGAGACTCTCAAGGAGAAGTAATTACTAGGAATGATGATGTCAAGCAGAGCCTGGGAGCAGACTGCTGTGCATGTGGAGCCAGTGCAGGCTGGAAAACGTCACTGGAGAAGAGGCCTAGGCACCGGGAGGCTCCCCATTATGGGAATGATGGTGTGGGTGATGACATCACCAAGCACTGTAACCTGAGTCATGTGGGAGAGACAGGGCTCCTGAGCCATAGGCTAAGATCTCCCATAAATGAAGTAACCCTGGGAGGGGTAGGTGATGAAACCAGGAGAGAGGTAGTCTGTGTTGTGCAACATAAGTTTCAAAGTCAAGGTCGTTGGGGAAAGGGAGAGAGAATGGTCTAGAAGCATTAACNGGGAGGGTGCCTCATGCACTCACTGCTTTGGACCTGCCACTTCAAGACGCATGGGAGGAAAATTAGTTTTCATACAAATGGCTGTGGAGAACATAGAGTGTCAGTGGGAGAGTCAGGCTCTGCTTGGAGCAAGGAGTTGACTGGAGTGACAAGCCAGAGGCTGAGATATGGGGACTTAGCTGATGACCGGCTAGGAGCCCCAGGTGAAGAAGAGGAAGGAGCAGGAGGTGGGTCAAGGTTGCTGAGCTGAGTGCTGAGGGATGATCTTGAAGTCGGTGGTGAGTGGGAGATGGGAGTGGTTTTGGTGGTTAGCAAATGTGGTGTGACTTTTCCTGGGGAAATGATAACAAACAGGTCTATCCACTTTAGACAGGGCACCAANGACACACCAAAGAAACAGCTCCACTCCAAATCCAGCTGAGTGAACTAGTGTGTTGACTGAGGTCACTTATAGGAGCATGGATGACTGGAAGATAGCTGCACCCCTGAAAACCCAGCCCANCACAGTTGACAGCTCACACAAGCTACATCCTTGGGGCTCCCTGTGCTGTTTGCAGAGAACTCAGCTGGATGGAGGATCTCCTCTCTCCAGCAGTCATTGTTGCTTGTATAACTTTGGGAAGGGGACTGGTGAAGCCTGTGATTTTCAAAACTGTCTTGAGACTTGTCAGTTGTGTGACTTTCTGGGGCTTGCTGGGTTTCCCTTGGCACAGACTGTTTCAATTCCAAGGAAACAGTGATACAACAGCAAAGCAGACTGGTGCAAGGAGGGCTGATGATGTGCTGTGAACATCGCTGCAGAAACCCACACCTGTTGTGCGTTCCTCCCCAGCCACACTGACGGGGTTTGGGAGGAACACGTGGAGAGACACATGTAGCACCGTGTGATGAGGGGTGGGCACTCATGGGGGCATTTCAATCCAGTGCCACAGAGCTCCTGGCAACTCCATTCCAGTGCTGGAAACCAGGGCTGATTTCAGAAGTTGGGGCAGTACTGTGGAGTTGGGCTTTGGAACTAATATTTGGGGAAACAGTTTTTTGTTCTGTTTTGGTTTTTTTTTGTTTTTGTTTTTTTCAGTTTATACTGAGAAACTTAATGTGGTTCATGTTTGCTTCAGCAATTTCTCTTCTAGCAAGTGATAGTAAGGGCATAAATAAAGATATGACCAGAAATAGGCAGAAATGGCACACACTTGACTTCATCATATGCCACAAAAAAGCAAATAAAGACNGNAGGTGTGACAGCACATACCTGTGATGCTCGAAAGAGAGGGAGGCAGAAGAAGGATCCCTGGGGCTCCCTGGGCAGCCAGTGAGCTCCAGGCTCAGCAGAGAACCTGTCTCAAAAAGTAAGGTAGAGAGTGATTGAGGGGGACACTTGCTGTCAACCTCTGGCTTGCACATGCTCACATGTACACATATGTTCACACACATGTACACACATGAGTGCGCATGTGCATACACACACACACACACACACACACACACACACACCCCACACTAAACCCAGGGTAAAAGGAGAAAAGGCTGAAAGGAGGGAGTTTCCATACAATTAATCATTTTTTAGAATGGGAGAAGTATGAATTGGGCCGTGGTGACGCAGGCTTTTAATCCCAGCACTCAGGAGGCAGAGGCAGGTGGATCTCGATGAGTTCAAGGCCAGCCTGGTCTACAAAGAGAGTTCCAGGACAGCCAGAGCTGTTACACAAAGAAGCCCTGTCTTCAAAAACAAAAAACAAGAACAAAAACAAAAAAGGAGAATTATGAATTTTTTTTCTTATATTTTTCTGTTTCTTTTTTGTCTTGGCAAGAGTCTATAGAGAATTCTTTAATGATAAAAGTAAAGATTTTATTTGATGCCCTATTTAAAATGAAATTGAAGTGAAGAGGTCTGTTGCCTCCATCTCATGCCTGCATCCTAGGATGACAATTTCCCTTCCACCCAATACTTTATCAAACTGGAATCTCAGTCAGAGAAATGGAGAGGAAAAGAAAAACAACAGTGAGTTACAAGATAAACAGCCCAGACTATTTGCAAGTCGGAGGCCAGAATCTCCTTCCAAGGCTGTCTACTTTGGGAGGTGAGCCCAGAGTCTTAAGAAAAGCCAACTTTTGGAGGCCTGACCTCACCCCCCTTCCCCCAGTTTCTACACTGAAGAGATTTCTTCCCCAAAAAGAATAAAGAATACTCAGTGGAAAGTATTAACTGCTTGGCAAAACTACACAGACACAGATAGACAGAGGCCAGTGAAGTATAAATATTTCATACCAGAACTGCCTTTTGACCCAGCCAGTAATATCTACCCCAGCCGCAGATCTAAATGTTTGGATGAAATGATAGAACAGGCCAAGGCTGGCCAGCTGCAGGGGGAGACCAGGAAGCTCAGCCCTGAAGAACGTGCAGACAGATGTCTTCCTAAAGCAAGGAACTCAGGCATCTGACCTTGTCCCTGACCCCTGAACCTGGAAAGGTGATTTTTTTTTCCTTGAAGGATAATTCTTATCACACCGTTGTCCACTCCCCTCCTTCAAATCACAGTGTTTACTTATTTAGATTTGAAAGTCACTAGTACCATTCCTCCAGTATTTCAGCTCTTTTTTTTCTCTTCCTCCTCCTTGTCTT
>LZPO01044397.1:776039-790630 GCA_001675575.1 Neotoma lepida
TCTGTGCCACCGAGGAAAACATGATGGGTGTCACATACAGTGCTTCATCCAAGCCACTGAGGCAACTGGGGCTACTCAGTGACATGATACCCATTTCCGTCTGCAGCAGAGGATTCAAGGCTCTATCTATCCCAGTGAGTCACAAATGGACCTTTACAAGTATTGGGGCCCCAGTACTGGTGCCAGGGCCTGGTTGTTCTTACTAGCCAAAAGCTGGGTTTTGAAGTCTAGACAAATGGNCATCTACACACACCTCTCATCACCTCCATTTCCCTATTCTGACCTTCTGTGATTCTACCATCTAAGGAGAACTGGGAGATGGCTCAATCAATAAAGTACTTGCCATGCAAGCATGAGGACCTGAGTTTGATTCCTAGTACCCAGGTGAAAATCTGGGCATGATATTACACACTGGTGATTCCAGGGCTGGGAAAGCAGAAATAGGTGGACACTCAGACTATCTGTGTTGGAGAACTTGAGGCCAGAGAGAGAGATCCTGTCTCAAACAGCAAAGAGGACAGCTTCTGAGAAGTGACTCCCAAGTGTCAACTTAAGGAATGACCTCCGGCCTCCTCACACACATGTACATGAGTGCACCCACACACATAAACATGGACACACACTAACCAATCNCCTATGAGGATATATGACAGTTCTGAAGGGACAGTGGAGGTGAGAGGTGTCACTGGATCTCCAGGGAAGGCAGNACTTGAAAAGTACTGTATGAAGAATGGTCTCTCNGGGCCATGCTGCTGCTCCTGAGGCCCCTACATGCCACAGAGCATAATCCAGCACCACCAAAGCACTTTCAAGTGTGTTGCCCAGCATCCANCCAGGGTGTGAGTTGTCTGAGGACAGCAGCTGTGTGGTCCTTGTAGCACCAGGCAGGACACAGTGCCCTTTCAGAGGCACTAAAACCATTGTTCATCGACAAAAGGATGAGAGACTGAAAAGCAGAGGTTTGACTCTCACTCAGAGCTCAGAGAAAAGGCCTGCTGTGGGCTCCACATCACCCCCTAGAGCAAGCGAGCTGAGCNCTAAAGAGGCTGCAAACAGGGCTGAGGAGATGGCAGATAAATAATTTGCTATACAAGCGTTCAGTCCTGAGTTCAGATCCCCACGCATGTAAAAGCCAAACATGGCAATGTGCATCTATAATCTCCGAGCAGGGGGTGGGGTGGGAAGGATCCAGTGCACTTGCTGACCAGCGAGTCTAGCTGAAATATCCACTGAGGTCCAAGTTCAGTAAGAGAACCTTGTGTTGTCTGCACAGGTGTGGGCAAATACACACACACACTACACACAGAGGCTGTAAATAAGGTAGTCTCAGAGTCATGTGGACTTGCCTGAGCTCGCTGCTGGAGCTGAAGTCCACCAGCCTCAAGAAAAGAACCCTGCAAAACAGATGAGAAAATGACCTATTCAGTCATGCTGCTTAGTTACAGACCAAATCTGCAGCCATGAGGGCTCCTGACTGTGACGTTTATTGCAGGCACATGCCAGGCTCACAACNTCATATGCAAAAGACAATGTGAATAATTTCTCTTACTAATATAGGAATCACCCCTTGTGGCTGGCCTAGAGACTGTATGTTTTAGCCCAATGACACTGTGCATGAGCAGGAAAAGGCAGGCATGTATACCCCTGTATCCTNTGACTGTATGGAATCACACGAAACTGCAGGCAGCATCAAGCAAGATGCACACTAGCCATCAGCTCAGCCCAGCATGCCCTTTCTGCCGGCCCTAGGAGTGTCCCACCTCCACCCAGGCAAACTAGGAAGGGCATGCTGTGACAGGCACATCAAACATCCAGCCTTCGCATCTCCTCACTGCCCGGTGCAGGCTTCAATGCTAAGTAAGCTATGAGCCACCCTGGTGTCTGGATTGTGTCTGCTAGCTTTTGGCTCAGGCAAGTGATGCGACTCCAGAGACAGTCACAGGATGACTTTTGTGGTAGACGCTCTGTCCAATCATGTATGTTTATTGAACATCTTCTATGTACAAAGCCATACAGAGCCAAATGGTCACATCCCAGGACAGTCACAGTCAACGGAGGAAACNCTTGAGTCTTTGGGTTTATTTGAATTTGTATATACAACTAGGCTTAGCGTTCAGGTGGAAACTGATACCTTCCCAGAGCAGTCACATAGGGTCAGGCAGGACCATGGTCTTCATCCAGTGTCCCCCCAGAGACATTTGTTGTCATTCTCCACAGCCCTGGAGTGTCCAACTCCAGGACAACTCCCTCCCCAGGAAGCCCAGCTGTCCAAGCTCTCAATGAGCTGGGAGGGGGGGAGTGGGAGCCTCCATGTTGTACCAACCCAGAGGGAGTCCTCTGTAGACCCTAGGGAACAAGCTAAAGCTACAGTTCAGGCCATGCCCCAGGCTACTTAGGCAGACTGGATGCCCCAACAGAGTGGTTAGCATCTTGTGAATGCTAACCTGGAGGCCCCCTGGAGGAGATGGTCTGAAAGCCTGGGTCTGCACATAACTGGGAGAAGCAGATGAGGGAAAGAGAAGGGGAGTGACACCAGAGTTACTTCATTTACGGCTTTTTAAGATAGAGTTTCTCTGTGTAGCCTAGGCTAGCCCCCAAGTGACTATCTTCTTGCCCCAGACTCCTATGTGCTGAGATGACAGGCAAGTGTCATCATGCCCAGCTAACTAGTTAACCATTTAAACCACTGTGCCTTGCAGTTTGTTGAGCGCCTGTCCTCAACTTTATATCAGTCATGGGATTCACGTTCTCAGTGTGTGTAGATGATGCTCAAAGCCAAGCCACCAGTAACATGAAGATCAAACAGAAGGAAGTGACAGAAACAAACAGGGAGGCTATCCACTCCTCAGGCCCTCCAATCAGACCGTGCTCTGGCAATTGGTCATGACACAGATGAGAAGGTGCGGCCGGATAAACCCTCTGGTGCCTGCGTTCATCTCATCCTCTCCTCATTAAAGGAGAATGTGGGAGAAGAGCAACAGGAGCAGAAAACACAAGCCACGAAGAAGACACTTGTAAAAACCAGCACCCAAGGTGTCCATGCTGACTCATGCTTGGACAATGATCANCTTTGGGTCCTGAGAAATGACAATGAAAGTGCAACTGTCCCTCTTTCTGGCACCCCCACCTGTGAATAAAGAATTGGTCTATTTGTATATATCCTTATCTTCATGTATATATTCATCTCTTCATGGCTCTACATATGCACATATGAGCATACGCATGCACAACACACATATATGCACTGTGCATATATACACACACCACCTCCACCGCTCCCCCACCACCACCACACACATAAGGATGAGGAGTGAAGGCAGAGATGGTAGGACATAGCTCTATGCAAGGGAGTCAGTGGGCTTCTTGGCTTCTTGGTAGAGGTGACAGTTGAGCAAGGACTTCAAGTGGATGAGGGAGTTAGCAGCAGAGACATCCGAGGACAAGTCCTTCAGACAGATGATGGCCCAGCCAGTACAAACCTTAAGTAAGTCAATTCTAGCTTATTGAGGGAGCAAAGAGGCCACAAGCCTACAGGATGGATGGGTTGATATAAGTAGAAAAAGCCAGTGAGTGGTGTCAGAATGACTAAGGAGTCATTCATACCGAGCAATAAGAAAGACACTGAGTGCTACTGGGTAGGATTGTCTCTGACTCTGGATTTAGNTGGGCCCTCTAGGAGCTGGGTTGAGCTGAGGGCACTAGAAGCCAATGAAAAGCCAGCTCAGGGCAGGGTGGTGACAGTGGTGGCCAAGTTGATAAGAGAACCTTTTCCTACTTGTCTCACGTCTTCCCTAAGGACAGCTCCTGTCTGCCACTGCAGATTCCTCAGGCCATCTCTCAGTGGCCTCTTGACTCCTTGACTTCCTTGCCAGAAGCTTTTGCCTCAGTCTAGACTGAGCCATGAGGTCCCTTCTTGGCTTGCTTCTCCAGGTTCTACCTGACCCACCAACCCCCCACCTTTCTCTCCATCTTCTGGCTCCTGGTCTCATCTCTCTCCCTACACAATGATGGTCCTATAACTTTTTGTTATTATAATGTGACCATAGCATCAGTCATTGTGGCAACAAAACAAGGTATTGTGATGCCTGGGTCTGTGGTTATGGTAATAGAGCTGTTAATGCTGCCAAGTAGGGGAGACATCATGGAACCCTCACCTAGGATCCTAGTCATTACTCTGTCCAGCCTAGCAGCTGCCTATGATGTTTGGTGGTGCTAGGTTACCCAGGAGGTAGATGGTAAACTGAGGGCTACACTCAATAATTCAGCTTCTGTGGCATCATCACCCATGCTACAGTGGGACTTTTTGGTGATGCTGGTGTTTTTGAGTCACCCACACTGCTGTAAATCTCCCTTCNCTGTGTTCCTTTAAATGAGTCAAATAAACTCCTTGGCTCAGTAGTTTGGACTTGGGTGGAATTGTCCTCTGGTCTGTTGTGGGTACCTTATCTGGCCTGAATAGACATTGGTTCACCTTCTCCAGGGAAAGCAATGAAATGGTGGTCCAGGGACAGAAGTTGGTGGAAGGCCCCTCTCATCCTGATGCTGCCAATGTTGGGTATGCAGCTGTGTCAGACTACCATCAGTGTCACCTGGGCCTGAGAGTCACACCAAGTATTTCCTCCCTTTCCAGAGTGGAGGCAGGGGAGGCAGCTTGTCTGGGCCTGGTCCCCTCCTGCTCATTTATCTTGGTTTGTGCTAATGGACTTCAGAGTCTTCTTCCGGATCATCCTTCTGGCCNGTTGCCCTCAGCTCTGCAGCTCCACAGGGGCAGGACTGAACTGTATATTTCTTGCTTCCAGTAGCACAGCTCCAAGCTGCTAGCTCTGTGCCCAGGGAACACTCTGTAGCTGTTATTGACTGGCTGACTCAGACCCTGTCTGCCCACATGAGCCATTCTGGGCAGCTTTGACTGAAATACGGATGGAGTTAGTGAAAGTCAAATAAAGAGTCTGGTTGGTCCTCTTCCCTCTTTCACCAGGATCCAGATGCCTCTTCAACACAGTTGGTCCTTGTCCACCAGTGTCCTCTTCTCCACTGGGGGCCAGAGGCCTCAAAGTATCCCTTGGAGAATAGTTAGCACACTCCCCACTGCTGTCTGTATCCTCAGAAAGAATCCTGAATTCTTCAACTGGCCAGCCCTAGGTATGTGATTGTTNTCTTTTCTTTCGAAAATGGCACTAAATATCTGCCCCTTGACAGGAGGAAAGGGGCAATATAGGCTGGCTCTCTGGGTCCCTTCCCTGTCATCCTAGGGAGTGATGGGAGAAGAAGGTGATTGTATAAATTAAAATTAACAGTCAAACAAAAACAAAAAAATAGAATGACTGCGACATGATACTTCAGGGGTTTGTTCAACCTAAATATGGATACACTTAGTGGTCAGGTCTTCTAACTACCAAACCTGCTTTTTAGGAATCATCATTAAGAGGAAGGAAAAATAAAATGCAATTATGTCCTTTCCTGTAAATAGATTAAAAGTCTCTCTCTCTCTCTCTCTCTCTCTCTCTCTCTCTCTCTCTCTCTCTCTCTCTGTGTGTGTGTGTGTGTGTGTGTGTGTGTGTGTGTGTGTGTGTGCTCGTGCACATGCATGAGGAGGCAAGAGGTCAACCTTAGATGTCACTCTTCAGGAGGTACTGTCCTACCTTGATTTTAGACAGGGTCCCTCACTGCAACCTGGGACTCATTGATGAGGCTAGGCTGGCCAACCTGTCCCAGTGAGCCTCCTCTCTCTACCTGTCTAGCACTGGGATTACAGGTGCAAACCATCATGCTCAGATTTTTTTTCGTGGATGTTGGGTATCAAGCTCCTGTCCCCATGCTTGCTCAGCAAGCACTTTACTGGCAGAGCTGCCTTCCTCTCTTCCTAGATTAAACACCTCTAATAAAAACTGATAACTTTCACGGCTCCTAGAAGGGACTCGGAATGGAAGGGAGAATTTTCATAGTAAGTATTGTATAATATTTTAAAATCTTGATACTATGCACTTAAAACTACAGATATACATGTTTTTTTTTTAAAAAGGAAATGAAACTACAGGACATGGAATAATCTAAGCTCAGACCAAATAATAGTTTCTCTTAAAAAAGGTATTGTAATGACAGATTTTCGAAGTCCCTTTTCCTACCAATAGCAAATCTGAGCAGCTGGCACCTCTCCCGTGTGGTGCTGGGCACAGGCAGAAATGTAATGANGCTGNTTTTGCAGGAAGGAAGAGCAAGAAGAGAAGGTGGGCAGGTTTAGCCCCGTCATTGTTTATGACTCCACAGAACTCTGTGAAGGAGAGCCAGAGGTGGTACAGAGGGGACCGGCCACTCTTGCATTGACCCCTAACCCACTCTGAGCAGGCTACCCTTGGGTCAAGACCTTGCCTGTTTGCTCATCCCTAGCTTTGTGTCTTGACATGGGAAGGAATTTTAAAAGAGAGAGGAAAGGGGCTGGGGAGGGCTTTAAGGAACAATCTAGGGTGTGCAGAAGTGGTTGGAAGCACAGGACCACGCCTGTGGCTTTGCTTGGCCCTCATCCCACTTGCCTTACCCCATCTGCAGTCAGGTGGTTTGTAAAAGCCTGGAGGGGAAGTGCTGAGTCTATAAAGAGCCTCCAAAACAAAGGTCGGGTGTCATGGGGAGCCTCAGCCCTCCCTAGAGGAGTCCCTGGTTCTTTTGTCTGCCTCATCAGTGGTTCTCCCCAGGGCTACTCATGCCAGCCCTGGGTGAGTGTGTAGAAAAGGAATGTGTGGATGGAACCCCCAGAACGAAATCTCCTCTTCCCTCCTTCCAGGAAATTGTCAGGTGGAGAGAGGCTTCATTCACTCAGGAACTGCTTTCCATTTACAGATTAAAAAAAAGAGAGAGAGAGAGAAGGGAAGACGAGAGAAACAAGCACAGATGCGAATTCTGGGTAATGCCAAGTGGCTCCCCTATGGAGCCTGTTGCCATGGCAACACACTCTTGCAATGGACCACTTTGGGAACTGGGTGTAAAGAACTGCAGAGAAACATCACAAAAGCAGCAATGTGACTTTAGGCCCAGGTTCCTTGTATTTGTGGAAACATCCTTTGACAGGTGTATTTTCCACTCCTGCCCCTGGCTATGCCCTGCATATTGAGCAGATGCTAACAGATCCCCAAATGGAACGACACATTCTTTGTCTTCACTGTACTTGCACCCTTCCATCATGCACAGAGCCTGCTATGGGATATTTCCTGTGAGCATGGTTGCTTGGCTACATGCTCAATTACTCTACAGAGCCTTACGGTTCTCACCTAGCCAAGTACATCTGCCGCCTATGCCACATCTGCACTTTGGTCTCAGAGGCCTCCAGGCACTCTCTTTGTCTTGACCAGGGAGAATGTGTACATGCTGTAAGAAGGCAGAGCTGCTTGCCTTGTCTAGATCTGGGTCAAGTTTCTGGGATGGGAAGGGAGTCAGGGACAAGAAGAGGAGGCAGCCGCCCTATGCACTGGAGTCTCAGAGGTGACGAGAAGACCACCTCAGAGCTTGGTCATCCTAACTGATGGGCAGTTCCATTGCTCCTGGAATGCCCCAGAGATTATGAGCTCACTACNTTAGGACAAGCCCAGTTTGTGACTTAATTTTTCTGGAAAACCCAAAACTTCTGGTTGTCTCCTGGTGGTGAGATCNTNCAAGGCTATCAGCTGAGCCAAGAAACCCTTCGACTGCCACCAAAGTGATGCCAGTTTGAGACAGCTGGGAAAAGGATGGGTACAAGAAGGCAACCTTCATCTGCCAGTGCAGATNCGCTCTGGTTTTTAGGGAATGTGAGAGTCAGGCTTACNGTTGTTGAGCATATTATTGCTATAGCAGTGATAGGACTTCCTTCCACTTCCCTGTAACTAAATGGAGCAGCCAGAGAGAATAGTGGCAGGTGCCAAAGGTCGCTCACCTGGTCCTCAGTTTATGGTCTGATTGTAGAAGTAGGGATAAAAGGGACTCTGGAGGTAACTGCTCTGTTATGGCAGGGATGGGCACAGACAGGAGTAATAACCACACCACAAACTGCCTTTAGTGACTTTCATANGTCAGGCACCATCCTGACTGCTTTATAGCTGTTCCATCCAACTGGCTCAAAGAGCTAACATAGTTTGCCCAAGGTCGCAGTGTCAAGAAGTAGCCTGAGCAGGCTTCAGCTCTCACCACCAAGTTATAAGTCCATGCTCTCCCCAACAGCATGCACCAGCCCCTGGAGCCACTGCCCCACCTGATGGCTGTTAGGAGAACCTACTATGTGTCAGCCACTGCTAAGGACACAGCAAATAAAACAGATGAAGATCCCTAACTCCATGTCTTGGAAGACAGACAGATCAGAGGGGGAGAAGAGAGAACAAGAAATNTGGGGGTGAGCAAGTGAGGCTGAGGGCAGCCTGAGGCCCTGAGAAGAGAGGATTGAGAAGGCATTTAGAGGTAAGGGATAGACAGAGCCCTAGCAGGGGAAGAGGGGTCCACATGGAAGGGAGGAAGGCAAAGATCCCTGGGTAGGAGTATACCTGGCTAGCAGGAGAAGCAGGGAGGCCGGTGTGGTTGAGCTGGATTAAAATTGCGCAGGCAGGAAGACAGAAGACTGGAGAGGTAGTAATTTCTCTGTGAAGATTGCCACCCTTCCCCGGGTGTGCCAGGAGCCTTCACTGTGTCCAGAGCAGACATAACAACATCTGCTCTACATCTGCACAGGACCACACTGGCTGGTGTGTGGAGGAAGAAACAGAGATTTATAGAACCAACGTCAGCAAGACAGACAGAGGTGAATCCCTGGGGCCCACTGGCCAGGCACTTGAGCCTCCTCAGTGAGCTTCATGTTTACTGACAGATGTCTTAGAAAACAAGGGAGACATTGCCTGAAGAACAACACCCAGGTTTGACCTCTGACCTGCACATCNCATCAGGTGTACACATGTGTTTGAATACANGTGTGAATGTGCCAGAGGTCTGTCTCTAGTGTCATTGCTTTCCTTAGGAGCCAGTTGCCTTGTATTTTGAGACAAGATCTCTCATTGGCCCGGAGTTTGCCAAGTAGGTTAGACTNACTGGCCAGCATGTTCCAGGGATCCACCTGACCTGTCTCTGCCTCCCCAGCACTGGGATTGCATATGCATCCCACCATGCCTAGCTTCTCACTTGGACTCTGAGGATAAAACTCAGGTCCTCATTTTATTGCACAGCAAGTATTTTACCAACTGGGCCATCTCCCGAGCTGACTTTTGAAGTTCAGGTACAAACGTCATTCATGGGGGAACAAAAATGAATATCAAGCTAGTTTCCTGTGAGGTGCTTCATGGATTAGGTGCCTGTGCCGTCTGATTGACTCCTGATTGTGATGCCCAGGGAGAAGGGAAGGAATCTCACAGAAGTGTGAGAGGAGGCTCGTCTAGGCTTATTCATTTCTGTTTCAGGTAATCCTGAATACGAGCAGAGAAACCTCATGTCTGTGGAGTAAAATGAATATGAGAAGAATACTTTATCTAGACAGTGAATTAAATTCTCACGGATAGAACTGGAAATAAAAAGGACAATTAACTTCACATTAAGTTACAAAAACTCTCGGTACTTAATACTTAGCTAGAAGTTAACTGGAAGGTCAAAGGCCGCACAGCACATCCTTCTTCCTGTGAGTGAAAGAATGGGTGGACATAATCACTCTTATAGCTACTTACACCAGAGTCAATATCATCAAACTTCATGGATATAGTTGTCACAAGTCTCAGAAAAAAAGAATGGGACTGGCACCTAATCATTGCAGCTGCCACGTTAGCACGGGATNTCCTATGCCCCTTTCTGTAGCTTGATTTTCTGTTGTGTGAAAATGAATGTTATGATTCAGACCTGGGAATCCACCAAGCAGTGACGTGAGACACTGGTGGCAAAACAATCACAGAGATGCTAGGAATGGACTGTACCATTTCAGCTGGAGCCAAGTCCAGAAAGTTCATTTCAAATGTCAGGCACAGCTCATCAGCCAAACAGAGCAGGGACCTCATGTGACAAGTGAGGTTTAAGCCTTGGTGGAAGAAATGAGCTCCTTGTTGTGGAGCTGGGACAAAATGCCTTGACATCTTGTTCTGTTTCTGTCTCTTGCTTGGACTTTTGATTGTGTTTATAAAACCTTGACTGTCGCTGTCACCAACAGCATTCATGGCTAAGTGCCAGCAGAGGTGTTAAAGAGGACCTGGATCCTTGTGGGCACCAGGGGTCTTTGAAAATGGACAAAGAGACCTCCAATGGCTTCCTCTTGGCTCTTGCATGTACCCCATCATAGCTGAANAGGCAACTGTAACATTCCATAAATATTATCTATATAGTCATTTTATGATTTGGATGTAGAATTTTTCTATAAAGCATTTGTGTTTTTGAAAAGCTGATCCCCAGGTGGGAGTGCCCTTGGGAGCTATATCATGGCCCAGGTATGTGTGTGTGTGTGTGTGTGTGTGTGTGTGTGTGTACATTTGTTTTATTTATCTTGAGATGAGCAGCCTCACCATGATCTCAAAATCAACAGAGCCAAGAGAGATATCTTGACCCCTCTGAAACAGAGCCCAAAGAAACCCTTCTCCCCTTAGTCTTTTTGTAAGATATTTTTCACAGTGATGGTGTGTTGGTTTGAATGAGAATGGCACCCACAGACTCATATATTTGAAAGCTTGGTTCACAGTTGGTGGAACTGTTTGGGAAGGATTAAGAGGTGTGGCCTTGTGGCAGGAGGTGTGTCACTGGGAATGGGCTTTGAGGTTTCAAAACCCTACGTTATTCCCAGTTAGTGCATAGTTCTCTCTCTCTCTCTCTCTCTCTCTCTCTCTCTCTCTCTCTCTCTCTCTGCCTTATGGTTGTTGTTTCATTATGTAAGCTCTTAGCTACTGCTCAAGAGCCATGCCTGCCTGCCTGTTGCCATGCTCCCCGCTATGATGGTCACAGGGTGGACTCACCCTGTGAAACTGTAAGCCCCAAATCAATTCTTTTTTCTTTCTACAAGTTGCCTTAGTCATCGTGTCTCATAACAGCAATAGAGAAAAAGAAACCAAGACAGCAAGTCTGACCAATCTAGTGATTGATGCATAAACACGGGAGTCCAACCTTTTAGCCATGGGACACAATGTTGTCATCTATGAACTCTNTGCTCAAGAATCATGGTATCTAGTTATTAAAAAAAACACATAAAATTATAATGTTTTAAGTAAGCTCAGGATTTCATGTTGGGACATATTTGTAGCTATCTTTGGAGACTTGCCACTCACTGGCCATAGGTTGGACAGATGTGTGTGAACAGTTGTCTCTTGGCAAGCTGGCCACCCCTCGCTACAGGACCCACTCACCCCTGTGGTCGCATCAGGAAGCCCTCAGCTGGACCATCATGGGCATCCAGTGACTGCTAAGGGATGAANAACTCAAGGCATAGGTTTTCTTCCCAGAATCAGTATTTGACCAAGTCTGAAGCAAAGCTCAGAAGTTGTATTTGTAGGACAGCGTGTGTTCCAAAGAGGAGACAAAAACAGCTTCCTCAAGCTCTTCCTGACTCACAGAGAATGTTTTCTGAGCTCAGTGTGTGTGTGTGTGTGTGTGTGTGTGTGTGTGTGTGTGTGTGTGTAGATCACAGGTCAACCTTAAATGTTATTTCTTGGCCACCATGAACCCTGTGTTTTCCCCCTAAACACAAAGATTTCTCTCTTATGCTGTGATTCTTTTTTTTTTACAATTTAATTTTATCATTTTAAAATATGTGTGTGTACAAGGGGGTGCACACATACATGTGGGTATGTGACCTTAATACAGGTACCCAAGGAATCTAGAGGTGTCATATCNTCTGGAGATGAAGTTATAGACAGTTGTGAGCCATCTGATACGGATGCTGGGAACAGAACTCTTGGCCTCTGGAAGAGTAGGAAGTGCATTTAATCACTGAGCCCTCTCTGTACCCCTCTACTTTGTGGTTTGGATACAGGGTCTCTCACGGTCTGGAATTCACAATGAAGGTAGCCCAGCTGGCCTGTGAGCCCCAGCACTCTACCTCCCCAGCACTGGGATTATGATCACAAGTGTGTGTTTCATGCCCTACATTTTTACATGGTGTCTTAGTCAGGGTTTATATTGCTGTGATAAAANACCATGGCCAAAAAGCAAGTTGGGGAGGGAAGGGTTTATTTGGCTTATACTTCCACATTGCAGTCTGTCACTGAAGGAGGTCAGAACAGGAATTCAAACAGCGCAGGATCCTGGAGGCAGGAGCTGATACAGAGGCATGGAGGGATGCTGCTTACTGGCTTGTTCCACACAGCTTGCTCAGCCTGCCTTCTTATAGAACTCAGGACCACCAGACCAGGGATGGCACTACCCATAGTGGGCTGGACTTTCCCCATCAACCACTAATTAAGAAAATGCTCTACAGTCTGGCCCACAGCCCAATTTATGGAGGCATTTTCTCAATCAAGGTTTCCTCCTCTGAGATGGCTATAGCTTATGTCAAATTGACATAAAATTAGCCAGCAAACATGAGTTCTGAGGAGTAAACTCAGGTCCTCATGCTTACATGGCAGGCTCTCTACCAACTGAGCCATCTTCCTCTGAAGCTCATTCATAAGAAGGGGCCAGAGAGCTGGATGCCTTTTTTCCCTGGGCCCTGGCTGTCTTGCTTGTGCCCAGTCAGAATGTTCTGCCACCATACACAGGCCGAGGGTCATGCTTTGAAAATATCTTGACTTTTGTTTTCGTAGCTCGTTAACCTTTTCCTTCCTGAAACAATGCTTGCGTTTGTTCTGGCTTTTCTGCAGTAGGAGACCGGGTCTGAGTGGCTGGATCAAGGCATTTTCCCCTTAATCTCATTACAAGGGTTTCTCAGTCTATAATTCTTCCCAGGATTCCCTTATGGTGAAGCGATTTCCTCTTGGAACCCTTTCCGCTTTGTGAAGCTGGGAGAGTGAGTATGTTTGGTTTTGTAGCGAAATGAGGAAAGAAAGACAGCAGCAAAGAACAAAGCCAAGCTATACAGCACAGGGGNCTGGGGAGATAGTTCAGTTGCTAGAGTGCTTGTCTGGCAAATTCCCACCTGAGTTCCATCCCCAGCACACACTTTAAGAGCAATGCTGAGGTTCTTATAACCCCAGCACTGGGGAGGTAGAGAGAATCCCTGAGGCTCACTGATCAGCCATGCTAGCTTAATAGGTTCAGGCCAATGAGAGACCCTGTCTCATAAAAACCATGAAAATAAAGTATATGGCATTCCTAAGATTGTCCTCTGGCCCTCACATACATGCACACAATTGTGTAATTAAAATATAGAATTAAAGAAGTCCTGGCACAAAGTAGGACTGAAATCTCTGCTGCTTGGACCTGGAGTTCTGAATCCCAGATTGAATGAGGCAGTCACGAGGTGGCCATCTCACAGCTGCCTCCTCTCTACCTGAGGCANAAGACATNTGAGATGAATGAGCCCATGCTTGACAGCTGGTACCACTCATGGGTTTAGAGAGCATCTTATTTCATCCCCTTGCCTCATCCTCTTGCCCCTCAGATGTTGCCCATCTGCCTGTTTGGCCACCCTGACTAGATTCTTATGAGCATGAGGCATTTCCAGAGTTTTTCTTAGTTTAAACGCCATGGACAAATCCCCATTGAAATTTCATCCGTATGTGCCAGGGTTCATTCTCAGTGCTCAAGGAATGGAGCCAGCTGCTTGTTAAANTTCCAATCTTTTCCCACTAAAATGTTTAGTTCCCCTTCTGAGTCGTTTCATAGATTGTTTCTGCCAAATCAATGGGACAGAGGGTTCTGGGAATGAGTGATGGAACTGGAGGAAATCAACCAATAAGATCAAC
This sequence comes from Neotoma lepida, assembly GCA_001675575.1. Classification (NCBI taxonomy): domain Eukaryota; kingdom Metazoa; phylum Chordata; class Mammalia; order Rodentia; family Cricetidae; genus Neotoma; species Neotoma lepida. The sequence goes on from LZPO01044397.1 coordinate 789,857, forward strand.
AGCAGAGCCAAGCCAACCATTGGAGCCTCACCACCCCATGCAACTGGTACAGGCAGGCAGAAGGCGTGTTTTCCTAACTGCCCGTTCCGGNACCATGTGGCTGCACATGTGTTGAACACAAGTGTCATGCAGATGGAGGTCCTTGCCTTGCTTTCTGGGTTAGATGGATGGCAACTGGCCAGGGTTAGAGCTACAGTGACAGGCACTCTTGGGAAGGTGGCACCCACGTTAGAGGGGGCTAGAGCTCTGGAGCCAAGCTGTAGCCCTGATGTGCTGGCAATTCACTTCCCCTTTTCAGTAGAATGGGACTAATGTTAGTGCCTACTTCCAAGTCCTGCTTTCTTAGGTATTAATGTAAGGATGAGCAGATATGTATACATACATANGTATGCATATAGTACACATGTACATATTTACATATGTTCATGTGGTAAGACCTAGTGAAGTGAATGGACATGAAAGAGAAACTATCAGACAAACCTGACAGCATCCGAAGCTGACTTCTCCTTTGCTACTTCCTCTTCATTATGTTTTCATGAAAAGGCATGTGTGGGTGAGGGAAGGGATGTAGGAGCCTCATGTCCTGGTGCTTCAATAGCTTACCCATCACCATTAATCTTGCAGTTTGCAACCTGTGTCGGCTGGCTCAGAGCAGTGACTCACTCTGATTCAAAGGGTTCTAAGATTTCCCGTTGAACCCCCTCACGACACTCCTTCCTCCCTCCAGCAGTTCTTCACAGCTCAGAGCCCTCTGGGCAAGGATGCTGGGAGTTT
>LZPO01044397.1:791445-802076 GCA_001675575.1 Neotoma lepida
AGAGAGAGAGAGAGAGAGAGAGAGAGAGAGAGAGAGAGAGAGAGACCAGATGACAACTTCTCTCACTTGCCTAGAACTTATGCTACGCTAGCCAGTGGGTGACCCCTAGGTATCTGCCTGTCTCTCCCTTCCCAGTTCTGAGATTACATGAGGGTGTCACCATATCTGGCCTTTTTAAGGTAGTCTCTGGGGANCAANCCCAGGTCTTCATGCTTGCAAGGCAATCACTTTACCTACTCAGCTATCTCCCCAGCCCAGAAGATTCCTTTCTAGAGGCCCTGCACAGCACCTGTGTGTTTAAAGTGACTTGAGGAAGACCGTCCAGCTCCTTGCCCTGGAGCAGGGCTGGGGAATGGACTGTGGGCGCTGTGATGAAGGTCGGGTTGCACAGATTAAAGTGCAGGCTGGAGGTTTAGTGATGGAGACAGAAGCACAAGAAACTCCATTCATTCAAGTTGTTTAGCAGTCTGGCATAAAAGGCTGCTCACATGACACAAAGCCGACAAACTACTGGGGAGGNTCCAAATTAGACAGTAAGGTGTGTGAAGAGCCTGGGGCATGGGAGGCCCAGCCCTTCCACAGGATTCAGCAGCAACTCTGTTGTGTGGTCTCCATTTCTCATGACTGGTTACTGACTCACCCTCCTGATGCCTGGCTACACAGAACCCACTTGGAGCAAAGGGATGACAGTGGCACACTCCCTCCAGGCATCCTCTCCTGAAGTCCCTTTTGTTCTCAGCTAGGCCCTGGGTCACCGCCACAGCCTGCCTAGACCTGTTTATCTAGGACTCACCCAGGCTGAGTAGGCCAAGGCAGGCAGTTAGAAGAGGCTTCAGAGGGTTTGGGAAGGTGATTCAGTGGGTAAGAGTGCTTGCTATGCAAGCATAAGGACCTGAGTTCAAATCTCNAGCACCTACGTAAAAAATGTGGTGTGGCTATGCAAGGCTGTAACGTAAGCACAGTGGGAGGAGGGGAGAAGGGGACTGGGACTTGCCAGCAGCCAACCTAGCTTCATGAGCAGGAAAAGACCCCGTCTCAAGAGATTAAGGGAGAGAGTGATAATAAAACAGGGCACTTAGACCTGTGCACACACGTGTGAATATGCAACACACACACACTCTCTCTCTCTCACACACACACAATAACAACAACAAATAAAGAAAATAGGCTTCAGCCTGGAGCAGTGGGCAGGGAGGTGGAGACAAGCCATGGTCCCTTGGAGGCAGAGCTGCGAGAGCCATATTCCTGTAGAGATAACTTTGGGATTCGAGTACACACACACACACACACACACACACACACACACACACACACACCTTTCTTCTATAAAATTTTCTGTTCTGTTTTTACCACATGCAGCTTCTAACAGTGTCCCTGAGAGTCACAGGAGGACAAATGTCCATACTGACTGGAAGCTTAAGAATCACAGTCCAAACCCCTGAACCAGACTCTAAGCCTAACTTATTCTAAACCCTCTTCTTTACCCCAAACCAGGCTGACAATATGTTGGGGATAGCATGAATATGAAGCCTACTGGTCAGCAACACAGTTTTCTAGACAGGTACATCTGGTCAACCATTCCTCCTCATTCCCCATTAGCAAGTGATTGAAATACATCAAAGAGACAAAGGCTAAAGTCCTGACTAATCAATTACCTTTAGTGCTTTGGGAAAGCTCTTAACACTTTTGTGTCTCAGTTTCTCTCTTGGGGGAAAAAATCCAGAATAACAGTAGTCTTAGTAAAATAATGAGGTAGTAATAATAATAATAATAATAATAATAATAATAATAATAATAATGGCTTGCTGAAGTCTCACGGTTACACTGAAAATGTAGTGACACAATGTATATAAAATAACTTAAAAAGAACAGTCATCAAAATATCACATATTATTATTGATAATGTTTTCACAGCCTTTCAATCACTTAAAAGCAAACAGCCAAACTATTTCCATAGTGCCTTTCAAGGAACAATAGTCAATAGGAANCCACCCCTTATCTGTAGTTACACCTGTTTTGTGCAAAGTCCACGGTATCCAGGGCTGAGTCAACCCAGGGCCTGTGGCTCCTGACTCTGGCATCCCCTGTGTTGTGATCTAATGCTATTATTCATATGATCTTAGTTTCAGATACTTGCCAGTTGTGCTGGTGGGATCATTGCTACCTTTGATGCTTGCTTGCAGAGCTGGCAGCTAGCTCATCACTAAGGCATCAACAATGTCATGCCAGTGTCTGAACTTACTCATGGAGTCTCATGCTTGTCGTTCAAGGCCCTCTGTAGGTGGAGCTTGGTCCATCTTCCTGCCATATGCAATTCCCCTCAACCCCCAGTATTCTCATAAGAACAGTTCTCTTAAGAACCCCAGGCTTCAGCCGGGCGGTGGTGGCGCACGCCTTTAATCCCAGCACTCAGGAGGCAGAGGCAGGTGGATCTCTGTGAGTTCGAGGCCAGCCTGGGCTACCGAGTGAGTTCCAGGAAAGGCGCAAAGCTACACAGAGAAACCCTGTCTCGAAAAAAAGAAAAAAAAAAGAACCCCAGGCTTCTCCCGTGGTGTATACACTCGCCTTCTTCTCTTCTGATGTCATGCTCGACCTCTCCGTGCATTTCCTGCTCTTGCCTCAGTCATACTCTCTGACTTCCCAGGTCCCTGACTTTGAAGACTTGGGCATCACCGCATGTTAAAATTNCCCGTGAGTGCCTCAGCCAAAGGCCGCACCTCAATTCAGTATCCTCAGCTCCTCCACCTTGTGCCATTTTCTGCCTTTGGTTCAAATATCTGTGGGTGTGTCTTCTCTCTCCTCTGATGGATATTGGCAGCTTCTTCTGCTGTGAGATATGAAGTCCTCAGAAAGTGGAGAATGCATCTTATCTCCATGGACAAGTCCATCAGCCCAACATGTACAAACAAGTGTGACCTGCTGCCTAAGGAACTACAAGGATGAGTGACCATCTGTGGGATACAAGCCTTCCTTTAGTCTCTCTCTCTCTCTCTCTCTCTCTCTCTCTCTCTCTCTCACACACACACACACACACACACACACACACACACACACACACTCATGGAGGAAGAGATAAAATAGTACAGGTATGGAATTTCTATGCTGGGCCACTCCTGAGCAATGAGAGAAAGAAGGCTCAGATACACGCATCAGTTCAGCAGTGAGGGACGTTGAAACCAGTGTTGTCTATAGAGCAAAAGAGGCCAACACAGGAGTGCCACTGGGTTGTGTTCATGTCAGTCTTGAGGGGAAAACTGGGCTATGACTGGCTACCCAGGTGGTCCTCAATGGTGCTGAGGCCAAGTGGCAGGAAGGAGCTGACCAAGTTGTTCAGTCCTGATGGTACCTGGAGGAGGACAGGTCAGTCCCCAGGCTATCCAGTTCTTCTCTGTCTCAGTATATGTAAATTAGGCTCCAATAAAGTTAACAGAAAAATGAGTAGATAACTAAGAAATCTTTTAAAATGTAAATAGGAGAAACAGGGAGACAGTTCAGTGGAAAAAGCATTCACCATACAAGCATGAGTACCTGAGGTCAGATTCCCAGACCCCATATAAAAGTCAGGTGTGGTGGCATATTACAGTCTGGTGGAGTCACAGATCTGTAACTCCAGAGCTGAGGGAAGACAGAAAGAAAAATCCCACCTGGTGAGTTCCAGGTCCCAGTGAGAGATCCTACCTCAAAAATGAAATGTGGATGACTCCTAAGGAAAACACCTGAGGTTGCCCCTGACATGCACCTCCTCTGTGTGATTGAACACACACACCCCCCCAAACACACAAAGGAAAGAATTCTTGTCCCCTAAACACAGGGCATAGTGAGGAAAAAAATAGATCAATTGAAGTTACCTGGAGTCATATCTGGTATGCAAATTTCAAATCCACACCCAACGGCCATGACTGGTGGGCAANGCTGAAGCCAACATGGCGTCAGGACATGGCTCCATGTATCTCCCAGGGTTTAATGTCTGGATCATCATTACGGATGTGGGATACCAGATCCAGGGAGTAGAAAGCAGAGAAAGGAAACCAGTAGACATCAAGGGACCTATGTGCTCTGAACAGAGGACATGGGAATACATCAATTTTGCTGCTCAGAGGAAGGGATGGGCTTCTCCATCTCCATCTCTTCCACCCCTGTCTTTCCACTCCAGCTTCCGTAGACACAACCTCTAGTATCTTCCCTTCTGGCTTGGTCAGTGACTCAAGGCTGGTGCAGTGGCTGCTTAGGCTGACTGACAATCTTACTCATCTATGAGTTATCTCAGGCCGCCTTGAACAGGGTTGGCGTGGTATGTGTGTGTGTGTGTGTGTGTGTGTGTGTGTGTGTGTGTGTGTTTCTCTTTCTAACCAAAACAGGCTGCTAGAAAACCCAGACATGAGCCACTACATTTTCAATAAAGCCTGAGACAAATATAAAATATAGGGACTGGAGAGTTGTCTCAGAGGTTAAGGACACTTGTTGCTCTTGNAGAGGACCCTGGTTCAATTCCCAGCACCCACGTAAGAGCTCACAACCATCAATAATTCTAGTTCCAGAGGATCCAATGCCCTCTTCCAGCCTCTTTGGGCACTGCGCTCATGTTATGCACATATATACATGTAGGCAAAACATCCATACACATAAAATAAAAAGAAATACATCTTTTTAAAATTTAAAAATTAAAACAAAGCAAATATAAAATGCTATAGAAACATTGTGGAACAGCAGTTCCTTACCTGTAGGTCATGACCCTTTTGGGGGGTTGAATGACTCTTTCACAGGGGTTACATGTCAGGTATCCGAATGCCAGATATTTACATTATGATTCATAACTAGCAAAATTACANTTATGAAGTAGCAATGAAAATAATTTTATAGTTTGGGGTCACCACAGCATGAGGAACTTATTAAAGGGTCACAGCATTAGGAAGGGTAAGAACCACTGGTGTAGAGCCTTCTTGCCAGCTCACAAACGCCATTTTGCAAAAACCCTTACTGAACATACATGAATTTTATAGGACAATGGAGATGTAGTAATGATGATGTGGGGTATCCCCCTCCCATCTTATTTTGTGGATCATGATATTCTCAGGTCATCCCACCACAGAAAGGAGAAAGCCAGCATTGTTCTCAACCATGCTCTGCAGGGCTCTCCTAGTCATTTTTGCCACAGCCGACTCGTCAAACTGCTTATTTCATTTGGGGAAACACATGCAGACCTGCCTATGTTACTGTTAATTAACAATTGTGTTTACTGTTGAGTGAAATATCACAAAAATTTGTAAATAGATACACACACACACACACACACACACACACAATCCTATCTCTCCCACAAGACTCCATCCCTCCATGTTCACATGTGGTGATGCCAGCCCTCTTCCCAGTTGTTCTGATTAGCCTGTGATCCTTGTTTGTTTTGCACNGAATACCATTTCTTATCCCTAACCCTGCCAAATTCTCACATGAAAATCCCCATTCTAAAGANAGTAGTATTGGGGGTAGAGCCTGTGGTCAGGTCATGAGAGTAGAGTTTTCATGANTGCAGTTGGTGCCCTCATTAAACAGGCCCAGAGAGTGTCTTTGGCCTTCCCACCATGCACACAAAGACTCTAAGTGTCTATGAACCAGAAGGCTGCCCTTAGTAGACACTGAACCCTCCACGCCATGATCTGGGTCTTCCAGTCTCCGAAAGATTAGNGGTGAGCTAATGTTTATAAGCCACTCCTTTTTTGTAATGGCAGCACAAGCGGACTAAAATTCTGACCAGGGTGGCATAAGTTAACCTGTTTTTGATGGTTTGTGTATTCTCTGTCTGTCTAGATAGGACATGTGTCCTCTTCTCATGACAGCCTAGCACGCCACCATCCTAGTTTGCTTCCGATTGCTGTGACAAAACACTCTGTCAGAGAGCAACTTGAGGGGGAAAGGGTTCATTTGCTTACATGTCCAGAACAGTCAGTCTATCATGGAGAGAACTCAAGCGTGCTCTCCAGCCTCATGTTCAGCGACTTTTCTTATACTTTCCAGGACCACCTGCCCAGGGTGGCATCACCCACAGTGAGCTGGTCCCTCCAACATCAACTATTAATCAGAAAAGAATGTTCAACAGACTCGTCTATAGGCCAGCCTGATGGAGACGTTTTCTCAATTGAAGTTCCCTCTTCCCAGATGACCCACCCTAGTACCAAGTGGACAAAATACTAACCAGCACAACTACTCTTATTCCCCAATTACTAGTGAAAAGATTTTTGGTTCTATGCTGAATATTCAAGCCTCAGCTTTAGATTGTAATCTGAAAGAATTTACTGTGTCTAATATTTTTATATGCAAAAATTCATTGCCATACAAAATGTGTTTGCAAATTCTTTTTATGGGTGATTGTGTGTGTGTGTGTGTGTGTGTGTGTGTGTGTGTGTGTGTATGTGTGTAGTGCTGGAGCCCACGGCTCTGCAATGCTATATAAATGCTCAACCACTGAGCTACATCCCTAGCCCCAAACACAACAGATTTGCTTACATTTAATACATTGCCACCCTAGGAACTTTGCAGTCAAGAACCCTTTGTGTATTTCCTGCTTCGGATACAGAATGGGAACACTGTTTTTGGATATCTGTCAATTGACAAGTGTTTCATCTTTCACTTTTCTACCAGTTTGGGTTTTAAGTAGTGCATTTGTATCTTATATTTGTGTGTGTGTAGTGCTCATGGAGGACAGAAGAGGGTGTTGGATCTCTTGGAAAAGGCTGTTGTTAGCTGCCCAATGTGGGTGCTGAGAACTGAACCCAAGTCCCCTGTAAGAGCAGCAAGTGCCCCTAACTGCTGAGCCATCTCTCCAGCCCAGCCCCGTTCATGTGTTCTTATAAACCAAACAATACCAGAGTTAGTAGAAGCAACACAAAATATACTCCAATTCAATAAGCAAAAGTCATATATCTAAGTGACAGTTTCCATGTCCCATAGCAGATTGTTCATTTATCTTTCCTGTAATTTTGAGTAGATATGTTACCACTTTTCCTGTAAAACAAGCAGTGAGTTTATGTTCTACTAATAGATGTATTCTATTTTCACCCTTTGAACCAATATAGATTTTTCTTGAGTTTACTACTAGTAGCTGTATTTCTTTTGTACTTTGTGTATGTGTGTGTCTGTGTCTGTGTCAGTGTGTCTGTGTATGCCTGCATGAGTTTATGTGCACCACATGCATGCAGATGCCCTCAGAGGCCACAAGAGGGTATCAGATGCAGCCAGAACTGGAGTTACAGACCACTGTGACCCACTTGATATGGGTTCTGGGACCATAGCCTAGGTCTTCTGTAAGAACAGTAAGCACTCTTAGTCAATGAGCCATTTTTCCAGCCCCAATGGCTGCCTTTCATGAGTTCTTTCTAGACAGTGGCATACTGGTAAATAATCCCTCAGGAAATTGTTACTCCTACTGTTTAGCCTTTGTTGATTTCTATAATGGAAATATTTTCACTGCGATGGTTAGTTTTAAATGTCAGCTTGGCACAACCTAAAATCACCTGTAAAGAGAGCCTAGATCAGGTTGCCCTCAGAGCATGTTTGTGGGGGTTGTCTTGGTGATTAATTGATGTAAAAGGATATAGCCCTCTGTAGGCAGCACCATTCCCCAGGCTGCGCTCTGAACTGTACAAGAGTGAAGAAAGATAATTGAGTAGCAAGCAGACAGCCTGGATGCATCCATTTCTCTCTGCTCTTTACTGTGAATGTGCTATGACCAGCTGTCTCAAGCTGCTGGTACTGTGACTTCCCTGCAATGATGAACTATAGCCTGGAATTGTAAGCTAATTAAGACCTTTCCTCCCCTAAGTTTCTTTTGATCAGCGTAGTTTTCAGAGCAACAGAAAAGAAACTAGAACACTCACAATGGGTGATTTCAAACTCCCAGTGAGATACATAACACAATCTGCCCNTACTTGTCAGGGGGCACCGTTCCTGCCCCTTCCCATACCATGACTTCTGTAACACATGAAGAAGAACACTCACAGCTCTTCAAGGAAGGCATTAACTGCCATTATACATAGGACAAAGTAGACTGGGAAGTCACTCTGTTCAACCATACATAACTACTATCAGGTCATTTGGACTTAAGCCAAGGTCTACATGATTCTCAAACCCACATCTTCTTGGCATACCACATTTCTTGCCATTTAGCTATGTGGAAGAATATGGTGTGCAGACAGTCTTGATTTCTAGAAAAATAAGGTGAACAGGATTGTCTCTAAGACTGTCCCTGAAATCTAACCAGCCTTGAGAGGTAGGAACTTTCTCCCAACTAGGATGGGAGGTACCAGGTCACTGGGGGCCATAGGTCTCTGTGAGACCATCTTCAGTCACAGTTCACTTTCTAGNTGTCCAGTGGTACCTGGGTGGTAGGTGTGTTATGAAGAGGACTTTCTCACAGAAGGACTCAGGAAGGACATGGCTACTCCTTCCCTTCCAACAGCTACTAGACAGCAAAATGGGCCAATTCTCATGATGCTGTTCTGTGAGCAAAAGAACATTCCAGAATATAGCAACTGGAGTGTCAACTAAACCCTGTATTTTAGGTCTCTTTCTTTCAGCCACCCTCCCTGTGTTTAAACCAAGGGACAATAGTGTTCATCTCTATGACCCCAGGGGATCAATGAATATAGTCTCTGGTGGCTGTGAAAAGTCCAGAGGCCTATCAACACACAGTGTGATTATTTGCTCCTATGGCTTCATTTTCTCAATATGGCATTTTGCTATAAAACTCAGACAGATCCAAAGCAAACCAAATAATTGCTTTCCATACTTCCTGCAGTTTAAAGTTTCTGCATTGTGGAAAAATGAGATGCACTAGCAGTAGCACCCTGTANNTGAGTCACACCTTTCCTCTGAGGAACTCTAAGCACTTTGAGGACACATGACAAGTTGTCGACAGACAGACAACTTAGAGGGAGAAAAGAGACCTGTGTCATAAGAAGCCACTCTGGGGATGACAGCTGTTCTAGCTCACAAATTGGCAACGTGGTGTATTTCCAGTCTCAACCAAAAATAAAGAAGCCCAATGGGCAGAGGACTCAGTGTAGCCAAGGAAGCTGAGACCCTCTGATCATCTATCCAGAGAGAGAAACACAGCCTGAGACAGTCCCCATGACCAAGCAACCCAGGGACAAGAGGTTCAGATGTTTGACCCAAAGGGGCAGATGAAGCCTTTGGTCAATTCAGCAATGTGGAATCTAGGACTACCACCTGGCACCATCCCCCCTTGCATGTTCTGCACTGACTGTCCAGCGTGTACCCCATTCACAGCTGTGCACATCAGCTGCAAATGTCAAAAGGGACCGACAGAGTTTTAGGAAATGGGGAGGCAAAGGCCTTGGCTGAGAGTCACTCTTCACATTCAGATGCTGGGGTGTGCTAGAGGTGGAGAGCGAGACCAATGAAAGAAAAGGCAAGAAAGCAACACGTACCAGGGTGACTGACATGGAGCACGGGGCTGCAACACGTACCAGGGTGACATGGAGCACGGGGCTGCAACACGTACCAGGGTGACATGGAGCACGGGGCTCAGTAGGCAGGCCAGTCTTTTCACATGCACTGTCCCCTTGATCCTTATGGAAAGCCTGGACACAGGTTTGCTCTTCATCTTTAGAAGAAAAAAAGAAAACAGGGCTCAGAGTAGGTGAGGTCATTTGTCCAAAGGCCACAGCCCCATGCAACAGGACCAGAATTACAATCCNAATCATTCAGATTTTAGATTCAGTCAGATATCAGGGAAAGGAGCTGCAAGTAGGCTAGTAGAGAGAGCATGAGAGACCACGGTCAAGAGCTGTGGTGCGCATAAGTCATGAGGAACTGAGGTACTGGATCTGCAGGGAATGCTGGGAGAGGAAAGAGTTTGGAGATGGAGTGTCTGGGGGGACAAAGAGGAAGATGATGCAGGGAAGTAAATTGTGTGTGTGTGTTTGTGTGTGTGTGTTTGTGTGTGTGTGTTTGTGTGTGTGTGTGTTTCTGCATCTGCATGTGTTCATGTTTGTGAGTGCGTATGGAATCTGTAGCTCACTGATTCTGACAGACTAGCTGACTAGCAGGCGCTAGAGGTCCCCCAGTCTGAGCTCTCCAGCACTGAGGTTACAGGTGCATGTCTTTACACCTGGTTTTCTTGTGCAGGTGTTGAGGATCAAATATGGGTCCTCATGTGTGATTTCAATGTTAATTGTCATCTTGACAGACTCTAGAACCACCTGGGGGAATGACCTCTGGGCATGTCTATTTGGGATTATCTTGATGGATGCAGGAGGACTCACCCACTCACTATGGGTGGCACCACTCNGAACGAGATCCTTTCTTCATGAATGTGTTCATGAGGGAGGAAGCTGAGCAGCACCCAGCCCTCTCTGCTCCTCTGGATGTGATGTGACCACCTTTTCAATGCCATCTTGACTTCTCCACTGTGATGGACTGCGCCCTGAACTCTGAACAGAAACAAGTCTTTCCTTCCTTAAGTTGCTCCTGTTGGAGTATGTCCTCTCACCAACAGGAGAAGAAGCTGAGACATTATGCTTGTGCTATACACACTTTACCAACTGGGCCATCTCTTCAGCCATGGATCTTAATCTTTGTTGAATTGCACTCCCCTTGACACTTATATAAGAGCA
>LZPO01044397.1:809995-822735 GCA_001675575.1 Neotoma lepida
GAGAGAGAGAGAGAGAGAGAGAGTATCAGAATAAATGAAATAAATGGAATGGCTAGGAAGGATGCTAAGGTTGGAGGTGAGGGTGGAAGGTGGCTAGAGGGCAGAGGATATACTGCCAGGATACAGACAGGGTTTCCAAACTGATGCATGGTTAATTTGGGTTTGAAATGTCTTTGTTCTGCAGGCCAGAACTTTAGTGTAAACCTGGCATTGGGAAGCAGCTAGAACGGAAGCAAACAGTCCTAATTCAGCCGCATTTTGAGCTTCTTGGAAAGAAACCGCAGCAGTGAGGGGGCGGTTCTCGGCCAATGTCCCAGAGCCTGGGCGGTTTTCTTCCAGCACTTCATCCAGGGACTTGAAATTTCCAAGTAGCCCTTTACCTTGCTTCTTCGAGGGTAACTGTATAATATATTGTTCCAACAAGGCTATTCAGAGAACATGAGGGGCAACTAGGCCTTGAGCACAGCAGAAGAAGTGCAGAGGGCAGGCACTCCCTCCCTTTTGAGACACGAGTAGATTGAATTGGGTCTGGCTTTTTTTCATGCTAGNGATGGAACTCAGGGTCTTGCACTGATAGCAAAGTGTTCTACCACTGAGCTACATCCATACATAGTACGTGGTTCTCTGATACAGAGCCACTGTGTAGCCCAGGCTGGCCCCGGACTCATACCCTTTTGTCCCAGACCCTTGCATGCTAAGATTACAGGTATACATCACCACCATGCTACCTGTCTTTTTTAAAACAAAGTATTATGTCTCTTTATGGAATTCTTTTCAAACAAAATTGTTTTCTGTTCTCTTTCCCTCCCCATACCCTTTCTGCTTTGTGGCCTCTTATTCCCAGGGTCCTGCTTTCTGCTCTCATGTCATAGGTGTCCTTCCCCTTCACTCTTGTGTCCCTCCTGTGGTCCCTTGTCTAATTTCAAAGTTTACATCTACTCTCTTACCCCTTTATTTACATACATGCAAACATTAACAGTCAGAATCTACATATGAACGAGAACATGTGACTTTGTCTTCCTGAGTCTGGGTCTCCTAGCCAAATATAATACTTTCTAGATCTACCCAATTCCCTGAAAATTCCACAATTTCATTGNTCTCGATGGCTGAACAAAATTCCATTGTGTATGTACCACATTTTCATTATCCAATCTTCAGTTGATGGGAATCTAGGCTGACTCCATCTTTTGAGTACTGTGAATAGAGCAACAGTGACCATGAATGTGCAAGGGGCTCTGTGGTAGGATACAAAGTCCTTTGGTGTGTGCCTAGGAATGGTAAAGCTGGCCAGCTAGCTCTCAGGTCACCAAACAAGGAAGGGAATCTTCCCTGTCCCTCACTCACCATGACCACTGGTCACTATGCTACCCTTTGATCCTACTCCTAGGTCCAGGCAATGATTTTCTTACAGGACTGGATTCTTCATCACACAATGGGCANAGAACAGGCTTATTTCAATTTCTCTGTCTTGGCTGCCAGGGTGGAGGGGGTCTGAACATCACCGTTAAAGGACTTTCCCTGGGCACTGGGAACACTGTTGAAGGGGGGATCTTGCCACTCTCCAGCACTGAGCCAACCACCTTGTGGGGGAGTCTGCTCTAACTGCCCACAGGCCTTAGACAAAGTCCTCAGCAGAGGTGCCTACTCCCCTCTCCAGAAGCATCGGCTTCCAGACCCCAGGATGGGCCTGTGGGCCTGAATGCAGCTTTGCTAAGATCAACGACAGAGCTTGCTGAGACAGCGTGTCAGCAACTACCCAGAAGTTCCTGGGATCCTGAGCAGAGGTGAAGGTGAGCAGGGGTACAGAGGCCATCAAGAACCCAATGTAGAAACAAGAACATTTTAGATCTGGCTCCCTTGGCCCCTGGGCCTTCAACACTGCACCTTACACTCTGTGCAGTACCAGGCACACTGTGCGGGTTCAGTCAGCATCAGTAAATCATCGATGCAGTATGCTCAAGTCTGCAGTGGTTATNTGTTTGAGTCTGAACCATGGGCTCTATGGGCTCTGATCCATAGGCTTCCAGTTCCTCAGTGAACCCTGGAACATGAGAGTGAAAAACAGTTTTAGAAATCACCAAATCTGGGCCTGGTGGGGGGATGGTTCAGTAGGTCAAGTCCTTGACCCNAAATCCCCAACTCTCAAGTAAAAGGCCAAGTTCAGTGGTACCTGTATATGGCCTCAGTGCTGGGGAGATGAAATAAGGACCCAGAAGCTTTGATCTCCAGCCAGTCTAGCCAACTGGTGAGACCTGGGTTCAGTGACAGTCACAGATGAAGACATCTGACATCAACTCCCAACATCTGTACCTGCACACATGTTGGGACACCTACACACACTCATGCATGTGCACACATGGGCACATACATACATACACACACACACTCACACACACTCACCAAATCCTTCAGGAGGTAATCATAGACTATGATAATGTACCTCATACTTCAAAAAAGCTGGGAGAGAAAACTCAATATTTTCACCCTGATTGAGGAGACAGATACCCTTACCTGGGTGTGAGCATCACACAATATAGACATGTATTGAGCTGCCACAGACATTCATAAATATGTTAAAGTCTATGTGTCAATTTTTTTTAATGTCCAGTTTTAGCAAACATGGTGACATACGCCTCATCTCAGCACTCAGGAAGCTGAAGCATGAGAATTGTGGCAAATTTGAGCTCAGCTTTGGTCCTCTGTCCATTCCCCGTGGTACACAGGGCAGCTGGCCCCTCTGTGACTTGCCTTTAAAATCTTGGAGACCTTGGAAGGGGTCTTTTGTGTCTGAGGAAGGAAATGGGAAGNGGTCTTGGCATGGCTCTTCTGGTAACACAAGTCCTGTCCATCTGAGCATACGCACAGAGTTGCAAGCACAGGCCATGGTGGGAGGGGAGGGACTGGGGTGAGGTCCGGAGTGAGGATGTCCTGTGTCAAGGGTTTGGGAAAACCCAACACACCTTTTTTTGAGAGCCCTGTGCTCACCTATGGGGTTTGTCCAGTACCAGCTAACCACTCTGTTCAGTGCTGGGGTTGGGGACTGGCCAACCTGCCCTTTTCAGCTAGATACCAGTGCTGCACCAGAGCTGGCTATCTTTGATGCAGGGAGTCATCCCTCCCCACTGATTTCCTAAGAGAACTTTTTCTCTGCATGTGTGAGCATAAATTTCCATGTATTTATGTGTTTATGGGTGTACATGTGTATGTGTACGTGAAGGTCAGATGACAAACTCTGACCTCAATGTGTCCTTCCTCGTGCACTATCTACCTTTTTTTTGAGACAGAATCTCCCACTGGCCAGAAACACACTAATTCAAGGTCAGGGAACCTTAGGGATCCTTTTGTCTCCATCTCCTCAGTGCTGGGATTACAAGCCACCACCATGTTGGCTTTTTTTTTTTTTTAAACTGGGTTCTGGGGATTGAACTCTGGTTCTCAATCACTGAACTGGCTGAGCTATTTACCCAGCCCCGAGCAGGAATTGGTTGAACTGTGTCAACTGCAATAAGAAGGGACACAACAGTCATTCTGTGAGCTGTGTGCTGGCTTCCTCTGGCTTCCCAGGCATTTCTAGGTGGTGACTTGGTGACTTTGCTGCCTGGGCATGGACTGTGAGAGGCTGGGGTCAGCTTTATACTTCTCCTATCCCTGCCTCTGCTCACAGTGTGGCATCTGCAGTGTGCAGGGCTNATAGGTGAGCCAACATGTGTCTCCCAGAGAGGCTGTAGGGCCTAGAGCCACAACAGTTGTCATAAGCANTATGACTGGGGAGTAGATAGATGTCATGCTGGCTTTCACTGTCAACTTGATTGGACTAGGAAACACCTAGGATACTCGTGCAGCAAACCTTTAAATTAAATGGGACAGGGAAGCCCTGTCCCGAATGTGGACAGCACCATCCTATGCTCTAGGGTCTTAGACTGAGTAAAAGGGGAAGAAGAGAAAACCAGCTGAGCACCAGCCTTCCACTTCCTCTATTTCCTGGTCTGTTGAGATGTGAAGTGTGTTGGCCACACACTCCACAGCCACGATCCCTACTGTGCCTTCTGCATGATCTCAAACCCTGAGCCAAAATGAACCCTCTCTATGAGTTGCTCTTGTCAGAAAAGTAGCTAATCCAACAGAGCAGCCAGACACAAAGCAGGAACAAAGAGGGAACACAAGGCCTGTGGGTTCCTCTAACCAGGGTCTTGGAAAGAGAAGACCACCCCACTGGGCTCAAGTCTCCTTAGAATCTGCTCCCATGCATGCTATGAATACAGAGGCCCCAGAAAGGCTGCCCAATTTCAAAAACAAAAAACCAGGAAGCCCAGTTCAAGATGCAGTTTTCATGAAGTGGATCCTAATATCGCATGGGCCCTGCTTTCAAATTATGACACTCAACATGTATCTAACCTGAAAAAAAGTGATTTGTTGTTTATCTAAAGTTCAGATACAGCTGAGAGTCTTTTTATTTTAGCNTGTGTGTNTGTGTGCGCACATGTGTGTATGATGTGTATGTAGATGTGCACAGGCTATAGTGTGCGTGTGGAGGTCAGAGGACAAACTCACTTGTCAGTCCTCTCCTACCTTGTTTGGGGCAGGGTCTCTCTTGTTCACCACTGTGTATACCANGCCNGGTGACCCACAGGGTTCTGGAGTTTCTTCTGACTCCAACCCCCTGTAAAAGTGCTGGGATGACGGAGTTACTGCATAAGTTACTGCATCCATCTTTTTGTGGGTTCTGAATATCCAAACTAGGCCTGCCTGCTCCCTTATACCCTAAACACAGTATATAGTATACACCAATAGTTTTTCTTTTAGCNTAAGCATCATTTTATAGGAGCATGATTCTGGAGTCTAAAACATCTCCAGACATCAAAAGGGTCCTTTTTTTTTTAGGTTGTAACTGAAGGGAGTCTGGAAGAAGAGCCACAGCCTGCTAACCTCAGAGCTGGGAGCCAGGACAGAACCCAAAGGGAGGTATATATTGAGGTCAACCCAGCTGCACTCTGCAGCTCTCAGAGGACACAGGGGCACCCCACACCTCTCAGAAAGAGAAGGGGCCTCCAACATTTCCCAGGAGAAAAAGGTGGCACCCGGTATGTCTCAGGAGAGCGCCAGCACACAGTCTACGGTCTTCTCTGACACTCCCATTTAGATTATGGGTCCAACCATCTCTGCTCTACCACCGGTCATCACCCACAATGCCCCTGGCCACAGCCTAGCCTGAGATTTTTAACCCTTCTCTATTCACACAGCCTTCTGCCTTCTCTTTGCTCTCCACTCCAATTTCCCACCTCACAGCCCAAGATCTGAAGAGTCGCTCAGGGATGATGGTGGCACAAGAGCACTTGAGAGAGGCCCGCCTCCCTGGCTGCTCTGGTCCCTCTTGGGTTGCACTTACCGGCTTTTACATAAGGAACTAATGTCTTTTCAAAGCAGGCAGATCACCGGCCGTGTTTTGACAGTTTGGCTTTAGTGGAAATATCATTAAACTTTTGGAAAACAAGGGCTTTGAAACTCAATCCTTATATTGTTTACACGGTCCACCCCCCTTCCGAGTTCGTTTTTACTTGCTTAGGCACAGTTAATTCTCTCTTCACTTTCAGCACTCAAAACAAACACTGGGTCTGCATAGCTGAGAGTGGAAGAAATAACACGTGGGGCAGAACAGGCTTTTGATGCCTGGGAGGACAGGCCCGGTGCAAACCACCTTGGTGAGTCACCTGCATTCTGCACATACCCCTCTGAGGAACAGGAAGTGTGGGTAGTTTTGACCCGAGGCNAAAAGAGTATGTCAGATGTCTAAAGGCCTCCTGGCTGGCACCCGCCCCCTCCCCCACAACAAGCACCACTTTCTCCAATGTGGCCTCAGTACATTGGTGGACCCAAAGTCCACCCCACAGCTACCCTTCTGTTTATTCTCTCTGCTCTGGCTCTGCTTTTAGCAGGCCAAGTATAAAACGTCCAAAGTAATAAAACTTACAAAACCAGAAGAAGTGTGTGGTGTGTGTACAGTGTGTGTGTGTGTGTGTGTGTGTGTGCGCGCGCGCGCGCTTTAAAAAGAAAGCAAAGAACACGGGCACAGTTAGTAGAAGAGTTGCCTAGAATGCGTGAAGCCCTGGGTCCAGGGGTCAATCCGAGCACCAAATAAACGGGGTGTGGCCATGCACATCTGCAATCCCAACACTGGAAGGATCAAAAGTTCAAGGTTGTCCTCTGCTCCATTACACAGTGAGCTACATGAGAGCCTGCCTCAAAAATTAGACAAACAGAAAAAGAAAGAATAAAGTGACAGCCATCAGAACTGAGGCTGGTGAGAGTAGGGAGGGGGTGGTAGTGAGAGTGAAAGTGGGAGGGGCAGGAAACTTGTCATAAGATGTCCCTCATAGGATAGCGGGGACTGAGCCTCATGGCTCTGTTGNCAAGAAGTGAAGTAAGGCAGATCCAGCTGCCCGTTCCTTTGCGCCTCAGCCATTCACTGTGGGGAAGTAGTGCTTACACTCTTGTTCTCTACCATGAAGAGCTGAAGAACATACTGCAGGAAGGAAGGGGGAGATGGGAATTGAATTGAACTGAAAGAAAGATTTTTTTTTTTTTTTTTTTTAAGAACCAGCACCTCTGAGAACAAGCCAGATGTTAGAAGGTCTTGACTGGTAAACGTTCAGGGCCTGGGGCTGGGGTTCCTGGAAAATACCTTGGGGTTTTCTTGTGTTTACAGCTTCTGAAGGTACAGAGCCCAGACAACAGAGAAACAGCTGGGTCCCGCAGCTCAGCTCTTTCCACGTGGAGGGAGAGCTTTCCAGAACATTGGTAGGACCAGCAGGTGATAGAGAGGGCTCAGAGTCCTAGAGAGTCCATTTTACATTGGTGTCCTCTCATCAAGATCTTCCCTAGTTAGCTGACCAGTGAGCCCCAGTGAGCTGCTTGTCTGCCATCCCCAGTACTGAGAAGAGAAACATGTGACAAGCCCTTTACCCACTGAGCCATCCCCAGGCCCTCTCTCTTCTACTTTCAAGACCCTGGGATTATACCTTAAAGATCCAGCCAGGCCTCCTTGTCTCAAGGTCAACTGATTGNTGGCCTTAGTTCTTCNGCAACTCAATTTCCTTTATGATATACTTTAACACATTCCCAAGGCTCCGAGGATGAGGCCCAGGGCCTCTCTGGGGACAGTTATTATGGGATGGTCTGAGTCTCAGCCAGACCCTGAGATGGGTTCTTGTTTAACTCACCACTTCTTCACAAGAACAATTGCCCAGGCAACAGTGCTCTATGCAGCAGAGAAATAATCCAACAGTAATGTAACTGATGACAACCCAGTACCATGTCCTAGGTGATTGTTCTAGGCTTTCCTTTAAAACTCACTTAATCCTCATGCCCGTTCTGAGGGATGAGCACAGCTCCCCTATGCAGAAGAGGGGAAAATACAGAACTGAGAGTTGCCAGAAAGTAGAACAGAGTTAGAACCTGGGCCTCTGCCTCAGAGGCGACATCCTTAAGTATCAGGATTAGGAAGAGGTGGGGAGGTTGCCACTCTCCTGAAGGCCAGGTGCTCTCTTGGCCTTTTGATCCCTGTCAGTCCCCATAGTGAGAGAAGGTTCTCTCTGTCATGTCTAGGCTTCCACACAGCAGGAAAGGACATGACATGCAACTCCGNCTGTCCTACCACCTTGACACCAGCCCAGGCCTGACTGCATGAACTTGAGCTTGCAGNTAAGGATTCAGAGGGGCTAGAAACACACCCTCCTTGTGTGTTTGGCTTAGATGTGCAAATNTAGCCAGTGGTAGCAGAGGCATGGGCTCTGGCTCACAAGCAGAAGGTACGTTCTACAAAGGACAGTGCCATCCATGGGATTGCTGCCCTTGCCCTCAAGGGATCCTGGGGTCACTTAGGAGAAGAGAGAGTGAACTCCCACAAGGAGTTGGCTGCTCAGGTATGAGTCTAACCCTGTTGACAACAAAACACAGGGGACCATCAGTTATCTTGGTCTGTTTGATTTTATGCCCCCCTCAAAGCAGAGGAAAAGCAGGTCATAAGCCCAGTATGGGGGCCGTTTCCCTAGACTGTTGTAGAACTTAGTTCATGGGGCAATAGCCAGGCCCCAGTTGGCAAGATCAGCTCTAGACAAAAGAGAGTAAAGGGCCCACTTGAAGCTCCCTGGGCCCCCAGAGACGCCGGATGGGAAGAAACTAACCGCCAAGTTCCGTTCATTTCACAAGCTCACGGCAAACCCCAGAGCGTTGCTTTGTTGCTTAAAAACGATTTAATTTTTGCAATCTTGCAAAGAGAGCGGGTGCCCATGTGAGAACTGATGTTTGCAAAGTGATGTCTGTGAAGAAGAAAGACTGATGGCTCCTCTCANAAGAGAGCAGCTAGCAGGCATGGGAGTCAAAGCTATATGTGATCTGTCCTCCCCACTTCAGTCATAGGACCAGGTTCCCATGAGGAGCCAGCTCCCCACTATGAGACCAGGATAGCCATCTTCCTGAGATTCATCTAGAATTCAGCTGCTTCCTTCTCCTCCTCTGGATCTGAGCTCAGGCCCTTGTGTGAGCTCTTTTTCCACAGAGCCTGCTCCTCGGGTCCTCGGCCTGTTTTTCTTTGAGACTTGGAATGGGATAGGGGTAGACAAGGCCTAATGGGGTGGCAGGAGAGGCGTGGGCTTAGCCTCAGGCAGCCTGTTCTGAGCCACAACTCGGCTCGCAGATCTATTGCTCAGCTCTGATGATGACTTTATGTAGTTGGATCCGAGCTCTTTTCTGAAAAGTGAAAGCAATGGTTCTGATTCCATGTGGTTGCTGGGACACTAACATGGGACAACTGTTCTATGAAGTACCTCACATGACAATGGGGTCCACACTGGACTTTGTGAAGGGTTGTTCTCTTACTGTTTTTTCTATCACTGCCAATGTGAATAATGTCGTCAAGGTGGCCTCCCTCAAAGGAGTCATTTACCAGCCAGGAACCACGGGACTTCTCACTCCTCATTCTATTCTGACAAGGACACATGGTCTGAGTGCCTGACCCTTTAAACTTTTGAGCTTGCATCTCTCTGCAGAGCCCTCTATTTGGGTCTCACTGAAGGGCCAGGTTTCCAGGAAAGCCATCCCTACACTCATGTCCCAGCAAGGCTGAGTCTGTGGCTGTATCTCTGAGTCTCTTACACTGCAATGAAAACAGAGTGCAGGGCCAAGCCACACTCCTCTGAGGCTGCTGGAGGCCAGAGCTACCCAGAGGAGGTGCACTCAATCCCGTATTCAGAAGGTTGAGTGTGTACAGATGATCCAGGCCAAGCACAGCACATGTGCCAATGTCCTCCCTACAGCCTACATCTGAATGGAGTGCCCAGGGTGAGTCAGTGGTGCTCATGCTATATCTGCCCAATATCAGTATAGTCATGTTTGCCCGAGGTCATTTGGATCACCCATGTTTCCTCAGCCCAGGTGAAATGGCAGGTAGGTTTGGCTGTTCTTAAAAGGACACCCACATAGCTGAGCAGAGGTCACTGCTGTCCACTGCACANGGTCCTGCACATGGATGCCATTGCAGTGATTGGCATGGAAGCCAGGAAAGCTGGGGCAGCAAGCAGGGCATCAAATCATTTCCCATGAGGAGACTGGGAGATCACTCACTTAGTCAGCAGACATAGTGGCTGAAGGAAATCTTGCTTTAGATCCCAATAAATAACATGTGACAACAGTCACTCCTGAGAACAACTGTTACTCCCTTCTGACCATGAGGGTCTCCGTTGTCTATTTTGGCTGAAGGCCTCTGCACTGAGCAGCCAAGGCAGGGCCTTCTCCCTAGCAGTGGATGGACGTGGAAGATAATAGCACTTAGTTCTGGAAAAGGAGGAAGGCACAGCATCCGCAGGTCAGAGATGAACCATCCTACCCTGATGACCTCAAATATCCTGAAACAACTATGCACAGTAGTGATGGACAGGAGAAGCGGGGTGGATGGTGACACTGGNGACCCAGTGCTGCGTGCTGTTTTCAAAGCTTACTGCACATGAGCTCCTTTAATCCTTATCATAAAGTATTATTGTGGCCATCTTACAGACAAGGAAACTGAGTCTCAATAACGCAAGATTGCAAAGTGAGAAGGAAGTGAAGCAGTCTGGGTTTAGGTGCTAACAGTCTGTGCTCTGACCAAGGTCTGTGTGCGCCATCTTGACACGAAGAGAAATAGGTGGACTGTGTCCTGCAAAGCCAAGAACAGAATCTAAGCTGGACAGAGAGGTGCTTGCTTATAACCCCNGTATTTTGGGAAGTAGAGGCTGGAGGACCAGAAGTTTGTCACCCTTGAATTTCAAAGCTAGCCTGGCCTACGTGAGACACTGCCTCAAACAAAAAGGAATTGAGCTGAGAAATTAACTTCCCAGCCCAGGGCAGAGGCATGCAGCGAGTTACTTCCCAGTGGAGAGAAGGCTTCTTCCCGTGTTGTCTCCTTCCTAATGCTTCTCTACAAGAGAACCAGCCCTCACTCCTGCTCCACAGAACTAAGTCTCACAGGTTTTGGAAAACAAAGTCCCCACCCCGTGCCCCCAGACTCTGTCCCCAGCCCTATTGTGCAAGCTTCTATTACAGCAAGTGTGGAGGTCGCCCTCGCGGTCATGGTTTTTTAACTGCAAAGGAAGAGGAAACCCATGTCAGAAAGAGGGCATTTTGCCAACCCCACATTCATGTGGGGGGACCTCAAATGTGAACTGGGTCTTTGGAAGAAGTTGGGTACTCCGGGAGGGCGGAGTGGTTTCTCTGAAGGCTGCAATGTGGCAGGGTGGGGACAGCCCCAAGACAACCTGGGGACAGTGGGGGGTGAGAGGCTGTGGGGATGAGGAGGGAAGGAGAGGGAGAGCAGGGAAAAAGAGAGCAACAGAGAAAGATCTGGCTCCAGAGGGTGACACCTCTCTGAAGAGCAAGGAGGCCACATGGTGTCTAGGTGCCCAGCCTCTGAGCCCTGAGAAGTCCTGAGGACATGCTGGGCCCTGTCCCTGTGCTCTCAATAACCTTCCAGGTCCAATTGAGTGACCAGAATATGATGGGCACATTCTCTGGAGTCCACCCTCCNGGCTATTCTCTCTCTTGCTGAGCATCTTGTCTTGAAAAGGCTTTGGAACAGGACAGAAACCTAGAACCTAGTAGTCGAAAGCTGCTCTCCCAGGGGACATCNGGAGGTAAGAGGAAGCTTCAGGGTGAAGAAGACAGGGCTCTTTTTGGTCCTCCCATGTAGCACCCATACTGACACCATGAACACATACTTCCTCATGTAGGGAAATAGCATGTTTACCCCATGAAGTGCCGTGGGCTCAGCCTGAGGAGCTGCTTACCCCCTTAAGGAGTATCTGAGGACCAACAGTTTGGAAGAATACCACATTATCTGGAGGGAGGAAGGAGTCTTGGCACAATAAACAGAGATTTGGTAGCTGGAGAAGCTGGGTGATGGACAGATCAGAGGTATCTGCCCAGGCAGCAGGAAGTATAGGCATGGTGGGGCCTTCCACACCATAGTGTGCCATGGAACTCTTCCCACTGAGGGCATCGCTGGGTTGTTTCCTACAATCAGCCCCTGAGATCACAACCCTACAGGGCAATCCCTGAGGGAGTCTGGGAACCATGAGCTGGTAGGGAGTGANGAACCTTGCCCCAACCAGCACTCAGCCAAATTCAGCACCTGTCCCTCCATCCACAGTCACTAACCACAGCCAGAGCCCTGCCACCAAGATCTGTGGCAGCAGTGATTCCACACTGGTGACAGCTCACCAGGTTGTGCTTGGCTACATTCTAAGAACACTGGCCTCTGGCCTTAGACTGTGTCCCACTGTCCCTGCACTCCACCACAGGAGTCATCCCTTCCTCTGCCATGAGGCTCAGGAATTCATGGAGGCTTGGACTTATTCATGGCTAGAAAGCTGAGGCCCGGCATTGTTCAGCCAGGGTTCTGTCTCTNTCTCCCTGTCCCACTGCTTTCTCCCCATCATGGTGACCAAACTGCTACCAAGTGACCTTGCACACTGTCACCAGAAGCCACTTTTTTTTCCATGGCGACATCACACCTGGATGTACCTCCTTTCCTCCAATGGGATACTATGTCTGCCATGGGGCATCTGGTAAACTGAGGCTCCTGTTCTTGGTGTCTTGAGGCTGAGTTCCAGGATGGGAGCCTGACTATGCCACTTCAGTCTCTTGTCCTCTTAGGACAGACAGCACACACTGTGAAGTAGATGACTTCAGATCAGAAAGGGAACACCCAAGCCCTTCATCCCTGGGCCTTGGGTGACTCCCCTCATCTATTAGTGCCTGGATTATTCATTTATCAAATAGGGTCAGTGAAACACATGGGTGTGAAGATGCTTTGAAACTCCCAGATCTGGGAGCAGAAGTCTCTCCCAATGGCACTTGTTCCACACAGAAGCAGAGGACCAGGTGGCTCACCTGTTTACAATCCTGCATTCCTGAACTTTTGTCTTATTTGGTATTTTTTTAGTGCTCCCAGGACANAATGTTCACTGGTGACCTTTTGGTTTCTGAACGAGTGTTCCCATGCAGACCCAAATCCATGGCTGTCCTGAACCCAAGGGCATACCAGAGATACAGTAGGGAGGCCAGAGTGGCCTGTGGGAAGCAGCTTGCATCCAGACAGCCCCATTAGACACTCCTAGTCTGTAATTTGGAGTCTGAAAAACATTAGCTGGAACTTAAAATAAGTTGGACCTTGTCCCCTGGATATTTCAAAGTCAACTGAAATGGTAACC
>LZPO01044398.1:20011-30090 GCA_001675575.1 Neotoma lepida
ACATTATTTTATAATTACCAAGTATTACATAGAACACATAGAAGTATCTCCATATCCATCCATTCATTCATCCATTTATCTAAAATGAAGTTACAGGGTTGGAGAGATGGCTCAGAGATTAAGAGCACTGTCTGCTCTCCCAGAGGACCCAGGTTCAATTTCCAGCACCCACATGGCAGCTCACAACTGTGTGTAACTCCAGTTCCAGGGGACCTAACACCCTCACACAGACGTGCATGCAGGCAAAACATCAACAGACATAAATTAAAATAAATTAAAATGAAGTTATGCCACTTGGGCCAACAATGTTTCCCACAAAGAGCTATAGACCATCTAATAGAAACCTAGCACCAGGGATAAGAAACCTCTTTCAAGCTGTTGGTCAGGAAAGTCCAAAGGAGTCCCAAACAACACAGGCTATTGTTGTTGTTACCCTCGGTAACCCCACTTGAAGGCTGGAGGTAAATTCCCATTGCTGAAGAACCATGCACTTTGGACACAGGACTCGGATTATTTGAGCTGGGTCTGATCTGAAAGCTTCATCCCTGAGGTACACACACCCACCCACCCACCCACCCNCACACCAAAATCTCCTCTTTCCTTCTTGTATTGGCTGGGAATTTTATGAATAAAATTCTTTTATGACCTTCCTATTGACTGTTCCAGGAGTCTAAATTCATGAGCAGGTCAGCACAAACTATTCCAGCCTCTTGTGCCCTTCCTGCCAACCAAACATTTACTTAGACACAACTTCTCCTGGTTCTGTAGACACATGTTCTTTTATACTGAGACTTCTGTGGTCCTTGACAGGAACTCTCCCCAACCGTCTCTGCTCACAACCCCACAGTCTTAGTGAATGCACTGCTCCCTCTGGAAGACCTTCTCTAGCCTCCCAAGTACAGATAAAGCATTCTTTCTNTACAATCTATTCTATTTTCCCTTATGAAGACACTGATCACACAGCTTTGTAATACTTGATGAAATATGTTATGAATTAAAAGCTGTCACAANAAGGACTATGTTTGGTTGGTTGCTCTTTGTAAATACTCCCTGTAAAAATGTCTGCAGTATTTCCATGTGTGATGCTAGCCACTAGAAATTCAAAGATGAGTAAGACAGTCATCATCCCCAAGAGCTTACAGTACAGTGGTGAAGACACCAAACATGTAATGTGGATGAGCAGTGGAGGGACATGAGACTGTGAGACANATAACNGAGGGACCAAACCAATCTCTATAGGGTTGTTAGGTTTTCTGGAGGTGATACCAAAGAAGGTTGCAATTTGAGGTGAAACNCTACTATGTACAATTTTGGGGAGTATTGCATTTTTCTACAGAGGTTCCAAGATTTTTAATCATTAAAATATTAAAAACTATTTTTGATGGGCAGTTGTTGTGCACACCTTTTGTCTCAGCACTCGAAGGCACAGGCAGGTGGATCTCTGAGAGTTTGAAGCCAGCCTGGTCTACAGAGTGAGTTCCAAGACAGCCAGGGCTGTTACACAGAGAAATCCTGGCTGGAAAAACAAACAAACAAACAAAAGCAGGCAAGTAAAAGGCAAAGGTGGTGGGGACAGGCAGATGGGGCTTTCTAGATAGCAAAGATCACGAACAAAGGCTGTACACGGTGTTGGCACACATTGGCAACTACATGGCTGGCTAGTGCCAGAAGATGTCTATTAAAGGAGAAAGTTTAAAAACAAGAATAGAGAGGAAAAGCAGTAGATCCATCATGGAGAGCTCAACATGCCACCTGAGGAGCTTTAACTATTCTGGAAAGATGAGAGTCACCGAGGCAGGAAATGGCACNGCAGGATTTGTTTCATGTAATGACAATGGTAGCTTCTAGGGGATCTGTTTGAAGGAAACAATCTAGGAAGAAAAACATTCTAGGAGGTTGTTGGAGGATCTCAAATGAGGATGACAAAGCCCTGAATTAACACTTGTTACAGAAGAGGAGGCCACAGACTTGGGAGCTACTTTAGAAGGTAACATCAGCAGGAGGTGTCAAGGATGACAAGATCCAACAGACATGGGACCTTAGGCAAGAGAAACAAACAAAAATTATGTTTATAGATGAGATAAGGAATGGGGAAAGAAAGAGAGCGTGCTTTAATGTGTTATCAGACACTCACAGAACATGAACCCATGAGTAAAGTGTCAAGTTGGGCAACTAGGATGGAGAGGTCTGCATGGTCAGAAGGGCAACTAGGATGGAGAGGTCTGCATGGTCAGAAGGGCAACTAGGATGGAGAGGTCTGCATGGTCAGATGGGCAACTAGGATGGGAGAGGTCTGCATGGTCAGACGGGCAACTTAAAGAGCAAAATCTGCAGCAACAACTAAAACAATCCAGAAAAGCAAAAACAAGATTAAAAAAACATGGAACCTCAGACAAGAAAACCAAATAAAAATTCTGTTTTATGATGAGATAGATACGCAATGGGAAAAGAGAGACAGATATCTAGCTTTGATGTGTTATCACGTGCTCCACTGACAAAGCCTGAAAAGACTTTTAATTACAAGCACATGAATGAGCAGTTGCACCCGGTGTGGCTGCCCAGGAAGCGAAGCAGGAGGCTCCCTTGACCCAGAAGTTTGAGGTTAGGTTTTGGCAAAAAAAAGGAATTGGAGAATTTATTATATCCAGGGTAACTATGAATTCTGGCAAGGTATACAGAGGGAAAAAGCAACTTCAAATTTTTTTCGAATAAACTGGAACCTGCATGGCTTAATAAAAAAAAAGAACAGTCTTAGAATTGTACAAAGTTGACCCTTGACCTCGGTTTACAGCATATTGCTGAGACTTACGAGAGTCCTCTGGAACTGATAAGTCTGAACAGCTCAACTAATGGCTCAACACAAGTTAGATGACAGTCGCTTTTATGAAATGNCTTCAAGTTTGGAAAGTAGGATAGATTAAAAGAAAGGACAATGACTGGCAGGACAGNTATCAAGAATTACCTGGGAAAGACACCTTTTTTGATATTTATTCAATCATGCTTTTATTCATTAGCCAGTATTTATTAGCAATTAATATGTGCCAGGTGCCAGAGACAGACTAGTGACTGAGAAAGCAAAAATGCTGCTCTCAAGGGTTTATTACCCTCGAAGGAGATAACAAGTAATTACAAGGCAGTGTGGCAGCCATAGGGAAGTGAAGGACACTGTGGCAACATGAATAGAAACATCAGTCTAACCTGGTCTGGGAGAAGAAGTACTTGGATATCCAAGCTGAGATCTGAAGGCTGAACAGCAGTTGACCAGGAGAAAGAGGGGAAGGGATGAGAGAGAGGATCCCAGAAAGAGAAAAGAGACTCTGGAAATTTGGAGGCCCAATGGCACAGCAAGGTTAAAAAATTAAAAGAAGTCTAGGAAGCCTATAAAGTATAAAACGAAATGAGGACGCGGCGAGTGAGAGCCACGGCTGAAGAGCTAAAAGTTGGCATCTAAAGGTGGAGGCCGTGTAAGACATACTGAGGACTTTGTCCTCTATTCTGTGGCATGGTGAACAAAAATGTCAAGGTAATAAGTTTTATAAAATGTGATTTTATGTATTTTTGTGTGTGTGTGTACATGCACAAGCATGTTAGTGCATGCCCAGTGCACACGTAGAAGCTAGAGGACAACTTCGGGAGTTGGTTCTCTCCTTCCATTGTGAGCACCAAGAACCTAACTCAGGTTGTCAGGCTTGTGCCGGAGTGCCTGCACCTGCTTAGCCATCTCACTGGCCTGAGGTGATAGGTTTTGATGTGAAGCCTCCGATTTCATTTCAAATAAACCTTTCAGTTCAAATAAAATGGGAAAAATGGTGTATGCGTGGCTTTCCAGTTAACCACATTCCCTAGGGAGGTGCTTTCTATTAAACCAAGACTCTCTGCCAGCAACTGGGTCAGATGCTAGGGAATGCATGACAGACTGAGAAAGATACTATCTTGGATTTCATGAAGAAGAAAAATAAAACAGAAATGAAAGAAAGTGGCCGGAATAAAAGGCCACTTTGGTTATTGATAAGTAAAGCCTCCCTGAGGGGACAATTTTATTTTCATTAATACCTCAATGATCATAAAGTAGCCACATAAACATATAGGCAAGGAACACTCGATACAAAGGACTGTTTGAGTTTTAGATCTCAGCAGTTTAGTCAGTTAAATTTAATATTTCATGTGGATATATTTGTAAAGGTTAAAGGTTATGAATTTAAGGCATAAAATATTANAAAGCCACATTCTTGGGTTAACTTTTGAATTATATTCATGTTAATCTCACAGGCAAAAGTGAATGGCAATTTTCTACTTACACTTTTATTTTTGCATTCTTAAGGTGCTGGCAAAGGACACGGAGCTTTGCACATTCTAGTCAAGTGCTATACCATTGAGCTACAACCTCAGTCTTTGGCATTTATATTTTTCCATGAAAAAAAATGCCACTTAGAACTTAACTATTGTTATTTTTCTTGACTCAGTACTAAAGCTAAAAACCACTCTGTGTTGTTATCAAGGACAACAGAGAGGTGTAGAGAGGTTTTAAGCAGAAAGGCAAGGCTGTGTGTCCAGAATTTGTGTATTTACACATTTGAAAACTATGCTGGTGACAGAAACAATCAAATGTACTTGAAAGGTATTAATTTTGAAAAAGGAAAAGTAGTTATTGTATTAGAGAGGTGAAACGGAGTGGCTTTTTCTTNTTTCATATTTTCAAGTGTTGTTCCNAAAGTTTTCAAGAGGTAAGGGCAATTCTCCGCAGTGGGAAGCATTAGCATTCAGCAGTACAACCCTAAATGTTTGTAGGGCCTAAACCCAAGAATGTATCTTACTTTAGGTTCCTGAAGGGGAACTGTTTCTTTCACTTGCTGTTGGGATGCGATGAAGAGAAAATCTTTTACTAGAAAGAAGAGCGGGTAAGAGCAATAATCGGAAGAAGCTTCTGCTAGTCAGCCATTATTTAGTGAGTGCTTGCATTTGGAGGTGAGTACACAGCTATGCACATAAAAACGCGCATGATGTCAACACCGTGATAAACATTGGCGGGGGGCGGGGGGACGGACCGTCGAGAAGCACAAATGATAGGGAAAGTAAGATGCTCACTAGACGAAGTACTGGAGAGCAGGACTTGTCAGTGGTTTACACTCCCTCAATTTTGTATAATAGCGTATGTCGGCTGTACAAAAGAATGGAGGTGGCCAACTGAGAAGAAACGAGGTTCTGACCGCGATCAGCAACAGTGAGCAGCAAGCACAGGACGAAGGATGAGGTATCATCGCACAAAGGAAACGTCAGACTTGGAAGTCGCGGAGGCAAACACGTCGGCATCAGGATCCAGCTTAAGCCCACACAGGTCCCGGCACTCAGCTCTAGCTGGCACGCCGCCGTGGGCCTCCCGCCGTGAGCCACACTTCTCACACTTCTGCAGACTCCGCGGTCCGCGGCGCAGCCCGGAAGCCTCGGGGCGCCGTGGGCACTGTGCCCCACCCCTCATCCGGTGGCACCGGCCTCCCAGCTGAGCCCTCCCCAAAGCGGACCCGCACGTCTTGGGGGATGCACGCTAGGTGGGTGACAGGGCCACAAGTCAGCCCTAACCACCCGGGCTAGGGAACAAGTTGAGCAAATCCGGGTTCTCCCGAGCGCGCGAGGGCGGGCGACGACTCACCTGGGAGGTGATCATGATGCTGGAGTCGATCAGGAAGCTCATGGCGAAGCCTCGGGAGGCCCATGCCCAGCTGCCTACACCTCAGGGAAGCCGCAAGTTAAGACCGTCCACCTGCTGTAGTAGCTTGCCTTCACCCGCAGCCATCCGGGCTGGCCTGNCGCGTGCTTACGCCATCAAGCTGCGCCCCAGCCAGCCAATCAGCGGCCGCGTTCCCTGTTTGCCCAGCAGGTGAGGGTGGGCGGGGCTGGAGGCAGNGCCCTGTTCCGCAGGCTGAAAGCCGCAGCACAGGCTTTAAAGCGCAAAGCAAGTGCTATTCTTTTTAGTAGGCAGGAGCCGAGGCCTGAGACGTAACGTCTTGTTTTAAGTAGTACTGCCATTCAATATACTGATCATAGCTAAAAGCACAAAGTTAGCAATTACTGGGCTGAGAGTTGTGTGAGGCACTGAGTTACATTCCCCAGCGCTGCAAAAAATAAGAATAAGTNAATGTAATGTTAGGCTTGCATCAATCTATGTGTTTGTTGTAAATGTTACAACTTTTACTTGGTTTAAAAACAATGTGACGTCTACACGTGAAGGGACGGTGGACAGGCAGGTAAGGTTTTAATTAAACATAGCTAACTAAGTAAATGTCTGATATGACAACCACAAAAGGACACCACCTACAGTGAGTGTGTGCTCTTTGGACTCTAACCAGACCGCCCTTAGTGGTTCAGCGCTTTGGGTTTTGAAGTACTAGGCATGAGTGAGACCCACAACTGCGGGGGTAGGGGGAGGAGCGTCAATGATTGGAACATGATCAAAGGTGATGCCTTGAAGTGGGTAGCTACCTATAGTGTGGCACTTAATTGTTATCCTGATATAGAACCGTCCCATACACTTTTTCATTNCCCACGAAATTGTAATCCTAACTAGAATAGACCGCTTGGTAGGACAGACTTCAGATCAGAGAAAGGAGGGAGTGTTCTTATTTATTCATAGTGTAGTAATCTGAGCACTCAGAGTCTAGATACTAGCCTTCCCCACAACACACGCACACCCCCTTCCAGGTCTTGACTGCAGCCTTNACTACAGCCGCTCCTACCCAGAGTTAATTGAAGCTGGAGCCAGTTTCCTGGACTAGGAGACCACAGTGATTATAAAGACTAGTACTGAGAGCCGCTNGTAGCAAAAGTCCATGAGAGTATACAGCAGCGACAACTAGAGTTCAGAAGGTCAACCTATCAGNACTAAGGGTTCTGTTAGAGGAAACCATCACACAAGGTGTTATAGAATTACTGCCTTTTGAATGAATTGGCTGTCTCTTGTTGTAAACTTCTTATGCAATAACAGCTATGATTCTCCCCATTTACTGTGCATCTCCATGTTATGTGTGCATGTAATCTCACAATGGCATCTCAATCTTGGGCACAACTTTCCCTATACATTTGGGGTAATTGGATAAATTTCCCCAGCTGTGTTTATTTTTCACTAACATAAATCTGGCCAGAGCAATTCTCCAGACAAAAGAATTCCAGCTAAGATACCCCTTTCCAAGGACAAATGCAGATAAACATTAGCTCATCTTACTTACAGATAAGAGAAAATAACCACTAGCAATTAAATCCTCAACCCCTTACCTTCACCCCAGGTTACTTACACAAGACCCTAATTTAAGAGATTTACTGCTCACATTTTAGCCGTTTGCTAGTTACTGAGTTAAGGCAGTTACTCCCACTGGCCCAAGGAGATGGCCTACAAGGCCAGGCAGGTGATAGGTGCCAAGCTCCTTTCTTGTGCAAATTAAGTTTTAATTCCTCCTCAGCCAGGTGTTCTTCCTAGATTTTCTCCTCAGCAATTACTCTGAGTGAAAGTGTTTTTACTAACTAAATACTGCATGCTCTAACATAGGTTGTTTAGCCACCTAGCATATGTTCCTCTCCCTACCAGAAACCATCTGCAGCCAGGATGAGCGGGAAAAGCAGTGCCAAGGACAGTTTACGCTCTTGTGACTTATTGACACCTAACATTCTACCTAGCCATTTCTAGATTATAGTTTGAGCACATAAATTCCCTAATGAGTTTTAGCCTTTAGTTGACCTGACCAGAGAATTCCCCTTTAGTCACTCCCCCTTTTTGGGGTTGTAATTGGAAGCTGACATTTATTGCTTTATGTATGGACCCTTATCACCTCTCTCTGTAACCCTGAAAACTTCAAGCCTTGCATTGCTTTGCCAAAGAATTACTACATGTGTGTATATATTGGTCCTCTCAGAGCACTGGGGAGAATTGATTGAGAAGATGGGAAAGACCTAGATAGATACGAGAGAACACCAGAAGGGAATTGATGGAGAAGAACAAGATGAGGGCAAAGATGGAAAGAACTAGATAGATATGAGAGAACATCAGAAGGGACTGAGAGCAGGAGGGACTGAGAGGAGCTAAGTATGAGAACAGAAAAGAAACTGTGTAGATGGAATTGACTTAGAAGAATAAAGTGAATGAACTAAAGAATGCAGTGTGCTTAGATTCATTGAATATCCCTCAGATTAGAATCCTCAGCTGGTTGTTAGACTCTTCTGCGGACCCTGGGAGCAAACAATATAGGCTGGACCTATTATTGTTTGTGTTAGACTAGCTAGGGTTCTAGTTGGAAAAGAATAAGCCCTACTATAGAACATGAAATGAGGATCCTTCATGAAATGAGGATCCAGTGTGTGTGTATGTGTGTGTGTGTGTGTGTGTGTGTGTGTGTGTGTGTGTGTGTAGGTGGTGGTGCGGGATGTGATTCACTTTGTATTTGAGCCACAGCCACACAATCTGTTGTGAAGAGGGAAATTACTTTCTAACAATAACCCATCTTTAGACTCCTAAGTAATTATTCTTTATTTTGGATTAAAATCTGCCTTCATGTAACTTCCAGTCCTTTGCCCTACAAACATCCCTTGGGGCTCTATCAGTGTTACCCATTCTTTCTCATGTTCCTGAGCCTTCAATTTCCTCTTTCTGTCCTTTCAAGTTGACATAAAACTAAACAGCATACNGTCCAATCCCTGTTCTAGAGTGCCAGGGAGCTGTGGAGGCTGCCTTGCCACAAGAGTGTCTTAAACCAAAGAACTTTGTGTTCCTGGCCCCATCTATCAGGGAATGTTCTCCCTACTGCTAGTACTTCCTGCTCCAAGACTAATGACCTTCCTGATGGGCATCAGCAAGACATTTACCCATTTAGATAAGAACCTGCCTTTATCATGGCTTGTGATTTAGCACCATGACTTTGGCAAGACAATCAGAAAGAAGTGCAATGCTGATGTTATCTCAAAGTCTGAGATAGTCGTTATTTGTTATCCTGATATAGAACCTTCCCATACACCTTCTCATTTCTCACAAAATGGACCGCAGTGAGTACAGTGGACCTAATGTTTGTCTCCCTTCAATGATCACACCGAAGCCCTAATGTGATGTATTTGGAAGCAGACCCCTGTGGGGTAATTACATTTGGTTCNGTCCCAAGGGATGACACTGTCATGATTAGTGCCACTACAACAAGGTATGCAGACTGGAATATTGCATNTTCTCTCTCCCCTCTCTCCTCTGCCTTTCTCACTCCTCTCCTCTTTCCATTCTGTCATGTGATGAGAAGGCAGCTGACTGTAGGGCAGGAGGATTGTCACCAGGAAGTGACAATGTTAGGACCTTGATTCTGGACTTGCAGCATCCCAGAACTGTGGCCAATAAGTGTGTGATATTTAAGCCACCCAATCTATGGTATTTTGTCATATTAGCTTGAAATAAGGCAGTTAAATAACTTGTCATATAGTTTTCAACTAGAAACATATCATGAATATTTTCTCATGCAAAAACCTTTTCATTTTCATGAACTCAATAACATTCCAACACTGGGTAATGCCATGATTTAGCTAATCTACATATGTGGGGAGGGGAAAGTGTTCCTATGTATGTGTGCACATGTGTGCATGTAGAGACCAGAGGTCAACNTTGAGTGCCTTCCGTGTCCGCCTCCATTGTTCTCCATCTTATTATTTTGACAGCGTCTTCNTCTTTCAGTGCACCTGGAGTTTGCCAATTTGATTAGACTTAGTTGCCAGAGATCCTCCTGTCTCCCCTTCTCTAGCATAGGGATTGCAGTTGTGTGCTGCCCTGCTTGGCTTTTTTATTGGGATGCAGGGGATCTGAACTCCGGTTTGAGTGCTCTCATGGCAAGTAGTTTATTACCGAGTCATCTTCTCAGTCCCTCAATCTATGTGTTTGATGCTTTTTGTATTATTCACTATAATAAATTATGTGATAAAATATTTTTTTTAATTTTTAATGCATGTATGTGCATATGTATGTGTGTGTAAAGCCCAGGAGATAGCCTTGAATGTCATCCTCAGAAACTCCACCCATCTTTTTTGAGAAAATATCTCTCATTGGCCTGGAGCTTATCAACCAC
>LZPO01044398.1:34069-50121 GCA_001675575.1 Neotoma lepida
TTCTTAGTACCCACATGGTGGCTCACAATCCCAGGGGATCTGATGCTCTCTTCTACCCTCCTCAGGCACTGTATGCATATGATGCACAGACAAATCTGCAGACAAAACACCCACACACATACAATAAAGGGCAGGGGGACTACCAAGTCTGTATCCGACTGCAGAAGAGTATTTCCTGTGGATAAATTGAGCTGTTATAAAATAAGAGAACATCAATAAGTAAAAAGAGAGCTATTCTCTAAGTGAGTGGGCACAAGCTACAAACGACTTTGCCAATCATGGTAGGGAATGAAGAATTACTAAAGAACTTTGACAAGACAGAGACATGATAGATCCCAGACAGAAGCTTTGACTAATTTAACCTGATTATCAGTTCATTTGCATACTCAGTGAACCATTTTATTTCTTCTTTAAATTCTCAAGGGCAAGACCAAGGACACGTGTTGTCCTTTTGCTTCTCTCCNTGGGCTAACCAGGTGNGCCTTTTGTGTTTCCCTGAGGTCCTGCTAGAGTAAGAGAGGAAACGTACGGAGTGAATCTCAGCTGACTGGGAGAGTCCTTCTGCTCTGGCTGAATCATTCTCCCTCATTTCACCTAGGAGCATCCTGGAGCTGTCAAGTAAGTCGTTTGCTGAATTTTCAGGAATTTTGTAAGCCAGCTGTTCAGTTCACTCACTATTAACAATTAGATTGTATAGACCTAAAAATGGAATGGAGGTAACATATACTCAAAGCTTCCTATTTATTTTGCTATTAGTTTTTAGTACGAGTCAGCTTCACATCACTTCAGCGAAATACTGGACACAGGCTGTGAGTAAAGGCAAGTAGTGCTATTTAGCTCANGGTGTGAGAGGTTCAACAGCAAAGTACTTGCATTAGCTTAAATCTGGTGAGGGCTCTGTGGTAGATGGCAGATGGCAGATGGTAAAAGTGTATGTTGGAGTGAGCAGCCATGTCTCAAGCCAGGAATTAGAGATATCTGGGAGGGGNCAGGGTCGCTGCTTTTGTAACCACTCTCTTTTGAAGAACTATCAGGAGGGTACATTAGAACTATGAAGGGGTCAGATGAGAACCACCGTGGGGTCATGCGAGAATGACTTCATCCACCAATGACCTAGGACTTCCTACTAGGCCCCACCTCTTAAACGTTCCACCAGCTGCTTGGGGATCATAGCCTTGAGGACCAAGCCTCCTATCACATGGACTGTTGAGGACATTCAAACCATAGCACTGAGGTTATTTATATCTATGGGACATTACGTATACATTGTATGGTAGGGAAACTTCATAATGTGCTACTGGATATCTCGTTCCTTTGCCAGTGATATCATACTGGTAGCTCAATGGATAATGGTGGGTGAATTTACACAAATCAAGTAAGAAAAACCCAAAGCTAACATACCACGTTTCCTCCCTTTCCCGGAACCCCAATTCCAAGAGTAACAATTAGAAACTGAGGCAGTCTTTTTACTTGATTTATATAGTCAAGAGAAAAAACAAAGGTGGTTAAAAGTCAAGTTAGTTTTATTTGTCTTGTTAACAATCTAACACATAGTTATTAGTTCTGACACATGAATGGGGAGGGTTGAAAAGAACAGGACCACCATCCCAATGTTGCCACTCATGAGCTGTTTCCCGGTGGAGTTAAGTTGGAGTGCATCTCTGGGCTCATTCTTTACTCTTGATTCCCAGATGGACAAGAAAGCACACAGAGAAGGCAATGGAGCTATTTCCTTTTTTCTCCAGGCAAATTTCTGAATTCTTTTAGAATTTGTTCTCTGCCCTGGAAATCTCCTGAAGGCAGTGAGACTAGAGACTCTAGCCTGTCCACTTCCACCTGGTGGCCACTGCCAGAGTCCAGTGGCATCCTCTCCCAGGCTCTGGGAGTGGCAGAGTGAAAAGCAGGGGAGACTGAGTTGTCTTTCAGATAGCTGCTCTCTTTTGACTTAATCGCTGGATCTAGAGTTACCTTTCCTTCATCGCCTCTCTTCCCCAAAGACATATTTAGTTATACTACAACGATTTCAAGAAAGAGAAAGCTCCCTGTCTCTTCCATCATAATTTCTAGGCACACACTACNTCTTACAGAGCATATGTACACTCAGAGGAGTTTTCCATCCAACCTATCCCTACCCATTATCTAGACTGTACTAACTTTGGCTGGGCCATCATTTGCACATGATATCATAAAGGGCTAGTTTGAAGTCAGAGGAACCTAGGAGGAGGATGGGATGGGAGGTGCTGTTGGGGTCCTGGGCTCATTCTTGGCCCACACGTGCCCATCGCCCCCTCAGGAACTGAAGAGGAGCAGTGGTCTGCACTAGTCTTGCCCTTTGTCTTCCCGTGAGGCTTCAGCTGAGCAGTTCCTGTATGCGCCTCTTTCTTCTACCTTGAGTCAGTCTCAGGGGTTGACACATCCTTCCTTTGTACATGAGCTCTGGTAAGATGAACCCCTTGGCATCGCTTGCAGCAACAGATTCCCATGTGATTAAAGATGTTCTTTGTTTTCGATGTGATTTGTAGGACTTCAGGGACCATCACCTNGTTTTCTTCATTGTCCCACTTTTTATCAGTCTCTTGGTTTAATGAGCTGTGCATTATTCGGAGTGACGAGCATCATTGCTTCAGGATGTACTTTACAATATGATCTTACAGTTTGGACAATGCCTTTCTTTTCTTTTTATTTCCACATTAGTAAGTTTTTGAGAAGGAGAATTAGACCTTGTGAAGTAGGGGGCTTATACTCCCCATTAACCTAGAGAAAACTATAACANAGAGCAGAGGAATGACAAGTGGGCATCCCCAGAGTTAAAAAGAAACAGCCACCACATCTCACAAAATGTCANTGATTTTTGTGGGTCTCCAAGCCATATTGACCTTCAGGAATATTTGTTCAATGCTGTGTTGGATGTATCATCTGAACATTTAGGGCTAAAGTCATGAAAACCAGGTAGGTCTTCTTACAAAGCTCCAGATGCTAGGGATTACCCAGACAAGCCTGAAACTCTCTAACTGAACTTTGAGTGACTAGCCTTCCTGGTGCAGACCTCCCCTGATGGTGATGTTATGCCTGCTATCGAGTCATTAGCCCTTTTCCCCTGGAAGGAGCCACGCTTCTGTTATCTTGCTAGTCAAGGCATCTTTTATTGGCAGGACCATGTGTTCTAGGGGTTTATTTAATGAGTTGGGAGTAAAGCTGGACCTAATAGAACCCAGAAGCATCATACTCGTGGGTCTGTCATGATTATTTGCTCCCAAACAGAGAGCAGGATACACCACAAAGAGCACAGACACACAGGTGCTTCCGCATGGAACCTGACAGGAGCTTTGTGGCAGCTGAAGAGGAACATTATTCCAATCATTTGAGTAATTGCCCATTTGTCCGTGGTCATTATATGGAATCAAATTTTTGTTGAGTCTTTTCTAAGGAAACTGGCTTCTAGAATGTCTA
Organism: Neotoma lepida; assembly: GCA_001675575.1. Lineage (NCBI taxonomy): Eukaryota > Metazoa > Chordata > Mammalia > Rodentia > Cricetidae > Neotoma > Neotoma lepida. The sequence goes on from LZPO01044398.1 coordinate 37,520, forward strand.
CTTTGAAAAACTCTCACCATGTAACTGAGGGGGCAGATGGAAGCCACCCACCTGTTCCCCGCCCTGTCTTACTGCTGTTGGAGGAACCTCTCAGGAAGTGGCACCATAAAGCAGGCTCCGAGTGTGGCAGCCAACTCCTCAGTCCTTATGATACCCCTGGAGGTAGGTAGGCGGCNGGCGCCATTGCTTGTTTGTAGACAGAAAACTGAGGTATAGTGAGGATAAGAGACAATGATCACACAGCAACTAACTGGCAGAAATACGAAGAAAATCCCTGTTGTTGGATGTCTGTGTCTGTTTCTTTCAACACAGACTCCTTTTTGTTGGGAAGGCCAAAAGGAAGCTGGCAAATCATGTNGGGTCCCAAGCAGGTGTGGGCAGTGAAGCAAGACACTACTCCATCTGAAGGAATACTTCATTTACCCTGACATCCAGCCAAGACAAGGAGGCCAGCAGCCCTCCCCCACAGCTCTGCAACTGGTTCCAAGCAGCACTGGCAATGTCACCTTAAAACAGGATTTAGTCCTTTCTTTCTTCTTTTTAAAATTTGGTCTTAGTTGAGGTACTGGGGATTGAACTCAAGGCCTTCCAGGCAAGCACTCTACGACTGAGCCATACCCCTCTTGTATCAGGTCCTAGTTGAGATACACCCTGCCCCCGGCCCCGGTTTTGATCAAGAATGAAGGTGCTTTTTAAACTATAAGCACAACTGTAGAGGTGATAGAGCAGCCTACGAGGGTCAAGAATACTCTGGATTCTCAGGCTTGGGATTTTTGCTACTGTTCTCTCCGTGCATGACAAGGTCTGTGCTGGGTTATTATCTGGCAGGGGTAAGATTTCAGCAGGAACTGAAAGAAGGTAAATGTTCAGTAAACAGTTCAGCAGGAACTGTTGAGAAGGTAAATGCTTCCTTCTATTCAACTGTCATTGCCTGCTACATTACTCCATTGAAAGTNTGTTACTTTGGTTTTCTAGATAAATATATAGTTAGCCTTTCTCTTTTAAATANAGATTGCCTAGGCATAATTATATAAAAAAATAAACCTTTTGTGAATTTATTTTTGAAACTGCTTTGGCTTAGAATGTGGCACAGGCAATAAGAACATTAACTTTCATAGGGAGGGATAGTTTTGGGAGGCGTATCCAGAGTAAATATATTAAAATGAGGGTGGTATCCAGAGCATTGAAAAAGGACTTTCCCAGCTGATGATGGTGCTGGCAGAGGGTAGGCCTGGTCAAAGGGCAGTTTTTCGGGTACCTTGGAATCCTGTTCAAGTATGGGTACCTTGGCATCCTGTCTAAGTATCTGCCCTATTAACTTAGTTTCTCCACTTCCTACCCATCCTTGGCACACAGACCATGAGGCATAGCGTTCAGGCATGTTCAGCCTCTTGACATTGTGATTTGTGATTCTGTCAGTCTACAAAGTTCACACTAGAGAATCATGCATTTGAAGCACAAAAAAGTTACAAAAATCTTATAATATTTTAAGTAAATGTGCTGGATAGTTTTATGTCAACTTGACACAAGCTAAAGTTATTTGAGAGGAAGGAACCTTAATTAAGAAAATGTCCCCAAAAGACTGGGATATAGGCAAGCCTATAGGGCATTTTCTTAATTAGTGATTGGTGGGTGGTGTCATCCCTGGGCTGGTGGTCCTGGGTTCTATAATAAAGCAGGCTAAGCAAGCCATGAGAAGCAAGCCAGTAAGCAGCACTCCTCCATGGCTTCTATATCAGCGCCTGCCTCCAGGTTCCTGCCCTGTTTGAGTTCCTGTCCTGGCTTTCTTCAGTGATGGATGACAATGTGGAAGTGTAAACCAAATAAGCCCTTTCCTTCCCAACTTGCTTTTTGGTCATGGTGTTTCATCACAGCAATAGTAGCCCAAACTAAGATGGAAAGTTTATGGTTTTGTGTTGGGCTGCATTCATGGCTGTCCTGGGTGGGATGTGAAGCCCATTATCATGAATTTCTGCCTCTTTTTAAAAGAATCAGACAGGTAGGTGTTAAGGTCACCATTACTTGATTTTATCTGCATTATCTATCTATCTATCTATCTATCTATCTATCTATCTATCTATCTATCTATCTATCATCTATCTATCTATTTATCATCCATCTATGTATCTATGTATCTATGTATCTATGTATCTATCTATCTATCTATCTATCTATCTATCTATCTATCTATCTATCATCTGTTGTGGAAATGAATTGAGTAAAATTGTTCCCTATGTGAAATATGCATGTGTACTTTATATTTTTCCCTGATTGGACTCAGTGTTTGAGGTGGCTTGGTTGAAGGCTTATAGGGCATGAGACCTATGAGATTCCCCGTTAGTCTCTGTGTCCCTAGGGATGTAGCGTGGACTGAATACTGACTGAGCATCCAGCTCGTAGGTAGATCCCTGCTTCCTTTCCCTGTCGGATCCCCGCTAATAGCTTTTGGTACCCATTCTGCCTGAACAAGCCTTGAGAGCTGCTTCCCTCAGGACAGGCCTGTGGGCAGATGTCCCCCAGCCTGGAGCTGTTTCTGCTCCCAGCCCTGGTAAAAGGAGATGCAAATTTTAGGCTGAATACTGATGTTGGAAGAGGAGAATTTTTAAAAAGAATTTTTGTTGCTTCAGGGAAGAAAACTGCAGTCAGGCTTGAAAGCCTAAAACCTTTTCATTTCACAGGGAGAGGTTTGATAGCGCTCTCTCTCTTACTGTGCTCAGGGCAGAATTCTTGCAGATACAAAGGCTCTACAGCTTTAAACCTGGAGCACAGTGACCCATCAGAACGNTCAGCAAGAACTCTGGGTATCACTGGACTGACAACTTAAAACATTTCAAATAAAATGAGGTTGGGAAACCACAAAAATAGGCCAAGACCATAAAAAAAAAGTGAGGCAAATTCCTTAGCAAATCTGGGCTCATTAATGTAAACTGATATTGCAAATTGATACCCCAACAGGTTAAATTTGGATATATTGCATTTGGTTCACATATTGTATTTAAAATTAAGTTGCTAAAATTACAATTATATTTTGAATTTCTGGTTTCTCTTTTAAAAAAAAAAAAACAGATGTCCAGGTATCAAGGAAACTATAGCCTGGAAGCAGCCAGCTGTTGCTCCTGCTGTCCGGCTTTCATAGCCCTACCTCTCTCTATCCTATAATATCATAACATACTAGAGCAGGGCCACTTTAGCTGTTTAAATCATCAGCCTGGATCCTGTAGGCTTTTGGGTTTGAGATCACCCATGTAGGATCTACTAGGGAAGTGCTGGGTCAGCGAGCTTGAGACAATACTAGTAAAAGGTTATGAGGTAACCACAATTCTGACCTGATGGTTTTCCATGGAGAAATGAGGAGGAAAGCANNNNAACACCACCACATAGCAGTTGGGACAGAAGACCAGGGCAGGCATATGAAACTGGGAACTTCACTAGGACAGAGGGTTTACCTTGGCAGCCCATACAAATGGGAAACGTAGTCTCCTAGTCGTACAGCATGCATTGTTCTAGGACAGCATCTATCCAACTAGGGGTGGGGGTGACCCAGGGGACACAGAAGGCTCCAAGTATATCGGTACCAGCTGGTTTTATATCGGTCGGTATTAGCGGGAGGTGGGTGTCTTTTACCACTTCATATGGTGAGATCATCCGACCTGGCCCTGCTGCTGGCTTTGCTCAGCCTGCTGAGGGGCCTGTTGTCGTCGGCTGTCAGCTCTGGACAGACAGAAGGCGCCTTCTCAGCTGATAGCCCTTGCTTGGTTACCTTTTCAGCTTGCAGCTCCTCTTTCTCAGCGTCCTTCCCAACTCCAGGGGTCTCTACTTTCTCCCCATCTGGCACTGCAACCGTCTCCTGTCCTTCTGGGGTCATCTTCTCTGCTTCCTGCTTCTTCTCTCCCACTTCGGGTTCCACAGCCTCCTCTGCAGGCTGCTCTTCCCCCTCCACTTCCTGGGCCCCCACCTGAGCATAAGAAGGTAGGGTTTCTTGGTAACCCCGTGACATATCTGCCAGGGGTCCTGTGCCGATCTTCTCCTCAAACTGACTGAAGGGCTTGGCTGAAAGTGGGCTGGTCTCCACCATTCCAACCTCAGTCAAAGGGAAATAGTGGGATACGATCTTCTCTTCTTCCAGGAGCTGGTAGCCCTTGGCTTTCTGGATGGAGGAAACGGCAATGGAGTGGAGGGACTTCTCAGGGATCTCCCCCAGTGGTTGCTCTACAGGCCTCTTGAAGGCAGACCGGATTCCCTTCATGCCCAAGTGGCTCATCTCCATGATGTTGAGGAATAGGGACACAAAAGCGACGGACAACATGAACAGGATGAAGATGGTTTTCTCAGTAGGCCGGGACACAAAGCAGTCCACCACATTGGGGCAGGGCCATCGGCTGCAGCGATAGAGGGGCAGGATGCGGAAGCCATACAGGAAGTAGTGGCCCACGATGAAGCCCACCTCAAAGAGGGTCTTGAAGATGATGTGGCAGACATAGGTCCTTAGCAGCGTGCCCTCCAGCCGGAACTTCTTGGTGCCTTTGCTACTGCTGCTGCTCTTCCTTATGCTGGCCTGGTCTGGGGCAATTGGTACCCTCTCACCGCCGTTGCTGCGGGACTGCTGACACAGCTCTTCCGCTTCACGGTCTTTTCGCTTTTCCTCCATGCGGACGTGATGTACCGCGTGCCCCACGTACATCAGCGATGGAGTGGAGACGAAGATGATCTGCAGGACCCAGAGGCGGATGTGAGAGATGGGAAAGGCCTCATCGTAGCAGACATTCTCGCAACCTGGCTGCTGGGTGTTGCATACAAAATCAGACTGCTCGTCACCCCACACAAACTCAGCTGCGGTGCCAAGGATGAGGATGCGGAAGATGAAAAGGACCGTGAGCCAAACTCTGCCAATGACGGTGGAGTGTTCATTCACCTCCTCCAAGATGTTTCCCAGGAAACTCCAGTCACCCATTGCTCACCACCTAGGAAGCAGAAGGCAAAACCTAAGTGGTCACAGTGCAACCCCGAGATGACCTCTTTCCCAGTTCTTGGAGTGCCCTCCTTTCCGAGCTGATGGAATAGTCATGGGGTAAACAGTCTCTACGGAGTGCCTCGTCTGTATGGACTAGGGCTGAGAGACAAAGGGATCTTGAAGTGGGTTTAATACTAATCTATAAAATAGTGTTGCTAATAATATATGTTCTCATTCACCTCACAAGTAGCTTGAGAGGATCCGTGAATCAGTATCTGTATAAATCCTTGAATTTATTGTGATTTACTATGGACCAGAAGTAGAAAGCTATGGTTACATGAATTTAAACCAAGACCACACAGTGATGAAAGATTCATGAATCATAATACTGAAAACAATCCCCTATACTATGGGTTCCTGGGCTCCCAACAGCATTGTTATGTGAACGAAATTGTAAGTAGCCACCTTGCTTTGGGCTGTTTTGGAATGTGTAATGATGACATATATGAAAAGAAATGGAAGAGAGTGAACAATTATTGAACATTTTTTGATGTTGCATTATTTCTTTTATCTGAATCTTGTCAGACTTTGAGCTCTCGGGTGGTAGGGCTGTGCCTGTTGTATTTACTGCTGCTCAGCCAGTGCCTGCACACACAGCCAGCACACAGGACTTTATTTGAGGTTGTTTTTTTTTTTAACCAACTTGCTTTCAACATATGAGAAAACAGGGCTAAGCAGATGGTCTTAGATCAGACAGCAAAAACACTAGCAGTTCTGTACCTGATCCCAAAGCTTTGATTCTCAGCTGTTAAGAAATACTGCCTGCTACATGGGCTACACGTTCCTCCGACTTCTATAGTCCTAATTTATGTTTTCTTTTCTTGAGGTTGAGAGCTGGAAACCCCTCTTAATAGTTTCACAAATTGAGGGCAGTATATTTTTATTATTACCCCTTTAAATTTCAAGAGCAGAGAGAGTGCTTTAGGAGGGAGTTGTGTTACCGGAAGTCCACTAGGACATGTTCAGTGTTTCACAAAACAAATAGGCTGCAGGGTTAGTTACAGGTGGTTGTTTAAATGCAGAAGTTTGATCTGTAGGGAAAAATACTATTAAACACAATGGTATATAATGGTCTCTAGCATAGCAGGGGCTGATGGGGAGAGGGCTGAATTGATGGGGAGGGTATGTACAAATGGGACCACTCCTTCAAGACTATGATAAAAACAAAACAAATAAAACCTCTCACATCAATTTAGGTCAGTTGTCCCTCCAAGCTGAACATCTCTGGAGCTGTGGAACTCACTCATGCCTGCCCTTAGACCAAGGCAATAGCTCCTGTTGAAGGACCTTTCTCTGGGTTTCTGCTGGCCATCATCAGAAATAAATTCTGCTGGCCATCATCATCAGAAATAGATGAGAAACATCACAATTGGGTGATCAATCTAAGCATCAAGTCCACACATGAGACAGACTTGGGGAGGTCAGTTTCTTATCAAATAGCTCAATTTATTTTCTCCTGTAAGACAAAACTTTAGCTTTCATGTATTCTAATCTGATAGCTTATCATTACTGTGTACTTAATCTTACTACCTTAGAATAGACCATTCTTGAATCACTTTTGGCTTTATCTTCCATGACCCATCACAGCATAGAACAAAGCACTTCAAAGCATGGGGCCTCCATAGATGCCAGAGGATGGGGCTGAGGGTGATGGTTCTAAGATCTGAAACTCTCAGCTCCCGTAAATACAATTATCACCAAAATTCAGGGACTTCAGTCTTCTGAATATCAGTAATGAGAGTAAGAACTCACAATAAATAATAAGGTTTATAAAATTTAGAATAAAAAAGAGCTTTTGAGGAAAAAGAAAAAAGTAAGATGATGCAAACTAGCTATCTCGAACCAAAAACAAAGGCAAAATAAACCTTCCCACAACTGGGGCAGAAGGTGTTTTTTTTATTTTATTTTATTTTATTTTATTTTTATGAAACATCAGGATATAAATGAGTAGACCAGTGACTTAACACACAATGTCATGATACACGGTCATGGCCCAAGACCTTCCTGACAACTATGTCAATGATTTCTAAATGAAAGCCAGCGCAAAGCTGTGTCCTTTGTAACCCATCCTGCTGCATTAGGATTGTTTTGAATTTTGAAATTTTTTCCTTGTGTTAACTCAAGAGTTTTGTGCCAAATTATAACCTAGGACAAAATCTTTCTACTAGCAATGTCAGTGAAACTTGCTGTCCAGAAGAGAGGAGTTACATATGCTGAGGGAAGTGTTTGGGTTATTACAATATATTTTAGATTTTGTGTGTGTATGTGTGTGTGTGTGTGTGTGTGTGTGAGAGAGAGAGAGAGAGAGAGAGAGAGAGAGAGAGAGAGAGAGAGAGAGAGAGAACAACTTTTGGGAGTCAGTTCTCTTCTACCATGCGGGTTTGTGGGATTACACTTAGGTTGTCAGACTTGGTGACAGGTGCCTTTACCTTTAACCTGCTGAACTCTCTTGCTGCCTTTCTCCTTTTAAATTTAAATAAATTATTTGAAAAAGCAAAATAATATTTATTTATTTAATGTGTACAGTGTTTTGTCTGCATGTATGTCTATGCCCCACTGTGTGCCTGGTGCCTGCAGAGTCTGGAAGAGGTCATCAGATCCCCTGGGATTGGAACTACACATAACTGTGAGCTGCCAGATGTGTCCTGGAATTAAAGCCAGGCCCTCTGGAAGGGCAGCAAGTGCTCTTAACCATGGAGCCACCTCTCTCGTCACACCCTCTCCTACTTTAAATGTTTATGTGTTTGAATTGTTGTCTTTTTTCCTCCATGGATAAAGCTTGAACTAAATATGCCAGGCAAGTGCTGTATGACTGAGTTACACCCCCAGCCCTGGTCTTAACTTGCATGTACAGTGAACATTTAAGGAAGTAAAGACACGGTAGCAGGCTGGAGCATAGAGAACTCGGAACCACAAGAACTATTCACTTCTGTCCTCCTCCGCTGTATTTTGCTTGTGAAAATGGAGTGAACCAATCTAGTACAGATGGAAATTAAACTGATTTTTTTTCAAACCTTAACCCAGGACCTCCATATATTCCTGGTGACTTCCCACTCAAGAACTGTGGGTAAGGGTGATAGCTGAAACAACAATTTATGTCAGAATCCTCACTCTTCCTCACAGTGATGCACACTGATGTGTCCACATCAGTCCTCATGATAAGCTATGAGCTAAGGAAGCGGCTGGCTCTCCTATTGAGATTTCAGATTACTAAACACAATAAACACAATAAACACAATAAAATAGCATACAGCTGCCAACTCCTTATTTTAAAAATGAGAAATGTTTTAGATCACTAAATAATGTCTGTAGTCTGATTTCACCCTCACTTGATTGGGGGGGGCAGGGCTTTAAGACCACAAAACTTAAAGAGGACACAATTTCAGAATAAAAGTCAAGTCTTTAAATCGAACACGTTTACCTTGGTGAGAAATTCACCTCATTGTTTCCTTCACTACAATTGTATTTTTGTCACAGGCTGTCAACATTTTGCCTTGAGCTCATATGGACAGATCTACAGTTTGAGACTCAGAGAATAAAGAATTATTGGCGCTCTGACCAGGAGAGACAAGCTGAGAGGTTAAATGAGTCTCCTAAAGTGGCCCCGCTAGGGAGGGTAGAGCTCAGATGTGAGCCCTAGTCTTCCCTACTCCAAGTCCCAGGGAATTTCTGGGTTGTGTGGCCTTATCGTGGACTTGAAGAGGCACAGAACCACATAAACATCCATGCTTACAGGTTTCTCAAAGCATCAGTGGGCACACACCACTCTGGCTGCGAGTGGGGACTAAGTGTGCCTCCATCTTTGAACGTAGGGCTACTAGCTCTCATCAACAGACAACCGAACCCGCCCCAGGAAGAGTTTTAGGACCCTTAGCCAGTATCATTCCTGTGCTCCATGAACTGCTTTAACATGTCGAACCCTGAGCGGGTGCCTTCCCCTCCACTCACAGCACTCAACCATTGCGACTTTCCCTCCCATCTCAGAGCTGTGAGTGAAAAAAATCGGAAAAAAATACATTGGTAACTGGAATGCTTATGTCTCTCTGGATTCCTGGAGGCATGTTCATTCTTTCTGAAAATGAAAAGACCTTGAGAAGTCAAGAGTTGGAGTTTGAACATCTCTATTCACACCCACCGTATCCCGGCACGCTCTCCCTTTCAAACCTCCGCAAACCCTTAGAGGAACTCCCAGAGGGTTTTCAAGGTTGAGCTTGAAGTACAGACATCTCAACCCAATAATAGAACTTGGTGGCAACTTTCTTCGTCTTGGAGAAAACTATGTATGGCCCTGATCATGCTGGGAAAGAGGAAGCGAAGGGAAAGTTGTAGCCTAACACCACCCAAGGAAAACTTGCCGGAATGAGCAGGGTCCCACGGAGAAACAGGTGCGGTCTTTCTCTCTTGGTGCTCAGCAGGGAAATGGCAACTTTGGTGTCTTTCCTTTGCCACCTAAAAGCCCACCTCCCACTTCTCTACCCCGCCCCAAATGTGCTGCACGACTGAGCAGATATGACTGGATCGGTCCTGATGGGTAGGTTTTACTGTCCAGCAATATTTTAAGCTCCCAGCCAGACAGCTTTTATGAAGGGAGGGATGTTTGGGAAACAATGGGAGGGAGAGAATGGGAGAGCTGTGCTGGGCACCCGGGGGAGGAGGATGGGGGAGAGCTGACGTGGGAAAGCTTAGCTGGGGCTTCTGCAGGCTCCAAACGTTTCTCTTAGCTACAGACCGGTCCTCTACAACAGGGAATTCTTCAGCTTCTTGCAGAGGACGGGTGTGTAGGGGTATTTTTCCCAGGCCTTGAAGCCATCATCTTGGAGACTCTTTGTGATGTAGGGAGAGTAAGAAGAGACTCGTGTGCGACCTTTTGCTTCAAGTCAGACTGAATGAGAGTAGTTGGTTCCTTTCAAAGGATGGTGTTTCATCCTCCGTCGGGGTTTGGCCTTGTGACTCAACACCTTTAGTACACAGCCTCCCTGATGACTCTGCTCCTAGGAACAGTGGGGTGCTGAACACAGTTCTCAGTCCCAGGTGTGAGATACATGCCCCGGGTGAATCAAGGAAAGCACCAGAAGCCACCCAGGCTCTTGTCATTCCTCACGGCTGCCCACCAGAACTAGAGGCTAAAATCACTCTACGGAAGACACCACACACATTGGTTTTAGGGTAGAGAGAAAACATGGAGGCCCTGAGCTAGAATTCCTCCCAGGCTGGCTAGCAATCAAACCACAGTGGGTGCTAAGCAGGATGCTGGAGGAGAAAGGGAATGGTTGATCTTGTCCAGCTCTGAACCCCGTGAAACAAAGTTCAACTTGCTGGGCAAAACAGGCCTGCTTCACCTGTACAAAAGTGGTTTGACTGTGCTGGGGGTGACCAAATGCCTTCTAACTGGAGTGTTGTGGTGGTGGGGATAATCCATTCCTGGCATTTTAAGCCCAGCTAACAACTGAGGTCTAGGGAGACTGCAGGCCCCAATGGGGGAACTTATTATTGATATTTAACTACATTGACAAAGCAAACTGCCTTCTAAATATCTATGCTTCTACCCATAGACAAAGCTGATGCCAGAGAAGCCGCTTCCTACAAAGAACATCGGTGAACGTGGAGACTCATGGCTTCCCAAGATGCTGAGAATAAGCAGCAGTTGTGGGCCCAGCCTAAACAAGCCAGATACACCATGCCCTTGAAGGCTTAGGGAACATCAAAAAAGAGAGGACTGGAAGTCCGGAGAACCAGATGATAGGCTAAGGGCTATAAACCGCCTTTCTTTAGACTCAGTACAACTGTTGTCATTATTAAACTCTCAACATCTCTAGCTACTAGCACTGGGCTGACACACACTCAAGACTGTCCCTATCAACTGTCAATCAAGGAAAGGGGCAGGGCTCATGAGGCCCTACCCTTTACCTCTGAACTATTGGCTATTGATAGGTTCTAAGAGAGGAGGAACCATTCTCTCTGTTGTGTATCCTCTGCTGAGCCTACCAGACTCCAACAGATAGCACCAAACCTCATGGCCACGCAGACAGTCCTGGTTTATCTCAGTGGGTCACAAGACAGGAGGAATAGCCATGAACACAGGGAGAGATTTGTGGGGAGGAGGGACGTGGGGGAGAGAGTAGGGTGGTAGGGTTAGAGTGGTCAGCATGTGTTGTGTACACATGTATAATTATCTCAGAACAGATTTAATGAATAAAAAAGTAAGCTTTGGACTCTAAGGGCTTGGGTATCATTTGTCAGTTTTGTATCATTTCTCACCTTCTCACAAGTACTTTGGAGCAGCTGTACGCGAGTGGGGGCACTATGCAGGGTCATATGCTTTCTGTAAATGGTGGTGTGATGATTTGCTCCTCAAGAGGGTCTTGGATGGAATATCACTGTAGTCCCATAAAGAATGACACTGGGAAACCACCTTAGAGGGCATGGACATGTTCTTTCTGAGAGCCACACCCCTTTCATTGTCTGGGACTGACTATTACACAGCTGTAGATGTTGCTGTTTTGACAATGTTTTCCCAATGAAAGATTTAAAACAATATATTTTATTTTTAATTGTGTGTGTGTGTGTGTGTGTGTGTAGGTATGCATATGTGTGAGAGTAGGTGCCCATGGAGTTCAGAGGAGGGTACAGGAGCCCCTGGAGCTGTAGTTACAGGTGGTTGTGAGCTGCCTGACATGGAAGCTGGGGATGCATTTTGAGGCCTCTGTAAGAACAGTGTGTGCCCTGGACCACTGAGCTGTCTCGGGGTTGTTTTTGTTTATTTGTTTTTTGAGACACACTTTACCTCAATGGTCCAGACTGGCCTCAAATATGCAGTTCTCCTGCCTCAGCCTCCCAAGTAGCTGGGATTACAGGCATGCACAGTTATTTGTAATCAAAATTTGGGATATTTTATTCTACTGATTTACTCATGGAAATAATGGGGCAAAAATAGTTGGTATTTGGATTCTTTCAGGAAATAACAATGCACAATTGCTCAATTAAACACAAATTAAGGGTAAAAGAGGCTCCCTAAAAACTCACCCCTCCCTTCCATGCTGTTATTCCTTCTATTTTTTGTGGCCATGAACATATTTTATTTTAATGGTGCAGTGTGAAGGGGAGTGATATCACCTGTGTGATTGACATCACCTCCAGCTCCACTGTCATTTGAATGTTCACTCACCCACAACCTTATTTACTTTACTCTTCTGACTTCTTTTGAACTCCCAAGTTTTGACGGCCCACATGCACTTGGACAATGCCTTCCAGGGAATCTTTCCATTGACCATAGGTGGTCAAGACTGTTCCCTCAGTATCAATGAGGTGAGGAGCCAGAAGTGGGAGGGGAGAAGAATCATTCTTTTAGAAGGATTGCTCTCATGTCCATTCTTGTAGTTTTGCTTTCTCTAAGAAATTCCAGAACCTACAGAGCTTGTTATCAAAATGATCCCCCCATCTAGGGGTGATGACCATACGACCTTGGCTAATGTGGTGGGTGGTATCCAGTGCCCTTTTATGAGGACATTTGTAGAGGATGTGTTTGAGCACAGATGGACAGAATGACAAATAGCTCTGATCATAGTCTCATAGGTTTGGGACATACTTCCCT
>LZPO01044398.1:97670-111348 GCA_001675575.1 Neotoma lepida
AGATTAGAATCCTTAACCGCTTGTAGCATCTGTTCTGGACCCTGATAGAAAGCCCCTCAAGGCAGGCACTTGAAGGGGATTCGTTAAATGAAAACGTCAAAGTAGACGTTCTCATATCCCTCCTTGTCATTTTGATTGCCGGGAGCCAAGTTCAGACTGTTACATCCCCTAGACTGTTCTAGATTTCTAACTGGACTTTCTGTCTCTAGGCCTTTGCCAAAATGATTACTCACACACATTGCTACCAAGTAATTTTTTAAAAAGACAAGGTCTTACTATGTAACACTGGCTGGCAGGGAATTTTCCACATAGACAAGACTGGCTTTCAACTCACAGAGATCCCCCTGTCTCTGACTCCCAAGTGCTGCAATTAAAGGTGTGTGTCATCACACCTGGCCAGATAATTCTTAAAATGCAAGCTGATTGTGGATTCACTCACGGAGCCCACACTCTGGCATTCAAGTGTCTTTATAACTTGGCTTCTCTTCCTTCTAGCCCAGTCTTGTAGTCTCCTAAGCCGTTATTTGACGTGATCTTCAGTGTCCAGTGCTTTTTCAGCTGCAGGTCTTGCTTCCAATTGGAATATGCTAATCCACTCATTGTCTCCCCATGCTTCACTTAGATACACTCTCTTCTTGTAGGCTCCCTGACCCCTTTACTGGCTGTCAATCTTACTTAGCATCTGCTCTTCTGCAGCCCTTCCCACAATCTCATGCTCCCTAGGTGAGACATTGGTGTCTTATTTTCATCTGTTGTAATTGTATGTATGTAATCTGTATGTGTACACACATGAGTGTTGAGTCGAACAACCCAATTTTAGAGTGTTCAACTATGCACGTTAAATTCCTTTTCCAAAAAGACCCCTTTAGGCTAAGCGTGACTCTGCAGCGTGAACAAAGTGTGAGAGAACAAAATGCTGAGAGAAGTGTGAAGGTGACTTGTTTGCTCCCAGCTCACCGAAGCCCCCTCTACCTGCCATCGCNTCCGTGTCTCTCCACGGCTTCTCACCTGCCACTCACACAGTGGCGAACTTGAAGTTTTGAGCTGTCTCTCCATCTTTCCCTCCCATGGGTCTTTTTCCTCCTTAACCCTGGCAGTTTTTCAACTTTCCTTCTTGCTCAGATTCTCCTCTCTGCTTCCTTCCCATCTGCCTTTTCCTCTTGACCCTCCCCATCACCATCCAGTGCTATAAAAGATTTGGAGTTTGGGGCTGGGCTGAGGAGAAGCAGCATCGGAGAATCAGAACACATCTGGCTGGAGCAAGACTAACTCACTGGGCCAAGCTGCAGTCCCCCCATGGCGTCCTCTTCCCACAGTGGCTCCAAGCCTCTGGCTTCTGAGAATGTAGCCATGCCACTGCCTTCTTCATTGGTTGTGAACTGCTTACAGGTATGTTACAATACACTCTGTCCCGTGTGTATGCTACTCTTTAGACACTGAACCCTGAGGGCTGCAAAGTTCTCAGTTTTTCCACAAACAGAACCAACTGCCGAGAGCCAGGAACTCTGCCTTCCCACACAACCCTGCTAGCCGGCTTCTCCCCTCCTGAGGCCACTGTTCACCAGATAGCATACTATCATATGATGGTGGGCCCCCCAGGGAGGTGCAATTTTTAATCCTCAACCTGTTTCTCTAAGCAGAGTGCTCTTCTGGAGTCTGTCTTTGGAGAACATAAATCCTGCCCATGGCCTATCTGTCCATTAATGCACTCCCTCATCTTTAATTGCAGCATCTCTGTAAAGCTGTCCTGCCTCCTTTAGGCTCACCAGAAACTTCCCCTCCATTATTCCCTTTGCCCAGTTTAGCCCAAATCACTCTTGTGTTTAGAAACCACTTGGGCACAGAGATTCCATGGGTAGGGTCAGGTGCACAGCGAGTGCTTGTCCTTCATAATCCCAGTGTCCCTGGAACCCAGTCCTCTCAGACAACCAAGTTCTCCACTTGTGAAGGTGAGCTGTTTCTGGTGCAAGCTTTCTTCGGGGTCTAAGAGGATACTTCTCAGAGCATTTTAAATGAACATGAGGGCTGGGGAGAGGGCTCAGTGGGTAGTGTGCTTGCTGTGCAAACCCAAACACCAGAGCTGGCACCCCCAGAACCCACACTAAAGCTAGATGAAGTAGTAACACAAGTGTGTGTAATCCCGGCATGCCGACATGAAATGGGAAGCAGAGACAGGAGACTCTCCAGGAGCCTGAGGACCAGCTAGCCTGACAGAAGAAGTGGCAAAGAGACCCTTTCTCAAATAAGGTGGAAGGCAGATCAACACCCAAAGGTTGCCCTCTGACCTCTACATGTGTGCCATGGGACTCAAATTCATGAGAACTTATCATGGTTGAATTTAGTTTTCTTGTGAATATAAAATGTCTAGAGGTCTTGCTTTCTGGGCTGACTCAAGGCCCTGGGGACAGCCAGCTAGCATGGTGGCAATCTTCCAAACCTGGTTGATCAACTCCAGCCTCACCCCATATGGTTGACTCACAGATGAAATGTTATATGATGAATTCTGCCCTCTCCTAAATATGGTAGGGTTACTCCTTTACTTACTTACCTATTTTTAAAGTTTAAATACCAAGAAAAGACACCTATCATGCCAGGTGTGAGGGTAATGGTTATCTTGGAGAGAATAATGGACATAGAAGGCACCAAAGGACATAGGCTACTGGTAATCTGCCTTGAACATGATGTGTTTACTCTGGAATTTTACAAGGCTCTATGTACTTTTCTGTATGTGTGTGTGTTAGATTTAAAAGGTGGTTTATTGAGATTCTGGCTGCTGTGCTTGAGGAAAGATTGAGGTAAGAATGCTGTGGGATATCTTTCTGTACGCTGTGAACATGTATTGCTCTGATTGGTTGATAAATAAAGCTGTATTGGCCTATGGCAGGGCAGGATGGAGCCAGGCGGGAAAATCCAAGAGAGATAGTGAGAGGAGAAAAGAGAGTAAAGGGAGACGCCAAACCGCTATCCAAGGAGCAACATGTAATGAGACACAGGTAAAGCCACGGAACACGTGGTGATACATAGGTTAATAGTTATAGGTTAATATAAGATGAAAGAGCTAGCTAGCAAGAAGCTGAAACCATAGGCCATATAGTTTGTAATTAATATAAGCCTCTGAGTGATTATTTTATAAGTGGCTGCGGGACTGCAGGGCTGGGCAGGACCGAGAAACTTCCAGCTACATAAGAATATCATGGTATGACAGCAATAATCGCTGGAGATGTGGCTTAGTGGCAGAGCGCTTGCCTGGCATGTACGAGGACCTGGGTTTGATTTACCTACTGCAAAGAGCAGAAACAAAAGTATTCTCCCCAACCAAGTCCAAACAGTAACAACTATAACAACAATAAAGCCCCTGCATTACTAGGGGTAATTACTCCAAAAACTGAAGGCATAAGTACCCCCAACCATAAACAAATGACAGCAGAGGATGTATGCTTAGAATCTGGCAATCAGGAAAAGTACATGAAGAACTTAAGATGCTGTAGGTATTACACTAGACATTTCTCATGCCCTTGAATAATGTATTCTGAATCTTTAAGAGGAAGATGAGCAGGACACCTCCACTAGGAAGACTAAAGAGAGGAAAAGTTCTCTTCTGCTGTTCTTGGCACAAGGAGTGGCTCCACAGTCTGGCCTGATGAGTGGATGCTTCAAGCCTGGTCTTCAAATCCTTGGGGTAGGTGAGGATGCTCAAGGCAGCTGAGGATTCAGCTCTTGTACAGGGCTGAGTGTCTAGTGGAAGAAGATTAGTTAGCAGAGGGTCTTGTCATAGCTTTCTAGGTAGATGTTTCTGTTGTTTGGGTTAAATGCATCCTCGGGGTCTGCTTGATGTCTAATCCTCATCTAAATATACCTGATTGTACTTGAAACCTCCCCAAATCCTTTCCCGGAGAAAACTTTGCTAGTTATATGCAATGACCTTGCCTGGGACAAAAGCCCCTCAGCAAAAGAGATTTAAATTATTCTTGCAATTCTGCACCCAAATTTTCCCACACGGCTTCCAGCTTCACTAACTAGAGATTGCTTGGAGTTAACTATACTCCTGTCTTAAAATTACCAGTATTCATGCAGGGTGACTAATCATCCACACTTCCATATCATCTTTAAAAACATATCTTTCTGGGATCAGTAAATTAAGAAAATGGGGAGAAGGAGGGAGCAGTTCATGGGGAGTTCATCTCCGAGCTTGGGGCATTTGGGAAGGGCAGGAATGAAATGAGGTAGCAATGCAAGGAGTCTTGGGAAGGCAAGGCCCCTCATGAAATCATTGGATTCATATCAGGCAGGGAAAGGGGGATGTTAAGAAATAGGGCAGGGCTGAGAGCATTGTGTCAGATAGCCATAGATGAATTTTGCTATTTTTCCGTTAGACTGCTCTTTTGTGTGTGTGTATTTTGGTTTTCAAGGTGGGTAATTGGGAGCTCCTGGCCTCTTAGGGTTCTGGGAGTAATTACAGGTGATTTATCGTGTTATTGTAGCTCCCAGCTTATGCTACCGACACCATCAGGAGAAGCAGTGTGGGTTCAGGATTCACCCTGCCAGACTAATCTTCATAAAGCAACAGGAGTTCACTCAGAACCAGTTACGGCAGGACGAACTCATTTCCTTTGTTTGGGGGGTTACCAGGCTGGTGGGCTGCAGCAGCAGGGCAGAGACTGTGAGCCCAGGACAGTCGAGCCCATTTGTAATTAGTTGAGCAATCCCGTGCAAATGCTGATGATTAATGAATCTGCGTCAACCGAAAGGGAGGCCTCTAGGCATTTGCTGCAGGTCGCAGTCACCATTTTTATTAATGGCTTGGATGGGTTCACGGAACATGCTGATCAAATTTGCTGAAAGGGTTAGTGGCTATGTTGGATGACAAGACCAGGATTTAGAAAGATCTCAGCAGACTGAAGTGATGTCCCAGATATTACAAGATGGGATTTAGTAGGGATAGATGTGAAATCTTGCGCTTAGCCCTCAAAGCACCCGCTGTATATGTATGTGTAAGGGCTTGGAATCACAGGAGTGCTGCAGCTGAGGAAAGTATTTTTTCTAAAGCAGAAGTGAGAGATGCTACTGTGAGCAAGGGGCCTCTCAGCCTGAGCACACCTGAAGAGTGTGGTTCATCTGGGCACTGCACCCAAAGAGCAGTGGGACAAAGTGGAACATGCTCCCAGCAGCAGGCCAGACCATGAAGGGTCTGAAGCTGTTCTGTAGGAGGAGTGACTCCTGGAGGGTGCGTACCTGGAGCCCAGAGGTCTGGGTCACACCACCCAGTTTTCATTATTTCCAGACTGGTTAAGGAGAAGGAGAATTGGATGTGACCAATGGTCTCAAAGTCAAATCTTCGGGTGGGTGGGATTGCAGCTGCCACCTACATTATAAAATTCAGGAAACTTTCCCAACAATGAGGGAGGCAGGAATGCACGATGGTAAGAGTGTATATAGCCTTAGGAACTAGGCGTTGTTTAGAATCTCAAAAATGCCACTTAATAGTGGCACTTTAGGTAAGTTTTCTCTTTCATTTGCATTAAGACAGAAATACCAAGGCACCTAACATATGGGACTCGACAGCTGGTAGCTATTTTTATAATAGCTTTTGCTATAGTTGCTTAAGAGTGAATGAATGAACAAATAGGAACTTGACCTATGGGCCAGATATAAGGTAATCCATAACCTTAAAAGTTTGTTTTTTTGATTAACACCAAGCTGTAAGTAAAGTCTGAGCTAATAATCTTCCGTATCCGTATATCCTTATGAGCACAATTTAATACAACATAGGGATATTCTATGATGATTCTATAATAAATATCAGAGATCATTTCAAGATATCGACATGAGAAAATTATATAATTAATATCACAGGAACATTGAGCAGGAAGCAATTAATTCTAACTGGAAGATTAGGAAAAGCTTCTTGGAGAAAGTGGCATTTGAGCTGGCTTTAAAGGACAAGTGAGATTTGATTGATGGCAGTTGGGTGGGGGCAAGGCCTTCCAGGTTGGGGAATGGCTTAAACAAAGGCACAGAAGTAATTAGCAGAGATAATGGGCCATCTTCCCAGGGCTAACGATGCCCTTTGCCTACGGATGCCTTTATCATTGTCGTCCCTGACGATCACACGTTAATAAGAAATAGCAGGAGACACTTTGCTTCTGGTGAGCTGTTGCCATTGTACACATGTTGAGGTTATTTTTTTTTGTTTATTATTCAAAATGATAGAATGCCTATAACATGTGTCTGCAGAGTTCTGAATGCTAAGGTAGGTGACCTATGACTCAGAGGGAACATTAATATGGGAAGTCTGGAGGTCTCTGGTCACTTGGAAGTAGGCTTTCCTACCTCCCCGGAGTGGCTATGTAGGGTTTGTAAAGGCTCTTCATGGATGGATTAAGCCTACTGGCTACAAAGAGGCCTGAGAATGGGAGTCCATTGACATTCAGACTTGGAGGATCCTCACTGGTGTTTTCACTCTCTCCTCCTACATCTGGGGGCCAATGGCAGGCCACCTGAGAAGCAAGACTCAAGAACGGATGGGAAGGGACACCTCTCCAATGGGCTGTCCAGCTTCATCTCTATCTCACCTCACACAGGACAGTGCTTGGCGCTGTCTTGGCTCAAACTGATCACAACTGACCTATTGGGGACTGCGCTGGCTAGTTTTATGTCAACTTGACACAAGTCCGAGTCACCTGAGAAGAGGGACCTCAATTGAGAAAATGCCCCACCAGATGGGCCTGGGTGCAGACCTGTGCTGCATTTTCTTGATTAATGATTAATGTGGGAGGGGCCAGGTCATTGTGGCCTGTGCCCTCCATGGCTGGTGGTCCTGGGTGCTATAAAAATGCAGGCTGAGCAAACAGCAAACCTCATGACCTCTGCTTCTGTTCCTGCCTTCAGATTCCTACCCTGAGTCCTTGCCAGGGCTTCCCTGAGTGAAGGGAACTGTAAGATGAAATGAACCCTTTGCTCCCCAAGTTTCTTTTGTTCACAGTGTTTTATCATAGCAATAGAAACCAAACTAAGACAGTGGCCAAAAGGGAAGGTTAGTGATGGTTCCAGAATTTATATATCGATGGCAGTTAGAGACAAGAACTAGGTAAAGGTGCTGTGATCTGGACGCTGTGTCCCCCCACTCATCTGCTGAAACCTGATAACCAATATGATGATATTGGAATACTGTAAGAAGGAGCTCTCGTGAATGGGATTAATACACATTTGGTACCTGAAATATTCCACATGTCAAGACATAGGCTCCAGCTATGAACCCTGAAGCAGCCTTCAGCAGACTGGCTGTACTATGACTTGATCTTAGATTTTTGAAACTCTGAGACTAGGAGAAATACATTTTATGTTTCTAAGCTGTCCTGACTAAGGCATTTTGTTACAGCAGCTGGAAATGGTTGAAGACAGAGAGGATGTTGGGTGCTTGTCTTGAAGCTGTTTTTGTCTATTTTTGATTAGATTGTATAGCATAGGTCAATAAATAAAACAATCCTTTAAACAAAAGCACATCCTGTGTAGGCTTTAGAGAATGGCAGTTGTCCGTGTGAGTGGTAAAGACGCTGATAGAGATGAAAAGGAACCATCCGTATCACTTGTAGTTGACTGGACTGTGTATAACTTGGGCAGATGAAGTGATGGGAAGGATTCTTCCTGGGCCTTACAGCCTCAGCCTGACATGCCATCCAGGCACAGGAAGCCGGTGTTCTTGCTGAAGAAAATGTTAAGTCCTCATGAGACCTGGGGGACTGCAAAAGGNTGCAACCAGAAGCCCAATTCAAGGGGAACTGGAACTGAAGGAGGTTAGGAGGCCGGGAGACAGCCTCACAGCATCTTGTTAAGTCAGTGCTGGTTCCGTCACCTCATTCAGCACTTATGAGCACCTGGCACTACTTATGGTCATTATTGCAAGGCACAGAACATGTACATGGATTAAGTTCCTTAGCTTAGAGGGCTGCAGTTCATTTGAGATAACGATCCAAACTAAGTGCCAAATTGGGGTGTGTCAGGGTAAGATTGCTTTAATTAAGAGTTTGGAGTTTGTCCAGTGTTTGCCTACCATGCACAAGGCCATAGCTTCAATCCCCAGTATCCACCCACCTCCAAAAAAAAAAGAGTAACGATAATAGTCACCATATTTACTGAACACTATCTGTGTTTGAGGCCCACTACCAAATCCTTTGTATATGTTATCTTACTCTTTATAATAACCTAAGAGATAGGTACTGACTAACTCATTTTATTGAACATTGGTGTGACTTGTCTGAGGTTGAATGGCAAAGCTGCAAAGCTTTTACAACTATATTCCCAAGTTTCCCAGAGTGGGCCTGAGACATGAGGCCATCACAGGGAGGAAACAGATAAGGAGGGGGCTGAAGTTTAGTATGCAGAGTTGCGAGCTAACCTGTCCCTTCAGAAGAATTGATGCCAGCTCTCATATATTGTTCATAGAACTTAACTCCCAGTAGTTGGTTCTAGTAAAGATGGTAAGAACATAGGCACTGTGGCCTGATGAGAGTGTGGGCAGAAGGTGGCTCATGTTAGTGAGAAGATACAAGAAAAAAACAAGAATTTGAAACTCATAATTTTTGTCAAGGGTTGAACTTGACCATAGATCAGACTAGTGCAGCCACTGGGGAGAATTTGGTGGTGCAGCCAGTTGAGATGGGTGTTACTGTGCTTCTTCGCCTAACCAAGTCAGCACCATTCCATCTGAGGAGGAGAAACTGCTGAGAATTCTCTTGCCTTGGGCTTTGACACTATGGGGAATGGTGCTAGCCAAAGGGNTGCAATTGTANNGGTTGCCAAGGCGGAATTTCCACGTCAAGTAAGTAACTAGTCATGACTCNCTCTCCGGTGGCTTCTAGTTGAGACGTTTATTAGAAGACACNGTCCTCACCTCCAGAAGCTCACGTCTGAGCTGGTGGGAAGGTGGGGAGAAGGGANTGGGAATTAACCAGTNTTTGTGCCTTGGCTGAAGAATGTAAGAACCGAGACAAAAGGAGTCCCAGCATTAAACTTGAAAGAGCAAAGTAATAATCTAGCAGCCTGACCTGTTTCTCAGTTTTACCATCTGTTTGTTTCTATTTTTGGAGGATTTTTTTTCTTCATTCCCATCACTTGATGGCACTGACCATTTTCCAGACATCTCAGCTCAGTGACACTCAAGTGTGTGTCACAAGATCTGTGGTTCTGAAGCAACAGCAGCACACACAACCAAGCGCCAAAGTGTTCCAGGCATCTTGGCAAAGAAATGTCAGCCTATGAATGACGGGGACAGAGCATTGTTGGCAACTGGTTTTGTCAACCCTTAGTGGTCACTGACAAAGAAAGTGTGTCTGAAATGACCATGCTGTTTCCAGAAATCCTGATGTCTAGTGATTAAGAAGGTTGTATGATGAATTTGCTTTCTTTTTATATCATTTCATTCTTCAAAAAGTTTTTTATGTGTGTAACTAAATATAACTTAATTATCTTGCCTCTGAAAAGTGTGTCACATCCGTTAACATATCTAAAAAACAATCCAGTCATCCACGGCAATGACCAGTGAAGCCATGGATTCCAGTGTTCGGTTCTGAAACACANTCATAGGACATTTAAGAAATCAATCTGGTGCATCTATACGAGACAACAACTTGTTGGTAATTCACTTCACCAGGCTAGAATTCAGAAAGGTGATCTGGGAATTGGTTTGTCTTAGGTTAGTTTATGTTGCTATGATAAAAGGCTCTGACCAAAAGCAACTTGGGGAGGAAAGGGTTTATATGGTTTGCAGGTCATAGTCCATCATCAGTGAAAGCCAAGGCAGGAACCTGGAANCAGGAACTGGAGAGAAATCGCGGAGGAGTGCTGCTTACTGGCTTGCCTACCATGGCTTGCTCAGCTTGCTTTTTTTTTAATTGGATAGTTTATTTTTTTCTATGAAAACATTGTTTATTGATTTTTCCTTCCTTCCTTTCTTTTTATAACAACAAAACATAACAAAATAAAATATAATATAAATAAAATAAAACAAAAAAAATCACATTGAAGTTGGACCAAGCAAACCAAGAGAAGGAAAAGAACCTCAAAAGAAGGCACAAGAATCAGAGACCTGTTTGTTCACACATTCAGGAGTCCCATAAAAGTACCAAACTGAAAGCTATGATATATACACAGAGGACCTGGAGCAGACCCTTCTTGGCCCTGTGCTTGCTGTTTCAGTCTCTCTGAGGTCATGTGAGCTTTGATGAAATGATTTAGAGGGCTTTGTTCTCCTGGTGTCCTCCATCCCNCCTGGCTCCCACACTCATTCTGCNTCCTCATCTGTGGGATTCCCTGAGCCCTGAGGGGAAGGATTGGATGCAGACATTTTGTTTAGAGATGTGTGTTCCAATGTTTCTCCCTCTCCCTCTCCCTCTCCCTCTCCCTCTCCCTCTCCCTCTCCCTCTCACTCTCACTCTCACTCTCACTCTAACTCACTCTCACTCTTTATGTCTGGCTGTAGGTCTCTGCATTGNTCCCATCTGCTGCCAGAGGAAGCCTCGGTGATGATGACTGGATAAGGCACTGATCTATGAATACACCAGAATATCATTAGGAGTTATTTTATTGTTCTTTTTTTTTTAAACCAGTAGTATTTGGGTTTACCCCAGATCTATGGGCTATCTAGTCTCTGGTTCTTGTCACCCACGCAGTATGGGTATGGGTTCCTTCTCATGGAGTGGGCCTTAAGTCAAATCAGACATTGGTTGGTTACTTCCACAAGCTTTGTGCCACCATTGCCCTAGCTATTTTGCAAGCAAGACAGACTGTAGGTCAGAGGTGTTGNGGCTGGGTGGGTGTTTATGTTTCTCTTTTGGTAGCCTACAGAGTGCCTTCCTGAAACCTCAGAAACCAAAGACACTACAACACGGGGGTGAAGGTTCTACGTTNGCGCCAGCTTGACCTCTCCATGTTCAGTGAGCTGTATGGGTGTTGTCTTCAGCAATGGGGCCTTGCTGTCAGTTTGCGGAGGGCAACCTATTGTCTTGCCAACAGCCTGGGTTGTTTGGGGATTTCCATGGGACCCCTTTGGCCAACAACTCAATTGGATGTAACCCAGACCCAGCAGTGGAAGCTTCATTTGGTGACAAGAGATGGTTGGTTGGAGCTCTGTCGCCTCTATTGTTTGGAGACTTCATTAGGATTATCTTCACATATTTTAGTAAGTTTCCATTGTTCTAGATTTCCCTACCACCCCTCAGATACCCCTCAATTTTAGCTGTCTCTCCCTACGTTCCCTTCCTCAACTTTATCTCCCCTGTCCCTGCCATACCCTCCCATTCCCATCCTCACATTCCCGCCAGCTCCCCCATAAAATGTATTCTATTTCCNCCTCCCAGGGACATCTATGAGTTTCCCCCTAGTTCCTTCCTCTATGTTTAACCTCTCTAGGTCTATAGATTGTAACTTGGTTATCATTTATTTAATGGCTAATATTTACATATAAGCAAATACATACTATATTTATCTTTCTGGATCTGAGTTACCTTACTTTGGATAATTTTTTCTAGTTCCATCCATTTGCCTGAAAATTTCATGATGTCATTTTTTTTTATTAACAGCTGAGTAATACTCCATTGTGTAAATTTACCATATCTTCTTTATTCATTCTTCTGTTGAGGAACATCTAGGTTGTTTCCAATTTCTAGCCATTATGAATAGAGCAGCAATGAACATGGTTGAACAAGTAAGTGTCCTTGTGGTAGGATGAAGCGTCCTTTGGATATATGCCCAAGAGTAGTNTCTTAGTTAAGGTTTCTATTGCTGNGAAGAGACACCATGACCATGGCCACTCTTATAAAGGAAAAACATTTAATTGGGCTGGCTTACATTTTCAGAGGTTTAGTNCATTATCATCATGGCACGAAATGTGCTAGCATGCAGGTAGGCACAGTGCTTGAGACAGAGCTCTGAGTCCTACATCTTGACTTGCAGGCAGCAGGAAGTGGTCTGACTAACTGGGCATGGCTTGAGCATATGAGACGTCAAAGCCCACCTCCACAGTGACACACTTCCTCCAACAAGGCCACACCTACTCCAACAAGGCCACACCTCCTAATAGTGCCACTCCCTTTCGGGGCCATTTTCTTTCAAACCACCACAAGTAGTATAGCTGGATCTTGAGGTAGATCAATTCCCATCTTTCTGAGGAACCACTACACTGATTTTCACAGTGGTTGTACAAGTTTGCACTCCCANCAGCAATGGAAGAGTGTTCTGCCTGCTCCATATCCTCAGCAGCATGAGATGTCACTTGTGTAATTGCTCTTAGCCACTCTGACNGGTGTAAGATAGAATCCCTAATTTGCGTTTCCCTAATGGCTAAGGATAATGAACATTGTTTTAAGTGTTTCTCAGCCATTTGAGTTTCCTCTATTGAGAATTCTGTTTAGATCTGTACCCCATTTTTAAATTGGATTATTTGGTTTTTTTGACATCTAATTTCTTGAGTTCTTTATATATTTTGGATATATATTAGCTCTCAATCAGATGTGGGGTCAGTGAAAATCTTATCCCATTCTGTTGGCTTCTGCTTTGTCCTATTGATGGTGTCCTTTGCCTACAGAAGCTTTTCAGTTTCATGAAGTCCTATGTATTAGTTGTTGATCTTAGTGCCTGTGCTATTGATGTTCTGTTCAGGAAATCTTTTNCCATGCCAATGAGTTCAAGGCTATTCCCCACTTTCTCTTCTATCAGGTTCAATGTGTCTGGTCTTATGTTGAGGTCTTTGATCCATTCGGAATTGAGTTTGGTGCAGGTGATAGGTATGGATTCTATTTGCAGTCTTCTACATGCAGACATCCAGCTTGACCAACACCATTTGTTGAAGATTCTTTTTTCCAGTGTGTATTTCTGGCTCATTAAAAAACCAGGTACCCAGGGGGTGTGTGGATTTATGTCTGGGTCTTCAATTCAATTCTATTGATCAAATGTCTGTTTTTATGCCAATACCTTGCTGTTTTTATTACTATAGATCTCTAGTACAACTTGAAATCCAGAATGGAATGGTGACACCCTCAACAGTTCTTTTACTTTTCAGGATTGTTTTAGCTATCCTGGTATTTTTGTGTTTCCATACGAAGCTGAGAATTGTCCTTTCAAGATCTGTGAAGAAACTGTGTTGGAATTTTAATGGAGATTTTGTTGAATCTGTAGATTGCTTTTGGTAGGATGGCCATTTTTACTATGTTAATCCTACTGATCCATCAGCATATTAGACCTTAATCATCTTCTGATATCTTCTTCAATTTCTTTCTTCAAAGCCTTGAAGTTTTTATCATACAAATCTTTTACTTGCTTAGCTAGAGTTCCCCACGATAGTTTATATTATTTGAGGCTATTGTGAAAGGCCTTGTTTCCCTGATTTCTTTCCCAGTCCATTTGCCATTTCTATATAGGAGGGCTACTAGTTTTCGTGAGTTAATTTTGTATCCAATGACTTTGCTGAAAGTGTTTATCAACTGTAGGAGTTCCCTGGTGTAAAGATAATTTGACTTCTTCCTTTCCAGTTTTTATCCTGTTGATTTCCTTCAGTTGTATTACTGCTCTAGCCAAGACTTCAAGTACTATATTGAATAGGTATGGAGAGAGTAGACAACCTTGTCTTGTTCCTGATTTAGGTGGAATTGCAACTTAAACTTAAACTCAAAGCTTGCTTTTTTTT
>LZPO01044398.1:126809-155546 GCA_001675575.1 Neotoma lepida
CATAGTATGTCCATCTGTCTGTTTATACTATAGATATTTTAAAGATTTATTTTTATTTGTTTGTGTGTGTCTGTGTGAGTGAATGCCACATGTGAGCAGGTGGAGATATCAGATCTCCTGAAGCTGAAGTTACAGGTGGTTGTGAGCCTTCTGACGTGGATGCTGGGAACAGAACTTGGGTCCTCTGGAAGAGCAGTACATGCCCTTGACCCTGAGCCATCTCTCCAGCCTTCTTCATAGTCTTCCTGAAGTATGGATTGTGTTTCATTAACTTTGGTCAAATTTTAATACTACAGTTGTCCCATAAATATGCTGCCAAGTAGCATCTTTGGTACTTTAAAAACCACACATTGTAAAAACCATGGCACATGCTNCAAACAGNTAATCCCACATATCCTAAAAGGCTACCCCTCCACCCCCAAAATGTCATGTCTGCACTGAGCCTGATAATTTCCTAGGAACTAAGATATAAATATGCATCAAGTAAGTCCACACAGATAAGAATAACACCTGTAATTTTGGAGCCATGGATCAAGCACCCAGGCTACAGTCTTCATATTTCAGGGTGTATGCAATTCCCCTTTGGAGTTGGAGAGAAATCCCTTGCCCCAATATGGCAAAGTATGGCTTTCCAGAGCCCTGAACCCATATAACTGAGCATCCCCCTGGGGTTTTGTGGCACCAGTTCAGTTTCTGGGGAAATGCACAGAGTATGTGGCCTTTATAACCCGATACATGAGTCTTTGGAAAGTTGCCATTCTTAGGCATCAGGCATCCTGATGAGCAAAGTCCCCAGAGCGACTCAAGGGCAGAAATATCCCAATTTAAAAATATTCCCTGGGTGGTTTATAAATTGTGTACAAGTTCAGTTCCTCCTGCCTCTGTGCGCGTGGCATGGCAGGTGGGCTGTCTGTGTTTATTTATTCCCGACTTGTGATTACTCAGAGGGCTGCATTTGTCACATCCTGTCTCCTCTGTGATGACAGGGACCCCTTAGAACCTAGCAACATCAAGTGTAGGGCAAGCTAGAGACCCTTGTGCTCTGTGGTGAAGACCAAGGCATTCNTGACCTTCCTGGAAGGCTNGAGAAAGGAGAGTGGCCAGGGCTGGGTACCATTGCCACAGATGTGTGCTGGTGTTCTTACCAGCCCCTGGTGCCATCTTGGATCCACTCACTGTTGGTGATAGGTCTTGTCTATGCTGTGTCCTTGGAGAGGGACCCAGCACAATTATGGGAAGATACTTGGCACACCAAGAGGACACACAGAAGTGCTGTTTCAGAATCCCCTAGCCTGGCCAGGGAACCCATGGAAAGCCAGCTAGAGGGCCAAGGCTGNCAGAAANAATTCCCCAGCCAAAGTTTTGAGGAAATTCCAACCAAAGAAGAAACTCAAATAAGCTGCAAAGAGAAGGGGCATTGAGGAGAAAGTGAAGCCCAGGCTCCAGACTTTAGTCACCCCACAACTTTAGAAATGCATAGGGCCCCAACTCACATAAAGGGTGTGGCCATGTCAAGTGCCCAAGAAGACATAGGGGACAGAAAAGCCTGCCTCCGTTACTNCTGCTGTCGGTGGATTTTCCACTTACTGTTGGTGTGACCCTTTGACCCTTCTGGCCTTGGGTTTCAGTTTTCTGAGTCCATGCCACCTTATGTTTGCTTGTCTCTTACGTCTCCAATCTTCTTTGATGGATGGGATAGCTCTGAGAGGAAGGTAGAATTATGACTTACTACTTCTGTGACACAGATGAGAAAATTGAGACTCAGCGATGGGATGTGACTTGTGTGAGGCTACTGAACTAGTGAGCAATGGAGCTGACCTGAACCCAGATATTCTGACTGTGTTTCTGTCATTACATGTTGGTTATACCTGAAACAAGCAGCAACTGTGCTTTCTTTAGTGTCTTATGTCTGAGCATACCTGCCAGTATGTATGTTCACTCATACATAGAGTAGAAAATGTATGGTGATATTTAATACATGTGGTATATTCTAGAGTGTAAAAAAGCATATTTTAGAAAGGTGAAAAATTGAATATATGCTTTTTTAAGCCATAAGGGCTAACACTCATTGATAATTATTGAAGGTTGAGAACTGGGTACCAGGATTATTTTGTCATGCATATGTTTGAGATTTTTCCATAAGAAATTATTAAACAGCCAGGGTTGATGGCACACACCTTTAATCCTAGCACTCTGGAGTCAGAGGCAGGTGGATTTCTGTGAGTTGGAGGCCAGCCTGGTCTACATAGCAAGTTCCAGGCCAGCCAGAGCTACATACCTTGTCTCAGGGGTAAAAATGTATTAAACAAAGACAGNGCCCCGAAAGTCGTGGAAGCTTTGTCTGGTCATCTTGGAATCAGACGGTGTAAACAGGAAGCTATTTAGGACATGCCTACTCCCCTTGGGTACCTTCACCTGAGCATTCGAGATGAAAACCAGGGCTTGGTTAGCTCTGTTTCTAAGAGTTCAGCACCATAGCTTGTCTAACCCCCTCCTTCTGTAAGTGGTGGTGGTGTGTGGTCCAGACAACGGAGTTCAGAGCTACACCTGCGCTGTAACCTGGTTCTGCCTCTTGCCGACGGTATCCTGGGGAAGGTATTTACCTTCTGGGTGTCTCAGTTTCCTCCTCTTGCTTCTTCACCAGCCGTTTTGAGAATCAAATGACGTATACAGACCACGTAACCACATTTACTCNTGTGTACTAGCAGAACAGTACTTGAGGCTTGTAGTTGTGAGAATCGTTCCTCCTGTCCCTCCCTGCATCCCCCATTTCTACCTTTGACTTGATGTCTGAAAATGGCTTCCTTGAATAGCTGCCAGTCTCCTCTGGGCAAGTGTGATTCAGAAGGACAGGAAATAGTTCTGGCTTGTGTTACGTGCAACAGGAAACAGAATGAGGTGAGGAAAGTGAGATAATAGTTTAAGAAAACACATTTTAGTGTGAGGTCAGCCACGAGTTGCTCCGTGACCCCTGACACATCNCGTGCCTCCCCAGACCCACCTGTCATTTCTAATGTAGTGATCCAGAGCAGGTGGCCCTGAGGTTCGTTGCAGAGTTGCCTTTTTTTGGTTGTGTCTTAGGTTCTTGGGAATTTGAATTTCAAACACTGCCACCGGTTTAGAGTCTAATATCACAGGATCTCTTGGTATTGGGTCCTAACAGTGCTATCTATGTCACTANATGCTTTATATTAACCTTCAAATGACAAATCAGTTGTTTTAAAAGAATAAATATGTCACCTTGTCTACCACACATNCATAATGATTGGTTGATAAGAGAGGAATTCATAATAGAATGCCAACCCAAAATATGCACATCATACAGGCCAATCTCCATTAAGGCAGTGGTATATAGCTGGCCATATAAATGCCTATCTACTTACACATNATTTATTATACTCCACATCTAGTCATATACAGGCAGATAAATCTGAGATACATAGTTGGCGCCAACCTACTTCCTAGATCCTTGTGTTGGGATTATCCAGAAGCTGTGATCATAGTTTTTAAAAAATGCATAGCTTTAAAAGATATACCTGTGTCTATATAGGCGTGGGCATGATGTATAGATTATGTAGACAATAATCATGGGCTATACATGGTGGTTATTTCAGGGTAGTGTACTTTCAGGTGATCTTTTACCGTCTTCTTTCTTTCTTGTGGTTTTTGTTTTTGTTTTATGGTACTGAAGATTGAGCACCCAGAACCTTCTACACACTAGACAAGAGCCCTGTCACTGAGCTTCATACCCAACTCTGAGGCACATGTATGGTTGAATTTATATGCATATATATGGATATATATATATATCCATATATATATATCATTGTATTTTTTTTTCATTTTACACTGAATATCTATTAAGGGNAAAAACCCTCTTCATGGCATAAAGAAGAGAATATTGAGGCTGGACATGGTGGTACATGCTTGTATGCCAGCGCTTGAGAGATTGAGATGGGGGAGTATGAGTTCAAAGCCAGCCTGGGGTATAGAGTGAACTGTCTAAACAAACAAACAAGAGAGTATATTAAGAGGTCAGGGAATGTGGCTAAGTGGTAGAGCCTCGAATACACAAAGTTCTGGGTTTGATTCTAGCAGATCCAAATAGTGCCACTCCCTATGAGATTATGGGGGCCAATTACATTCCAACTACCACATATAGCTAGAACTGGTATTCGGTGTAGAAGCTGTGAAGTTTCTCTCTCTCTCTCTCTCTCTCTCTCTCTCTCTCTCTCTCTCTCNCTCGCTCACTCACACACACACACACATACACATGCACACACACACATACAGAGAGAGAATACATTAAGTAAACAGACTTAGATATTGGTATAAGGATATAATTTTTTTGGTTTTTCATTGTTTTTGGTTTTTGAGAGAGGGTTTTTCTGTGTAAAAGCTCTGGAAGGATATAATTCTTAAAGGAAAAAAATTGCAAAATGTCTGAGAACACCAACAATCTCTTAGGGCCATGAACCTCTGACCCATGTTTTAAAATACAATGTTTTAGGTATTTTGTCCAATGATTTCATTCTAGCACTTCTTGGTCACCTTCCCAAGCTGACCACAACCAGGAGAGTCTCAAAAGAGCTGGGACAGCTGGCTTTGTGAGGACAATTCAGTAGCCTAACCCCTACTTTCAGAGGCTAATTTTCTTTAGTTTTAACCGAGTTATTCAACACATTGCATTTGTCTCTGGTGTTTGGACTTGCTGTAGACTGTGGTAACCTCCAACCTCAGATTGCTTCTTTTCGGTCTGCTCTTCCNAGGACTCATTNGAAAGCAGGACTCTCACAGACCGCGATCCTGGCTGTGGCAGCATAGGCCATCTGGGCAGCGGTTCCCAGAGCCGGGTTATCGGGAGAGCGGGAGTGTTAAACAATAGTAGCGGAAGTTGGAGCGGGCTTTCTGCTGATAGTCCCCAGACAGCACGTCTGGGGCAGGTGAGGGACCTGGGCCCACTTCCTCATGCTGGCACTTTGTCTCCTTTGCTCTGAATCATTTTCTTCTTGAGAACAAAGGGTCACAACTCAGCATAGCTCAGTTCCCACTGTTGTGGGGGGAGACAAGGGCTTTTGGGAACTTTCAGCCCTTATAGCTTCGGGTGAGAGTCCTAGTCCCTTCTACCACAGCCCTGAAGCCAGTCAAGCAATATCCTACTTGGGATTTCTCCTCTTCCTCTTCCTCTTCCTCTTCCTCTTCCTCCCCTTCCTCTCCTCCCCCTCTTCCTTTTCTTCTTCCTTCCTCTCTCCTTCATTCAGGAGCTCGCCTCAGAGTCCCAAGTGCTGAGACTACGACTGTGTGCCACCTACCATGTCTGGATCTGAGGATTAAAAAAAATAATTTATAAAGTTTATTATTAAAAAAAATCTTGCAAATAAACAAAAACATCACACACCAAAATTAACCAGACCCCAAATCAATGCAACTTTTTAAATTTATATATAGTATCTTAGTTAGGATTTCTATTGCTGTGAAGAGACCGACCACAGCCACTCTAATAAAGGAAATCATTTAATTGGGGTGGCTTGCTTACAGTTTCAGAGGTTCAGTCCTTTATCATCATAGTGGGGAGCATGGGTGGTGTGCAGGCAGACATGGTGCTGGAGTAGCTGAGAGTCTACATCTTACAGGCAACAGAAAGTCGACTGAGTCACTGGGCAGTAAGTATCCTAAGCATAGGAAACCTCAAAGCCCACCCCCACAGTGACACACTTCCTCCAACACAGGCCATACCCACTCCAACAAAACCACACACCTTCCNATNGTACCACTCCCTATGAGATTATGGGGGCCAGTTACACTCAAAATACCACATAGAGATAGAATTTGTATTTGATATAGAAGCTGTGATGTTTCAGATTAAATTTTATACTTTTAGGATTGAATATATTTTATGCCCTCATCTACCACCAAAACAACTTATATCTTCTTTCATGACTTATGTCCATTGCTTGCAGAATTTTTCTCAGAATTCTTTTTTAATAGAAAAAAAACTGTATTCATTAATCAGATTCTATGCAGCTAAACAGGGACTTTTTCAAAATGAGAATATAATGAAGGTAGCATGCATTTTATTTAAAATTGTAAATTAGACTCTTTAAAAAAATGGATGAAAGTAGAAGTCATCCAACCATCTACATTCTGGAGAAAGGGAGAACTGATAACTGCCGATGCACAAAGTTCGATACTTAGCGGGCCCACAATGCTTCTAGAGGCCCNGAGCTCCCTGGACAGCTAGCTGGTGGCTTTCAGTGGATGCTGGAAGGNTAGGTGTCACTGCAAGAGAAGTCTTCTCATGTCTGTTCCCACCTGGGATTGCCAGGGAAATCTCTAATTTCAGCTTCATCACAGAAAAGAGGATACCGATTGTGCAGAACATGGGACAGACCATCTCAGATTGCACAGTCAGGTTTTTTGAGATATACTTGATTTCAGTTTCAAGCAGAATAACGTGACTGAATAACTATACTGATAATGCCGCAGGAATAATTACGGTAGGTAAAGTCATGGATACTGTGTAGCTGTTCACAGGGTAGCCAATAACTAAAAATACTTCATCAGAGCCCGTATATATCTTGGGAAATAACATGACCTCAATCCTTAGATAGAACCAGTGGTTAGTACACTGCAGTCATAGGGTTGACCAGTTGTCAGCACAAGTCCTGGTAAAGGAAAGAAAGAGGAGTCCCCTCACCTCCAGAGAAGTCTTCATTTGCTCAGGTGGAAACCAAATCCCGCTGAGGAAACAGGAAACAGAAGAGAAGAAGTGGTCTTTTCACATATCTCAGAAGTCTTCGTCAGGTCAGGTCCATACATTATTTTTACTTGTGTCCGCTTACTTTAGAAAAAGAAAATTACAAAAATACTCATTTAGCACTTAATGGAATCGTAGTAGCAGATGAATATTTACCAAGTGTTCCAGTTTGCTTTCTGTTGCTGTGATAAAATACCAGGAGCAAAAGCAACTTACAGATAAAAGAGTCCATTATGGCGGCAAGCAGCATGGCAGCAGGGGAAGAGAGCGGAGAGATCACACCTCAACCACACAAGGGAAGCAGAGAGAGCCAAATGGAATGCAGGCAGAGTTTCTCTGTGTAGACTGCCGATCAGCTCTGTCCTGCCAGCTGCTCCCCAAATCACCACACAGAGACTTATTATTAATTATAAATGTTGGTCGATAGCTTAGGCTTGTTTTCAGCTAGCTCTTATAACTTAAATTAACCCAATTCTATTAATCTGTGTGCAGCCCCGAGGCTCATTTACCTCATGTTTTCCTCCTGCTCACTCTGCATCTCATGGCGTCTCCTCCAACTCCGCCCTTCTTCTCCCCAGCATTCTCTCTGCCCTGAAAATCCTGACTAGCCATTGGCCAATCCACTTTTTATTAACAATGAGAGCAACACATTGTCACAGTGTATAGAAGGATTAGTATTGTCACAGAATACTGGAACTCTCAAAAGCCTACCTCCAGTGAGTTCCTTACTTCCTACTTCCCAAAACAGCACCACCAACACGGGAACAAGTGTTCAGATATCTGAGCCCACCGGGAACATTTCTTATTCAGATCACCACACCTAGTACTTACAGAGCACCAGGGCTCAAGCTAAATGCTTTAAATGTGAGCTCATTTAATTTTCATGGTAGTTTTATGAGGGAAAAAAATATTACCACCTCCATTTTATAGATGAGAGACTTGAGTAAAAGTCACATGATTTTCAAATAGCTCTATAGAATTGAAAAATCTAGGTCTATCTTACCTTCGAGCCTATGTTCTCCAGAACCACACATGGGTGCTCAAGTCTGTGGCCTTGACAGACATGGTCCCTGCCCATAGGGAATTTCTACTGTAATAGGAAAGAAGGAAGAGTGAATTCCATATGTGGAACATGGTTGACCAACAAGAATGCAAGGTGGATGGTAGTGAAAGCCAACACAGGCAACTTCAGCTGCCCAGCTGGTTCATCTGTGTCTGCAAAACTGTACTCTAGATTATTTTAGGAACCTCGGTCTAGCCTAGCAACATGAGCCAGCTTATCTAACCTGTCAATCATTGCTGCAAAGGCACTGTGGGTATATGGTGGATTCAAGGCTTAACATTAATTGAGGGCGGTATAGAAAGACATGTAAATTCAATATGGAAAACGGCCATCAGATCATTTACTTCATCTTGCCCAACAATCTTGAAACTCCATCTGGCAAGGAGAGTGAGAGAGTCTTTTCTTTCCAAGATGTTTCTTCTGGCAAATAGTTGAGGATTCTAAACACGACCAGTGATCTTGTGGGTCTTTGTTTGAGAGGAAACAGAGTCCTTCCTGAATTGTGGCACAAACACATCCATCCATCANGTTCATCCCCAAAGCATCTTGACTTTCCAAGTCTTAGTAGGGAGGTTTGCAGACCTGAGACAGNTGAAAGGGTCAATCTGGAGTCTTGGCCTTCTGGGATAGAAGTGAACTTCAAAAAGTACATGATTATTCATATTTCAGTCTGTCTCCATGAAAGTCAAACATTTTATTTTTATTCTAAGTACTTTGGTAGATAAAGGACTCCCTGCCGCCCTAATCTGTTCCTACAAAGATAGCAAAAGATCATATAAAAATATATTCCAACTGATGGCAATTCTTCAAGGAAGGAAAATGGATTTAAAGTTTTATAAAGAGCCTGCTTCAGGAATAACAAATGTTGGATCACTCATCTGAAGTTTATAATTGCCAGGTCAAAAATTTGGGGAAATTTTCCCGAGTGTTGTGCTGGCTGGCAATGCTTTCTTGCCGTTTGATTTATTTAAACACACATTTACTGAGCCTTTGCCGTCCAGTGTGATATGGAAAAGGAACTACACCCAGACTCTAAAAGTGGGTTCCAAGCCCACCCATTAGCTGCTCAACCTGGAGTTCTTTAAACTGCCTGTTCATCAACGTATTTTTCTGTCAAATAAAGATCACACCTAACCAACAAGGGTCATTAAAGAATCAGCATCGTGATTTCATGGGCTCAATAAATGGCCTTCCCATTTCCTGCCCAAGTTAGGAAGAAGTGAGAAGGACAAGCAGAGGAGCCAGGCAGAAGGAGGTCAGTATATTATATTACCCCGCTTACTGATGGGACTAAGTTCAAAGGCCTGGCTTAGGACGTGCAGCAACATTGGGTTTTTCTTCTCAGCCACCTTGCAATACTGCATATGGCTGTGCTCTTGCCTAACGTCCAGTAAGATAGAGGTTGCTTCCTACAGACCGGCAGCTCCTGGGGCAAAAGAGCAGGAGCCAGACTGAATTTCACTTGCCTTGTGTTTTTGTGGGTCACAGTTTTTGTGGGCCCCCTCTTCCATAAAGTTGTGTGAATTAGATGAATGTTATTAATACTATATTTAAAACATTTTCTTTGATTTAAAAGGATCTTTTCTACAGATTTTTAAATAAATTAAAACATTTTCTGTGCACTTTATAAAGCATCTGGGACTCTAGCTACTGTGCGTAATGGATAAATTGTCCCTTATGTTCAGTCTTGTTCCCAGCATTGCCAACTAGATATAATCTCTCCCCCTGTCCTAGGAAGCATTGAGTGACCCCACAGATGGAAGTAGGTGTTGCCCCAGATGGAGATATGAGTTCAGGGGACAGGATACTCCCCATTCTCCACAAAAGTAAAGCTCTAGAAAGAATTGTGTGGTAATTGCCTAGATGGAANNAAACACCAAGGTGAGCTAATTACAACCCAAAGCAAGAGGGAAATCAACTCAAAATTGAAGAGCAAGCCCCGTGCTGAATGAACGCCCAGAAGCAATTCCTGGAGGCCCTGATAGTTCAACTCTGTCTTGCAGGATAAAAGATTTTTTGNTAGATAAGGATTTGATCAAGGTAGAACAGGGCAGAATGGAAGGGTCATTCCAGACTCTTGGAAACACATAAGGCATTGTGGGAGTGGAGGAATTCAAAACCATCTGCCTGTCCCAGCCAGCCATGGTTGACTCCCTGATTGCTCTAGCGGCATTTCACAGCAACGGTGGGATGGAGGGAAGTCTTCATCGTTCAGTGCACACTATTCGCTGGCTGCTTTAAGGACACATCATTTACTCTCTCCTCCAGTAATTAGAGGTGGATATTGTTAACTTTACTCTTCTAGACAAAGAAGTGGAGACCTTGAAATTTTCAGTGACTTGCTACAGGACCTCACGNGTGTCAGCAGAGNCCAGCAGCCAGAACCCAGGCTCCAAACTGCCTTCCCAGAGCCCTGTTCACGCCTTCCTCAGAGACTTCAAAGGGTTGTTCTGAAAGCTATACAAAAAGGAATTCTTACAATTATATTTTAGGAAGAATGTTTTTCCAGAGATTCATTTCTGGCATTCCATTCCGCAGACTCTCAGGCTCCAGGATGCTTTTCTGTTCCTCACCTGCTCATTGTCTGTTGAGGGCCTTCNTCTGTTGGCAAACCTCTTTCCTGACCTCTTAGCAGCATCAAGATTTCCGCTGTCCTGGGAACTCTACTTATCACCCCAACAGGGGTTGTTCTAGGCTCCCAGCACTGAGAGGGCTCTGCATGCTTGCCCTGAGACCATGTTGGGCTTGTAGGAGCTGACAGACAAGTGCCCAGTGTGTAACAAGCACTTGTACAGGNCTTAACATCTCATGTCCACTATTTTATCTGCTCAACATTCCTTGGACATAGGCATTGTTAAAACTGCAGACAAGGATGCTGCGGCTCAGAAGTGTCAAGTAATTTTCAGAAAATGACACAGGTCTGNTTGGTGGTCTGAGGCAGGATTCAGTTCCCAATCTGACTACAAACTGGCCCTGAACCATGACGGGTCCTGGTAGAGTCTCCAGCTTCTTTCCCGTCAGGTGCCACTTGGGAGAAATGACCTTTCTACTTTTGTTCAATTACTTGCAGTCTCTCAAACTATTTTTAGTATTTGAGTTCTCTGTTGTTCTGCAAGTAATGTCTTTTTTTTTTTAGGATAAGAAAAGAAGAGAATGTCTCAATATGGTCTGGAACTCCAGCCTACACAGCTTTCAGACTTAGGATCCTTCTGCCCTTGTCTCTCAAGAGCAGGGATGACAGGTGTGTGCTGCCATGCTTGGCTTCAAGTCATTCTTTTGCAGGCATTTTTTTTCTCTTTCATTTACCTTCATCCAGTCGTCTGTGTTCTCTCTCTGTGTGTGTCTCTCTCTCTGTGTCTCTCTCTCAGTGTCTCTGTGTGTGTGTCTCTCTCTCTGGCCAAAGGGTAATGCTGGAAACTTGAATGTATAATTCTTGGCTGAAAAGACCCCCTCAGGAGACCAAGTCTCGAGGGACCATCCATGGACTCTATCCCTTTAGCATTCCTTCATCCACACCAACATGACATCCTGGGTCCCTTCCCTTTTGATATTAGGTTGAGTGTCACCTGCGATACCACGATACCATATAGCTTTGCCTTGAATTCCATCTCTGTGGCTAGACAGTGTGGGTGAGTTCGGGCAGGTGCTTCAAACTCTCTGCTTCTGCTTGTTAATTCTCTCAGTATCAGCCTTGTAGGGGTGCTTTGAGGAGAAAATACATGCTCACAGCACTTAAACAGTGCCTAGTGGAGGATACACATGCCGTAAATATCGGTGATTTTTATTGTCACTCTTTCTCAGGGCTGGGCCAAGGGAATGCTCTTATCCTGAAACNTGGATCTTGAACAGAGTGCCTAGAAGACAGGAGTCCATCTGAGCTGATTTATTTGGCCCTGTAGAAATGGTCCGTTGGTTTCTGTTCGTTGATCCAGGGCAGTCCTTCTTCCCGGTCCTTCTTGAATCTGGAGTCTCAGCTATTTTTTATAATCTGTACCCCACTTTCTACAAACCACCACCTTTTTCCTGCTCCTCCCCCTCACCTCCTCATCTTCCCTTTTCAGCTTAAAGTAGTCAGCGTTGGTTTCTGATACTTGCTGCCAAGGAACGTGTACTGTCAACACCCCCAGAAAGTGGCCCCTCAGCCTCAGGCTAATTACTTCATAAAACAGCCTTCTTTTGTGAATTCATAGATTCTGGTTCCTGGAAAGTACCTCCTCATATCAGGCCCGGATATCTACACAGGGCCCTGGGACCAGAGTGTTTGGGNCTGGCACCTGGCTCCATCCTTTACTTGCCTTGTGCCTGAGACAAGCTGTTTAGCCACAATGCCTCAGTTTCCCATCTGTCAAACATGATAATAATAGTAACCGCTTCATGGGAGCTGTTGGAAACTGAATGCCAGAATCCTCTCGGGGCTCTTTGAATGGTGCTGGAGAAGAGTGGGCGGGGTGTCAGCTCTCTCCATCCTGTTCATTCAGATCCTGCTACCATCCTTCGAAGCTGCTCAGAATAAATCAAAGTATTCTTTAAAAGCCAAGGTGCCGAGTTCATGTCATTCCTTCAGGACGTCCCCTCTGTGCTCTGTTTCTCCTCCACCCACCTGCAGACCTCTTCCCTGTNAGGCCAATCTCNTTCCAGTCTCCATTGACCAAACTGGAAAGATCTCAGTTTTAAATTCATCATCTTCCTGCCTCATTTTACCCACAACTAAAACCCCAGCAATTTTTTAAGGCATTGTCTTAAAGTATACCCACTTCCTCCCAGTCCCTGGGAGGGACTATGGGCAACCCTAGATACTACCTATTGGAGAGTGGAGACGGGAGTCAGGAGGTACCTGAAGTCAGGAGGCACCTAAGACAACACCCTGTTCCCAGCCCCATCCTGACTAATGCAACAGCTGACAAGTTACTTCCTGTTCTTTGCTTGTCCTTCCCCAGACATGGCATGGCTTTGTGCTGGGCTGTTTCTGGTTGTTGGTATGCCACTAACAAGCCTGAATGGTCCCCAAGGCGTGGAGAACAGCAGCCTGATGGACGATAACCTCCCTCAATTGGCACCTGGTGGTTAGAACACATTAGTTAATTCCAGCATTGCCACAGATCTGTCACAGACAGACGAGTCCNCCTCCCCCAAACCAAAAGGGTACTGTTCTTACAAATGAGGACATTAAAACTCTGAGCTAAAGAACTTGCTCAAAGTCACACAGATACCTAATGACACAGCTTGCATTTCNGTCCTTGGTTCCTAGTTATATGCTTTGTTCTGAGGTTCAGGGCCTCAACACTGTTTTGGAAGTGACCCCCCTTTACAGCAGTTACTGACACCCGAAGGGACCTATAGATTTTCTATTCATGAGCTGGGGAACTTTGGATGTTGAGTTACAGCTTAATACTTGGGAAGGCCTCAGATTTGTCCCCATAAGAAAGAGAATGGACAAGAGAA
Organism: Neotoma lepida; assembly: GCA_001675575.1. Lineage (NCBI taxonomy): Eukaryota > Metazoa > Chordata > Mammalia > Rodentia > Cricetidae > Neotoma > Neotoma lepida. The sequence goes on from LZPO01044398.1 coordinate 140,072, forward strand.
ACAGAAGAGCCCTGTCTCGGGGCAAGTCAAGTTGCATCATTTATCTGTCTCCCAAGGGAGGTTCTAACCAAAGGCATTTTTCTTAGGATCTTTTGTCTTAACTATGTTTCTATTGCTGTGATATAACATCATGACCAAAATAAACTTGGGGAGGAAAGGGTTTATTTGACTTACATGTCCTAGTCACAATNTATCATAAATGAAAGTCAGGNAAGAACTCAAGGCAGGAACCTAGAGACAGGAACCGAAGCAGAGGCTGTGGGGGATGCTGCTTACTGGCTTGCTCCCATGGCTTGCTCATCCTGCTTTCTTATACAAAAAAACCACCTGACCAGGGGTGGCACCATCCACAATGGGCTGGGCCCTCCCATTATTGATCATTAATCAAGAAAATGCTCCCAAAGATTTGTCTACAGGCCAATCTTATGGAGACAATTCCTTAACTGATAGCTTGTGTCAAGTTGATAAAACCAACCAACCTACAAACAAACAAAAACCAACCAGAACATCTTTCCAGAGATTGTAAGAAACACAAACTTTTGACTTTGCCATTAGTGAGGCATGAAACTGGTGGACAGCAGCGATTGTGGTGTGCAACTGTGGAAGAGTGAGCATTGTGGGCCGAGTNTGTGTGCTTGGGACCAGGAGGCTCCAAAAAAATGTATATCACAATGGTGACTTTGTGNACTCTGGAGCAGCTTGTGAGCTGGTTGGAGATTATCAGCNGAGGAAATGAAAGCACTGAATTCATCTAGGTGGTGAAGGACTTTGAGGCTATCCAGAGGAAGTGTTAGAGAACCATCCAGGAGCTGGAGAAATTCAAAGATCAGTTGATGAAAGCAGAGACTGGGTGGAGCGCTCTGGGTGTTAAGCTGAAGCATGCATGCAACCAAGTGGATGTCGAGCTCAAACGGAGACAGCAAGCAGAGGCTGAGTGTGCAAAGCTAGAACAACAGATTCAGCTGATTCGAGATATAGTCGTGTGTGACACATCTGGCAGCTTTCACCTAAGCAGGCAACAGAATGTAACTCTGGCTTTTCTCAACCGAGGCCAAGCATCCATTGGCAATTCTGGGAACAATAGACTGTCAACCATTGATGAATCTGGTTTTATTTTTATCAGATACCAGCTTTGACAAGACTGATGAATCACCAGACTAGGATGCTTCTTTGGTAAAGAATTTCAAAATGTAGAAATGAGAAAAGAGGCACTCCAACAGCTGTCAGTTCATTGATGGCCATTCCGGGCCTGCAAAAAAACAAAAAACCCGTTCTATTGACTCTATGGTAGAGCATGTAAATGAATCCATAGTTGCAGAAACTACAGTGACTGTTCCCAGCGATGGCAGGCCCACTGAGGCTGTGTCTGCTATTGAGACATTGCCATCTTGGACCAGGAATTGAAGGGAATCAGGTCCTTTACAACCTGTAAACAGTGACCCCACCCTAAACAGCAAGCCACTGGAGCCCCAAACTGAAACAGACAGTTCAGGCACACCTCAGAACAACAGAGGCATATGCCTGTATGACTTTGTTCCAAAGACGGTTATTAAGCCTGAATCTTGTGTTCTATGTGGAAGGNAGATAAAGTTTGGCAAGCTGTCTCTAAAATGTCAAGATTGTTGTTTGGTCTTTCAAGAAGGTTGGGACCGATGTCCTCTTCCCTGCATTTCTCCCCTCGTGGGGACANTTGTCAAGATTGGAGAGGGAATGTTGGTGGACTTTGTGTCCCAGAGCAAACAGGTGTGTTTCCTGCAGTCAGTAAATGCTGGGGACACTAGGCAGAAATGGCTTTACTTGAGGTATGAAGCAGGGGAAAATTTGTCTTCTTGACCTAAGCTGGTGGCAGACTTGCTTTAGTTCCCAAATCTGGGAGTGCACTTGGAGAGATTGTACAGTCTCTGTGACAGGGAGCTTGACAAGTTGGGATTCAGGCATGGTCATGGGCCCCGGTGAGCTCACTTTAGTCTGCTATGCATGATGTTGAGTTTCCGTTGCCATGCTGGGTGTAGATGTTCTCTTGTCCCACCATGGTGAACTGAATCCAGGACTCTAGGGGCAGAGAAAGCAGGTTCTCTACCACCAGGACACTTGATGTCCTGGAACATTGTCACTGGGTCTGAATTAGCCACAGCATGGGCANCTATTGTAGGACCAAAGACTTAAGCTGGATTGGCAACATTCATGTTAGTGTTTGAACTCTGAGTCACTCTCTGCAAGTGAATCATGAGGAAGGCTAATTTGTCCCTGTTGACCCGGGGCAGTTCACTGACAGCCCGGTACATGACCACTATGCTGCTGCATGACCACTATGCTGCTGTCCTCATCTGTTATTTCTGCTGCCGCCATGAAGATTTTGCTTAGTCAAAAGGTCAGAAGGGGTTCTTTGAGGTTTTGAAGCAAGTCTTTGAGGAGGCTACAGATGGCATGGATACCATCCACTTTGCTGAGGAGGAGTACAGTTTTCACTTTGAGGAATTTCTTTTTCAACTCTTTTACTGTCTGGTCACAGCTAGGGATCCTGCATATACCTGCCTCAGTCAGACCTCTCAGTCCAGTCTCATTCACACAGCTGACAATAGTAGCATGGATCATTGGAGAAGTCTGGGACACAAAGTCCACCAACATGCCCTCTCCAATCTTAACAAGTGTTCCCACCAGGGGAGAAATGCAGGGAAGAGGGCTTCAGTCCTGACCTTCCTGAAAGACCAAATGACAATCTTGACATTTTAGAGACAGCTTGCCAAACTTTATCTGCCTTCCACATGGAACACAAGAATCAGGCTGTCCAAGTAGGGAGAAATGGAGCTACCCAGTCCCAAACTCTAGCAGTGGTGCTGAAGTGGTGGTATACTGGGTGTGATACAGGATAGGCCGACTGAGAACTTGTCCTGGGGATCCCTAGAGATTGCAGGGATGTCCTGTCTCAACCTCTCATTTGGCTCCCTGATGCCTACAAGGAGGTTTGTGGCTCACAAAGCTGTTAACAATCTGCCCCCAGTCCCTGTTTCTTTGTGAGTCATGCTCCCACATACCTGGTGGTCCATCTGCGTGGAAATACTCTCCAGTCTTCNGGATTTTGCTCATGCTGTCCCATAGAGCTTAACTGTTATCCCCTCGTTTCTGCCCAAACAGCTTCCACTCATTCTTCAAGGCACACCATAAATGTCAGCTCTGCGAGGCCTGTCCTGGCACTTCTTGACTTGTTTCTTCCTCAGTTCCTANAGATTCTGATCTTGCCTTACTACACTAATTATCAAACTGCCATGCTACTATTTTGCGGTTAAGTGCACACACATTGAAACCAGACTGCTTGGATTCAAATCCCAGCTATACCATTGACCAGCTGTGTACCCTTGGACAAGGTTTCTATTCCCAATTTTCTGCTATGTAAAATGGGGCTGTGAATATCTACCTCACGAGGTTTTGAAAGGGTTAAATGGACTAGTGTGTGTCAAGAACTTAGGCTACGGGCCAGCACATAGCCTTTATTATTACGATCATTATCTGTTTGCCATTAACATCCATGGTCTTTACCTGACTGGGTCCATCTGCACATCAACCGCCATGGTTAGGCCAATTGTAATCCACAGTCAATAAGCTGGATCTGGAGGTGTATGAGAGTCCCCACAGCCCCTCTGTATAGACTAGACTGTGTGAACAGATGCAGACACATGGTTCTTGATTTCGGTCTATGTTCCCCTGAGCTCACAGCTCCGCACTGATGTCTTTACTGTCCACAGCAGCATGAACTGTCCAGTCCCCACAATCCAGACAAAAGACATGACANTGCTCCTGTGGACATCTTGGTGATTTAAACCAAGACAGATGTTCTTACTCTAACTAGTTATCTAGCTAGTCTTATGGGATGCTCACTGGTGATATTACTTATTGTCTTGCAGAGAAATCTAAGCAGAATGCTGAAGACACCTCTAGGTGTGTGGCTTCTAGTTCAGATGCCAGGTCTGAGTCAGTAGTATCTCTACTTCACAGAACAATACCAAATTCAGTGGGCATTTAAAATGAAGGGCTGGCTAAACAAATCAATATATAAGGCAATAGATCTACAAATTAGGTGAGCCTGGTGGCACAAGCTTGTAATTCTNACTACTTGGAGTCAAGAGGATCACAGGTTTATGGACTACCTGGGCTACAAAATAAGTTTAAGACAAGATTGGGCAACTTAATGAAATCCCATCTCAAAGTAAAGAGGTTTTTGTTTTGTTTTGTTTTGTTTTTTTTGTTTTGTTTTGTTTTTTGTTTTGTTTAAAGGGATTGGCGCATGGTAGAGCTCAGTGCTTGGAGGTAGAGCACTTGCCTAGCACATGTAAGTCCCTGGGTTCAATCTCAGTACCCACGCAAGCAAACAACGGATCAGCCATGTGCCCTCAGACAAGGTTTCCTGCCTGGGCTACAAAATAAGTTCAAGATCAGATTGGACGACTTAATGAAAGCTAAGTGGGCCACACACTACCCTTAGCTTGAATACACCCTGTATACACCACAAGGAGATGGTNAGAGNGGTTGGTTGACTCCACATGAGTATTCTTTGTGGACATCTGATTGAAACATGGCGGCAGATCTTGACTCANTTGTGTTCTCCGTGTATCCTCATGGACTTAAGTCTGTGCCANGATCTGGACTAAAAATAGCCTGAAAACATCCTTTATGCTCCCCCAGAACAAGAGCAAATGCAGTTGGGTACCTAGGATGAATCTACACTTTTCCCCAAGATTTGGCTTGGCATCGAGATGCCTAATAACTTAGAGTCACAGACACATGGACTGTTAGGACTACAATGAGCAGTCGGTGAAATGTAACCCAAACTCACCCTGTTACCAAGATGGAAACTGGAGGCCAAGGAGTGACCATCAAGGTCGCTTGACTATGTGTCAGTTAGACCCTGAGTCTTGTCTCTGGAGTTCCTGACTCACGCATTTCCTCCTGGCCTCTCACTGCCCCACCAACCCTGGTCTCTCACACATGGTCTAAAGAGCTGGTGCTTTAGCCCCAGGGTATTGTGGGAGTTCACAGAAACCTGAGCAGGACTGGAGGCATGTGGCACAGTGATCGCTGTTCTGGTAGCAGGCTCAGTGACAATGCTGAGCTTTGCAAACCGTTAGTTCTTCAGGATTTAAACTCCACCTCTGCTAACCCATAGGCACCCCCCCCCAACTCCTGAAGTGCTTTCCCAGGGTCTGCCAGGCCACTCTTATCTCTCACAGAAGTTCACCTCTCACCCAGCCTGTTTCCTTTTGCGTCTTGTATGTGTGATGGGGAAGGGGTTTGCTGAATGGGGNAAGCTAATAATTTTGTTTTGTTTTCAATGGTTTTGTTCAGAATCTCTGCTTTTTCCCACAAGCTGTTGGCAAGGCTTTGAAAGGAGGGCTCAGAGCCTATGGAGCAACTTACTTGGGCCAGAGAGAGAAATCGTTTTGTAGTAGAAAATTAGAGGTCACTACTTTCTCCAAAATTGTTTAGTTTGCTAACTAAAAACTGAAATATTTNAAAAAAGCCATTGAATGAATTTTGCTAAATCTGCAGACATAAAACTATGTCATCCAAGGGCAAAGAGTGGATATGATGTTTCTCCTGCGTTCATCTTTGGATGCTGGCTTTCAAGATTCTACTGCACTGGTAACATCCTTGTAGATAGAAAAAGCTATCTTTGGATGCTATCTCCTCTGGGTACACCCATGATAATCGTTAGGCAAAAGGGATGTCACTATTGACATTAAAAAAAAAAAATGTCCCTGAGACTTGCTATCCAAAAACAGTATCAGAGTACAAAAAAGTATTCCTAATACATTTCTAAATATATAACAACAAAGTTATAAGCATAAACATATAGTGGAAAGTTATCTAGCAATTTTTTAACAGTGATGATGGGTGGTTACTTGGATTTTTCTGTATTACCAATTTTTTTAAACAATAGTACACTATTAGTGTGTGTGTGTGTGTGTGTGTGTGTGTGTGTGTGTGCACATGCACGCAAGTATACATGTGCAGGTACAACTGTGGATGCCAGTGGTCCACGATGGATGCCTTCCTCTATCATTATCCAGCTTATTTTTTGAGACAGGGTCTCTCACTGAACCTGGAGCTCACCATCTAGGCTAGACTGGCTGCCCAGGGAGCCCCCAGGATCCTTCTGTGTACACCTTCCCAGCACTGGGGTTACAACTTGCTTAGCTTTCCTCCCTCCCTCCCTTTCTCCCTCCTTCCTTTCCTAACATGAATGCTGGAGATCCAGCATCAGGTCCTGTGCTTGCACATCAGCCCCATTGCCCACTGAGCCATTCTCGTGCCTCCCACTGTGATTTTTATAATAGGGAAAATGTGCTATGAGCTAAAAGTCAGTGACAGTGACTCTGCTGTGACTGTGCTCGGAGACTGTGCTCGGAGACTGCNTTATGAGAGAGACGTTGCTGGGAGGTTCAGTCCTGGCATTAAGAAATTCAGGTGTATAATAAATGTATTTCCCTTTTCTAGAAAGAGAGGGAGGGAGTCAAGAAGAGGGCATCCTCCCTGCAGGTGTGGGCTGAAGGCTCTTGCACCTGAAACTCAAGAGAAACGTGTATTCCTAGAGCTGTCTGTCACTCAACATGGTAGTTAGTGCTCTCTGATCCAGTGCATGCTAGCTGCTAGCCCCCAGTACTCTCAGCCTGACTGTTAAATCACGTTATCCTGTAAGTGAGTTTTCAGGGGCTAGCCTGGGAACCTAGTTATCTTTCTTGACATTATTTCTGCAGGAAAAAAAAATGTCCTCTGAATTTCACAACACCAATTTACACTGGAGCTTTCAGGATGTGGCCAGTTTGGAGACCTACCTGGTCCAAACTTTATTCATTAACTACTTAAAAACAAAACAAAACCCCTAAACTCTAGTGTTTTGTAGTAGATTACAAGTATGGGGTAAGCCCTCTGGTTTGTACTTCATCTATTAATCTGTCACATGGTCAAAGGGTTTTGGGGACTGCAGGCATCTTAGAAATTGGTACCTGGTGGCTCTCGCTGGTTGCTTTGCATCTTCCTTATTGTTGCTCCTTGCTTTCCTTTCCCTGTGTGTTGTTGGGAGTAAGTTTAAAGATAGGAGTTTTTGTTTTAGGGGTTTATAGGAGCAAGTGAAGTCCTGAGTGAATGTGTACTATTGACATGAGCATAGCCATGTCAAGGAACCAAATGCCTCAGACCCATGAAGGTGGCAAAGCCTTCTGCAAGTGAGGCTCAGAGGGAGGACAAACTCTTCTTCTGGGCCGTGTGCAGATGTTGACAGTGTGTGCAGAAAATGTCCGCCAAAGCTTTCTCCCTGGAGATGAAGACTGTTCCTCTACAGAGACGGCCCCTACTGAGATTAGCTAAACCTGCCTCCTTGTTCAGCTCTGTTCCATAAATTCCAACTGTTGTTCAGCTGTATATAGTAGCCCTGCCTCCCTGTTCAATTGTAAATAATAAACACACTAAGTTTGTCGGGCTCTCCNTCAGAGAGCCTAGACCACCTGACCTCAGATTTTCTGTGTCCATGTGTCTGTCCTTTCTTCATTCTTTTGCCACCCCAATTAGATCAGTCCTTGGAGCTGTGCAGGGCACAGATGGGGAATCATTGACCCAATGCATTATAGACTTGTGGAGATCATGCCAGGGCCTCTGATCTTGAAGCTTCCTAGCATTTGAGACAGCTTCAGAATCATCTAGAAAGGTGTGATGAGAGCTGGGTGCTGGTCTTGTTGAGTTGAATGAATCTAGGACAGTTAACACATGACCTGAGATGGGCTCCCCATGTCTGACAGATGGAAACTGAAAGACTCACCTCATATTAGGGGACAGACTTCAACCTGTTTGCTAAGAGGTCTCTAGGTCAAGGAAGAAGCAGAACACGCTGACCTCTGCTAGACTGATCATGTAGATTGTGCAGCCATTTCACTAACTGGAGGATGGTGGNAAATAACCTTGATTAGTTAGACTTGGAGCAGTGAGCTTTGACCCTCTCTGGGTCAGAAGCATTTGGGATTTAGACAAAATTCTATACTCCATGATGCCTACCAAAGGCATTTTAGGGGTCCACATATGTAACATGAAGCTCCTCTGGCCTACACACCAAATCTTAAGCTTCTTGTGATTTTCTGTGCCTGTGCACATGGAGGCCAGAGGCCATTTCTCAGGTGCTGCCTATCTTGTATTTTAAGACTGAGTCTCTCCCTGACACTCGGAGCTCTCTGACTAGGTTATGCTGGCTAGCCAGCATGTCCCGGAAATATGCTTATCTGTCTCCCCAGCACAGGAATTCTGAGGACGTGCCACCAGGGCTGGATTGTAGGATCTGAGTTCAGATCCTCACACTTCCACAGCCAACACTTTACCAAGTGAGCCATCCCCCTCAGCTCAGGTTCTCTCAATATTCCCGGGAGAGAGCAGACAGCAGACAGGTGTTACGACCTCTCTTTCCTGGTTCTTTTAGAAACTACAGTTCTCTTGTGCATAGAGTCAAGATGTTCAAGAGCAAGAGAGATCAAGCAATAACCTCTTTTCTCTAGTGTTAGGAGGTTAAGCTCAGGGACTTTCAGCTAAGTCCTCTAACAGATGTAGGCGGATCTATTACCAATTACGAGCCCTGTTCAGCCCTCAGGGAAGCCCCCAGATTTTCCTAGACTCCTTGAGAGAGCTGGCTTCTGTCCCTAGACAAATTGCTCAGCCTGTTAGGGCTTCAGGGCCCTGGGCTTCAGTTCCTCATCTTTGTATTTTCTTTACTCCCAGTGTCTGAGAGATCACTCTGAGAAGACATGGTTTGTAAGTCCCGCTCTTGTCACCAAGAAGATTTCTGCTCAGAGAGGGATTTCCAGGGCATTTGTGCATTTGTCTGAGAAATATTTGGCTTCCCAGGGGCCTCCAGGAGGAGGGCAGGAAACCAGCATTTTCGCCTCTTTTTTTGCTTTGAGAAGAAACTTGTCAAGAGCCACTCAGAGTGCAGCTGTCTGCAGGGTACACGCTCACATCCATCTGAATGAAACTTCCACACAGAGGACCAGCAAAGGCAGGTCCAGCCTCACGGACTCAGCTGCGTCTAAAGAAACAGGAATCACTTGAGTCTCGGGCATTCTCCCACTTCCATGACTCACCTCCCCGTCTTCCAGAAAGCCAGGCACAGAAATTAATTTATGGGTCCTGTCCAGAGGCCTTTAAGTAAACAGTGCTAACAGCCCTTTCGGCTATCCAGACAAGCTTGATTTCAGGCCCCTGGGAGGAAGCTAATGACTTGTAGTTACTTGGCTATTGTTTTCCGAAAACAATTTGACTTCCTTTTAGATAGCCTCGGAATTCCTTCTTTACAAATTGAGGTGCTGGACCCAGGGCAGGGCTGAGCAGGCCAGCTCCAGAGCACAACACCCTTGGTCTAAGGAAACTTTCTTAAGAACTTTAAAGGCACCTGGAAGGTTGTTGAGCAGGCAAGACTGTGAATGGAAAGGACTTTTGAGACTCTGCCTGTCTCTTGAGATCTCACTCCCATCCAAGAGCCTATAATAATAAGGTGTATAATTTCCAAAGAACAAATTTGTGAAAGACTGTGATGTTATGACCATTTTATAGATGTAAACANTGAGGCCTGAAACCACACAATTAGCAAAGGACAGGGTTGGAATTCCGTCTCAAATCTGACAGCAAACTAAGTCNTCTCTCAAACAGCCACCGCAGGAACAGAGAGACTGTGAGCCAGCAGAGTTTTGGTCTGTCCCCTGAGAATCTAGTCTTCCTGCTGGGTAAGAATGTACATTTCAACGTCGTTGGCTGTGAAGTTGAAGGGCAAGACCCCCATCCTCCCCTCGTCCTCCAGAACTGGTGTAGGGTTCGGGTCTCGGGTTGGGGAATTGTTTTTCTTTCAGGCAGTCTTTCATAGCCCAGGCTTGACCAAGAATGACCTTAAACTCCTGATCCTCCTTTGTCTACTTCCTAAGGCCTGGGATTACATGAGCCACCACATCTGGCCCATGGGGAAGTCATCTTTGAATCTTCCTTCTGCCACAGGTGCAAAGGTGGTATTCTTAGCTGAACAGCACAGTCTCTTTCTTCTAGAAAAGATTCTCCTAGGCTTTCTCTGGAAGTAGATAGAACATCATTGTTTTTCTTGATTTTTTTTTAGAAAGTAGAGTATAAGCAGACTTTAATGTTTTATTATTGATTCATTTATATGCAGTATGTGTATATGGATATATATGTACATTACATATTATATGTACATACACAAAAGAGAGTATTCATGTAGTACTCACTACATTTCAAATAAGATTATCTCATTCAATGGCAAGCCCATAGGTTTGATGGTTATCAACATTATCTTCATTTTAAAGGTGAAAAGAGGGTTACATAGATGTTAAATGGTACAGCCAAAATCTGAGCCCAAGCNAGTACTTTTATTATTTTTGTGATACTGAAGTTTGAACACAGAGCCCTGGACATGCTAGGCAATTGTTCTACCTCTGAATTAAACTTCTGCTTTGAAGCCAGTAGTCTCTTTGTGTTTGTGTGTGTAGGTGGAGATTTGCGTGCACATATATGTGTACCTGAGTGTTGAGGCCAGAGACCAACGTCAGTTGTCTTGCCCTGTTGCTCTCTACCTTATTTGGGGGTGGGGTGGGGACTGGATCTTCCATTGTTCCTGGATCTTACCAATTTAACAAGACTAGCCAGCCTACAATCTCTAGAGCTCCCTTGTCTATGCCCCTCGTCATACCCAGATTTTTACATGGGTGTTGGGGGTCTGAACTTGAGTTCTCATGCTTGTGCAGGAAGCAGTTTACTGATTGAGCCATCTCCTCAAGTCCCCTGGAATCCAGCACTTTCAGTATATCCTACCAGTATCTGTCACCAAAGTGGACAAAGAGTACTCTTAATTCCAAGTTGTTTGCCATGTTCTTCCCATTTTATCTCAAATGTTTAGCTGACTGGATATGACCCTAACCTTTGGAAAACCAGGGAAAACCTAAGCTTTCTAAATGCTTCTCATTCCCTATAACAACTTGACCCTGGGAGCCTAAGCTGAACCTAGAGACTGATGTGAAGATGTAAAACTTCTGTCCTCAAGTTAGGCTTTGAACATGTGTGGCTAAATTTTCAGGATGGGCCCGGGGTGCTGCACCTCCATGGACAGGAGCCTGCCTGGAGCCACTCTGGAGTGACTTCTCTCAGGTTGTCTGTGTGCACAGCCGGAAGTTCTTCAATCTTGTACCTTAAGATTTTTGCCACTAGGACCTCTTTCCTAGTTTGCTTCTGTGGCTGTGACTGTGATTAAAAAGCTGCCCAAAAACAACACTGGGAGGAAAGGGTTTATTTCACCTGTCGGGTTACAGTCCATCATTTCGAGAACTCAAAGCAGGAACTTGGAGGCAGGAACTGACAGAGGCCGTGGAGGAGGGCTGCTCCCTGTCTTGTTCCCCATGGCTTCCTCAGCTTGCTTTCCTATGTAAGTCAGGACCACTAACCCAGAGGCAATATCACCCACGGTGGGCTGGGCCCCCCCAAGTCAATCATTAATCAAGAAAATGAGCCCACAGACTCACCTACAGGCCAATCTAANGGAGGCATTTTCTCAACAGAGCTTCCCTCTTCCCAGAGAATCCTGGCTTATGTCAAGTTCACAAAAACTAACCAGTATAGCCACCTAGTACCCGACCTTGCACTCGAAGGAGAAGCAAGTCCTCTTTAGTCCTTGTGAGGTGGAGGGGTAGGGGTAGTCAAGGATGCATGCTTTGGTAGAGTAAAGGAAGAATGGAAGGAAGGAAGAAGGAAGGAAGGGAGAAAGGAAGGAAGAGAGGGTGGGAAGGAGGGGGGAGGAAGAGAGGGAGGGAGGGAGGGAGGGAGGTTGCAATCTCTAGATCTTATCTGTAACATGCGCAATATTTAAGATTCTCAATAGTTTAGTTTCAGGGATTTCTGAACTTGGAGAGCAAATGCTGTCTGCCCCAAGACGCCCCAGGCAAAGATCCCACATTTTTGTTATAGAATGAAATGTCCAGTCCTGGACTCTCAAGGGCCTAGTATTTGCCCCATAGTCTGACTTCGGTGGGAAAGAATCCGACTTGCTTGGTATTAGGGGTGGTGATGACGACTATGAGGGTGATGATGGTGCGTCCTGCTCTTCCTCCTCTTCTTTGGCTCAGCCCACCTCAAAAGAGTTCTGAAGTCTGGGACCCCAGAAGACTCCTAAGCCCGATTAGGTCTGGATACGATTTTCATGTTGCCTTTTGGGATTAGAACTTGAAATGTGAAGAGAGTAGAGAAGGAAGCCGCAGAAGCAAGGGAGTGNGTGTTTCTTCTGCTTTCTGCTTCTCGGAACAAGCTGTTCTTGTCCCTTTTTCTGACCACTATCAGGAAAGTAAAAGTCCTAAAGGGAATGGCTTAAGCCTGCTGTGTTCGCATCCCAACCAGCAGAGAAGTGTGACCTCAGCCCACTAACCACAGCTCCAATTACCCATTTACACCCTCCAATTAGGCGCTGGGGACTCGTCTCTCTTGCAATTAGCGGCTGACAGAAATTACTTGCACGTGTTCTCATGTAGGCTGCAAAGGAGGTAGCTGTTCAAACATCTGGACCACAGTATCTTGGGAGGGAAACTTGAAGAGCCAGAGATTCACCAGGTGAAGGGGACATGGAAAATATGTCTCCTCATTTCCCCCCTTGCTTCTAAAGGAGGAAAAGAAGGAAGTTTTGAGGTGCCACCTTTTAAAAACCTCAGTGGAGAATGTGGGAATCTCAGACCATGCTGAGTCACCTTTGTAGTTACAGGGAACAGTCTCTCCGGCCAGGGGTGGCACCCATTCTTTTCATGCTCTTACCTGGGGTATCCTGTGCCCCTTTCTTACTAGGCCAATGGGGTTCATATTTTCTTCAAAGCTGTGGGACAAAGTGCCTTTGCCTCAGGTAGAACTTTTCTCCGTGTCCTAAATAACCTTGGGCAAGTTACTCAACTTCTCTGAGTCTGAATGTTTTTTACACTAAAATGAGAATAATAACATCCTGTTTATCCTCCAGTATTATGAAGGGAAAATGTCCCACTCCTTTCTCCTTCGCTATAACACAACAAAGCAATCACACTCTTACAAATGATTCTTCCCCTCACATAATTTAGCAATTTATTATATATACAATACTGTGTTTATATTAATTGTTTTATAAAAGAACTCTAATTTGCAATTAGAACAGCAGTTCCTGTGGCCTTTGTTTCTCAGTATTGACTGAGTCCAAAGAGGTGGCCAATGAGTCTTTGTCAAGGCTGTGATATATATATAGTTCAGATGGTTCTCATGAGATTGTTTTTCTGTGGGCTGGAAAGATGGCTCAGCACAGTTAAGAGCACTTGCTGGTCTCACAGAGTTGTGTTCCCAGAACTCATGACTGTCAGCTCACAACTACCTGTAACTCCAGATCCAGGGGGATCTGGCACCCTCTTCTGGCCTGGATGGGCACTACATTCATGTGCACATACCTCCTCACAGATACACATACATACAAATAATTAAAAAGAAAGTAAATCTTAAAAAAAAACTTAGATCATATTTCTATCTTTTCATCTCAGAGTGAAAAAATGGCAAAGTGTGTTAGCATGGCGCTGAGTAGACTTGGCTTTGCAGTACCACTTTTAATATGTACTCCCTCAGTGCCTCTTTCTAGGACTCTTTTTTACACTGAACATGAGGAGGAAGGGGGAGGGCACAGCAGAATTTCTGTCCCTACCCTCAGCCCTTGTCTGGACTTCTTTCTAGGGCATTAGGAATCTGCTTGTGATGTTCTCTGGTCTGTGGTGACAAGCCATACTGGGTCCCTTTAGAAAATCACTCCAGACCTACAATTTGAATGACATTTTCCTTACTTTTGTCAGAATCCTTGCCTAGTCCTGGAGAGATTCTGGCAAGAAATAAACCATGCTGCCAAAGTCCTTCAAAGCCACTTATTTTGGGTGCNTCACAATATGCTCTGTCTTGCATGCTGAGCCCTGTGCATGGCTTCCTGGATGCAGCTTCCTGGAGTCTCTAATGACTCACCTAGTTTCTCTACTGACTTATTCTCTATTCTCCAGATAGGATAGTGGTATTTGCCTGCTATACTCGGGACTGTCTAGCCTCATGAGTGTNCCTNTATCTAGGCATGTCTTCCCTTNTAGGTATTCAAAAGAAAATGGTACTGTCTCGGTATTCCTGATGATCTAGGCATTAATTACTGGCATTTAGTTTCTGCTTTGGCAGCCCCATGATCTATGAATTAATATTCCATTAAACCTTCCCCACTTCAGATCACCCCCAGGTGAGACTTTCTGGGATCTTAACTGGCTGTCTCTGGCTAGAGATAATAATGTATCTCCAAATGCCTTGTGTGGAGTGGTTGGGAAGTAGGGACAAAGTCGCAGTATGGGGGNTCTCTGTGTTAGCTTCATGNGCTGAGCTCTATCCCAGCCATAGTCAGCATGGGGCGGGAGGGAGCAGGTTCCACGCTGTACCACACTGTGCTATGTTCTGTAGTCATACCTGTTGCCCCTCCCTGTAGTAGCCACTAACCTAAGTCCTTACAGACCTTCATCAGTTCTTGTGACAACCCTGAGAAGTGGAAATTATTATCCCCAGAATACAACTGAAGAACCTGAGTTTCATGGGGGGTGGCTTGCCCATGTTGCTCTCAGCTATCAAGTGGCAGAGCCTGGATTCAAACCTGGATAGGCTGGCACAGGACATTCTTGCTAAGGAATCAAGATCCTGCCTTTGTTTTTATCAGAGCCATTTCCCTTCTCCAGATCCAGTAAACGAAGCCCCATATTCTGTCCTCTCCTGCTTGTCCTNAGCTTATTCACCAGAAGAAAATAGAGTCCATTTGTGACCAGCTCTGGATGGGAAAGGCACCAAGTAGATGACTGTGTGGAGCAAGAGGCAGATCTGTGTGCTGGCCTGGCACCTGCCACCCACTGTGGTATGTGACACTGTCAAGGAGTCTAGACTGTCCCTCAGTTTCCCTGGCTGAGATTCTTTGCCCCGGCTGTCATATCTGTGGGCTCTTAGTCATTGGTTTTTCTGACTTCAGTAACCCCCACTTCTGACATCTGTCTCACTCCTACTGGACCCATGGTTTAATGCTTAAACAGAGGAACTGGTACAAGACGGAAGAGGAGGTGGTCTGAGGTGATGGATGCACCACGATTTCTGAATTTGCTCTCCTGTGACAAATGATATACTAAGATCTCTCACTGGTTCAGCTCTATCAGAGGCATCTATATACCTCTATAGATTGCCCAAGGAGGTGATTTTAGCATTGGCTAAAACTTTCAAGCCTAACCTGCTGCTCATCTGATCCTGTTACTCAATTTCTTTGACCCCCTGTTTCCTCAGGGGCATTGCAGAAAAATGCCTGCTTGTGTGAATCAGAAACTGGAATGATTAAATAAAATAAAACAGGCCACATATATGAAGCCCCTAGCCCAGTGCCCAGGCACACAGA
>LZPO01044398.1:240687-251104 GCA_001675575.1 Neotoma lepida
AAGAGGGCACCAGATCTTATTATAGATGGTTGTGAGCCACCATGTGGTTGCTGGGAATTGAACTCAGGACCTCGGGAAGAGCAGCCAGTGCTCTTAACCTCTGAGCCATCTCTCCAGCCCCGGTTTATACTGTTTTTAACTTCAGTAGTCTTAGCTATTTTGTTATAGCACCTAATGGTCTAGAGCATAACAAACTGCACTTTTCTTTGCTTTCATTTTTTTCATCTTTAATATAAATGAAAATTCGAAGACAAACACCACAACAGTGTAGTGTTCAAACCTTTAATCCTAGCACTCTACTCCGGAGGCAGAGGCAGGCAAATCTCTGAGTTTGAAGCCAGCCAGGGCTACAATAGAAAGGCCTGTCTCAAAAAACAACAAAAACAAAACAAACAAGTAAAAAAAAACTACCACTGCTACAACCACCATCATCAATAACTACAAAAACCGTGTTCACAGTCTAACTGTTGGAAAAATGTTTTTTGATAAGAATTTTTCTTACATGGGTTTGCTTCGTTGGCTATTTGATGATAGGAGTAAAGATGGCTTTTGTTGTATTTTTTATTTTTCAAGATATTAGAGATTAGATCCAGGGATCACTTGTGATAGGCAACAACTCTACCCTTGAGCTAGCCTAGCCTAGCTCTAGCCTTTGCTCAAAGACGGTTTTTAAACAGGCCCATGTATATTTGAGTGCAAGGTTGTAGTCACGTTTGCTTTGTTTGTTCTTTGAATATAGAATCTCACTATGTTGCCTGGAGTGGTTTAAAAACCCTGGGCTCTAGTGATCCATCCAGTCTCTTGATTCCAAATTTAATTTAATGAAGTGTACTCCTTGCATGTCTCAAGACATAGATGATCTAAATTCTAGATTTTTTTAAAACTACAGAATAACAGAATCATACCTACAGAATTAGCTGTATTCCAGTTCCTTCCCTCCCTCACCCCACCCGTGTGTGTGTGTGTGTGTGTGTGTGTGTGTGTGTGTGTGTGGTGCACGCACAAGAGTATGCCAGTGTACACATCTGCACACTTGCATGCAGAGTCCAGAGCAGGCCATCAGTTGTCTCCCTCTGTCACTCTCCACACTATTACCCTGAGACAAGGTCTCTCACTGAAGCTCACCCTTTTGGTTAGACTGGATGGCCAGGGAATTCTTGGGATCTGCCTGTGTCTGCCCCCTAGTTCTGTGGCCACAGTCACGCACAGCCATGCTTGACCTTTTGCATGGGTGCTGGGGATTCAAACATCGGTCCTCATGATTGCAGACCAAGCTCTCTTATTCTCTGAGCCATCTCCTAGCCCAGTATTCCAGTAATTTCAAACAGCATGAGACACCCGAGCAGTGAAACACTAAAAACACTGTGACTCACAATTCTCTCTCTGTGGGTAATGGGGCATCAATAAGGATGTTTAAACAAGGAAATGTCAAAGATATATATAGGAAGAGACAGAGACATGCCCTGGTAGAGCTGTGCAAAGTGTTAAGCTCTCCTCCCTCTGTCCCAAAGGTCAGCAACTTCAGCATGAGCCACTGACAAGGCACATGGGAGGTTGATTAACGTGGGGTGGGGGGTGGGGGGAGGGAGAGGGCAGAAAAACATTGAGACTTCTGTTGTTTCCTCTCATGATCCTAGTTTGCACTAAAGAATGCCCTGACCCCATCACTTGTGATGTGGCTGGATTCAACTTCCCCCTCCACTCCAGAGATGATTGGCAGTGGATCAGGACTTCATCTGGTGAGTGACCTTGAAGCCCAGGACTTGTGTGTGTATGGTGGAGAAGGCTCCTTCTGTCTAGCTAGATGCAAAGTCAAGAAAGTAAAACTGCTTGCAGTCATTGTGTGACACACGACCGAGTCATCTGTCACCAGACAGCTTGGGGATAAAGGGAACAGGGCAGAGCTGAAGCTAGATGTCACCAAAGAAATCAGAACCCAGGATCATCTGGGCTTGTATCCAGCTAAGCACAAGGGCAGTTCTCCCGAAACTGTCAATGATGTAGTACTCTCAAAGCTGTCTATGATGTAGGCTAACCACTTCTTTCCTCTCTTTTCTTGTTCAATCAGCTTGAGTGAGTCTGGTTTTCGGTGACTTGCAACAGAAAGTCCTAAATGATTTTCAGTGGAGACAATAATCAGTCAGGAACCCTTCCACCAAGATGGAAGGGAGGTAGGCAGAAAGAGGCTTACTGAAGTGAGGTCATGACAGATAAAGTTTAAATCTCACATATAAGAGAGAATCCTGTCTGAATGTCTTCCCCAAAAGCTTATGTGCTGGCACTCTAATCCCCAATGTGCCCATGTCTGAGAGGGATGAAGGTGAAATCCTCATCCACAGATTAAGCTTGTTCTGTGGGGATGGCTTAGGTCCAGTGGGAGTGGTCTTGTTATAAAAGTGCCTTTTCCATCTCCATCTCTGTATCTGTTAACTCCCTGTTAATCACCTTCCAAACTCTGATACCCTCTGCCATGTTGTAATGTAGCAAGCAGGGCTTCATCAAATGTCAAGAGGATGTCTGTGATGGTATATTATCTATGTCACCCAATAAAATTTATCTGAGGATCAGAGGAATTAGGAACAGCCGTCAGCCTCACCTTAACAACGCTGCTGCTTCCAAAAAGTGTGTCTGACTTCCTATATTTCCTAAATGTGGTGGTATATTATCTATGTCACCCAATAAAATTTATTGAGGATCAGAGGAACAAGGTCAGCCACTAGCCTTGCAATGTTAACACATGCCTTTAATTCCATCACCTAGCAGACAGGGTCTGTCTGGATCTCCGTGAGTTCCAGGTCACACTAGGAACAGAGTCAAAGAGTGGGGAGACACACACTTCTAATCCCAACATCAACCATAGAATTCTGGAGGTCTATACAGACAGGAAGTGACAGAAATGGGCGATAGGAGGAAGTGATGTAGCTAGGCTGAAAGAGCCAATGGGAGAACAGAACAGAAAGGGATATAGGCGGGGAAATATCGGAAGTCAGACACACTTTTTGGAGGCAGCAGCAGCGTTGTTAAGGTGAGGCTGGCGGCTGTTCCCGATTCCTCTGATCCTCAGATAGATTTTATTGGGTGACATAGATAATATATCACCACAGATGTCTGTGCTGTGCTTTTCGATTTCTCATCCTCAGAACCATAAGCCAAACAAATCTGTAGTCCTTACATATTATCTAGTCCCAGGTATTTTTTCATAGCAACAGAAAAGATGAGGGTATTGACCCTAGTAACTTTCCTATAACCACTCCTTCCTCAGTTCATTAGTGAAATGTATACAGTCATAGTGTGAACTCCAGGGTTGAAATTTAGACGATTTAAGTCACTATCACATAAGATCTGTGCATCCTTGGCAAAGCTATTTCTCTATTGTCTAAACTCAGGTTCTTTTTCTATGAAATGGTAGTAGGACACATCTGCCACTTGAGTTATAATAAGAATTAATTAGCACACTGAACACCAGATATATGGTAATAACATCAATTATTATTTCTGTTTTCAATACTTTTCCAAGCTTGTTGGACACATTTCTTNGGAGGGAGATAACTTGTTGAGATAGACTACCAATGTAACCAGCTTTGACAGCTATCACTGCCTCCTGTCCTTCCAGCCTGTGAGGAGCAATGACCTTTATGAAAGACACAATCCTTCTGCTGCCCAAGGCTTATCTTTCCTCCTTTCTTCCTTATCATACTTTCTCCCAGATCTTTGATTCAACTCTTGGGAATTTTGCCTATCAGTTATTCCTTTTGTCTTAATGTTTGCCTCTCTCCTGACAAGTCCTTCCATTTTATTAAAAGTCTCCATATTAAAATACTGTCACACTTCTGAATTCATGGGGTTTGCGCTGTAATTATCAGTTTTCTGTCACTATTACAAAATATCTGAGGCAATTAACTTATAAAGAAAAAGGGTTTGTTTTGGTTCATGGTTCTGGAAGGTTGCAGACCACAGTCGGGTGGCTTTGTGACTTTAGGCTTCTGGCAGGGACACATGACAGAGGAAACCATTTACTTCAAGACCCAGGGAACAAAGAACAAGAGGAGGACAGTGGATCCCANAGACCTATGCAAGCAATGTCTCCAGTCACCTAAAGATCTCCAACAAGGTCCCACTTCTCAACGGTTTCGCCACTTCCCACTTTCAATGCATGGATCTCTGGGGAACAGTTACCCAAAATAGCATGTGCCTACTGATTCAATATCTG
This sequence comes from Neotoma lepida, assembly GCA_001675575.1. Classification (NCBI taxonomy): domain Eukaryota; kingdom Metazoa; phylum Chordata; class Mammalia; order Rodentia; family Cricetidae; genus Neotoma; species Neotoma lepida. Next base: position 244,898 of record LZPO01044398.1, read on the forward strand.
TGGATCAAAATATTTAAAACAAACATACAAACAAAACAAAATAAAAAAAAAAACCACCAAAAACTACAGTCAAATGTTCTGGCCCTTTCTTGTCATTATTTCTTAAATAGTCCAGTGTAACAACTACTTTCCATACATTCTCATTGTATTTGGCATTATAATTAAGCTAGCGATGCTCTGAAGTGAGGGGAGGGTGTACATCTGTTCTTTGCAAATACAGTTTTTGTAATGGGCCTGAGTGTCTAAGGACCTCACATCCATGGAGGGATCCTTGCCTCTCTCTCCACCAGTAGTTTTCAAAGTGGGGAAGAGCTACTCTATCCAAATCAACTGGATGCCCTCAGCTGACTCAGATCCAGAATGGCACTGATACTCTTGAATTCCAAACACCCTCAGGCAATTCTGTGGTGTGGGTGTAGCATGTAGTCAACTGTACTGGGCTCTCCACAGTAGGCTCTTCACCTTCTGTGTACTTCAAATCATTAATAATGCCAACCACCACCCACCAATACACTGGGGTTTCCAGAGAAAAGACGCTATCGAAGAAAAACAGCTCCTCAGATTCCTGTTATCAANGCATCCTATGGTGCCTACTCTTTCTCTCATCTGTATAGAGAACATGAAATCTCTCCATCTGATCCTAATTATGTGGTCTAAGTTCATCTCTCATCTTGTCCCNCCTTCTTAAGAGCTTCCTGGACTCTCTATCCCATGTCATCTTCAGCCTCTCCCCGGGTCTATCAGCATTTAAACACAAACACAGACTTCTCTTCAAAAGACAAGTCTCCTTCGTCTCACAAACCATGCACCACCAGTGCCTGAACACAGCACCTCTTCTTGCTCGCCTTCCTGAGGATGTCNNCACTACCTTCCTACACACTCCCACTCACGTTTCACCGCTCTCTCTATATCCACCAAAGATGACTGTTGTTAAATCCCACGGCCTTACGTTACTACAGTCCTGATTCTCAGTACCCTCTGACACCACTGCTCAGTCCTGATTCTCAGTACCCTCTGACACCGCTGCTCAGTCCTGATTCTCTGTTCCCTCTGACATTGCTGCTCAGTCCTGATTCTCAGTACCCTCTGACACTGCTGCTCAGTCCTGATTCTCTGTTCCCTCTGACACTGCTGCTCAGTCCTGATTCTCTGTTCCCTCTGACACTGCTGCTCAGTCCTGATTCTCAGTTCCCCCTGACACTGCTGCTCAGTCCTGATTCTCTGTTCCCTCTGACACCACTGCTCAGTCCTGATTCTCTGTTCCCTCTGACACCACTGCTCAGTCCTGATTCTCTGTTCCCCCTGACACCACTGCTCAGTCCTGATTCTCTGTTCCCTCTGACACCGCTGCTCGGTCCTGATTCTCTGTTCCCCCTGACACTGCTGCTCAGTCCTGATTCTCTGTTCCCTCTGACACTGCTGCTCAGTCCTTCTTTTTTGTTTTTGTTTTTCTTTTATTTTTGTTTTAGAAAGGGTCTCACCTTGCAGCCTTGGCTGATCTGGAACTCCACGATTAGACCAAGCTGGCCTCAACCTCACTGCCTGCTTCCGGCTCTGCGTGCTGGNATTAAACACATCCAGCACCCATTTCTTCTTAAAACCTTTCTATTCTTGCTCTCCTTCGCACTTAAGNCTAGAACGAAGAGTTCAAGAGATGTATGTCAGGCCTCATTTTACCTCTTGCCACCTACTGCACCAAGATTTTTATCTACTCAAACTCTTGCAGCTACAAATCATGAACAGAGAAGTCCGGCATACACATTCCTCGGCCACCTTTACTCTGATCTCCAACCTGTATCATCAACCATACAGAGGGCATTTCTACACAGATGCCTCACAAGTACCTCAAGTACCTCGTAATCTCTACAAGCCAAGTTAACGTGCCAGCCTCTGCTTAACCTCTTTCTCAGGTGCATGATGTCATCTGNGGTTACCTGATCAAAAGCTCAAAGGCTATCCTTGACCCTTCCCCCTCCCTCCCTCTCTCCTCCCTTGAACTTCCATTGTTAATGTCTTCCCACGTTTCCTACCTGGATTGCAGCCATGGCTACCTAACTGACTTTGCTTCATTTCTGCTCCCTTCCAATCCACACTGTCTCACACCATGGAGGGAAAATTACATTTGCATTATAGTTTGATTGCAAATTAGGCTCCTGGCTTCCAGACCATCAAGGCAAAAGTCAAGGGAAAGTAATCTTCATATCTCTTGATATTCATTTTAGTACTAATACTGTGTTCTAAATCAAACTACTCAGAAGATCTACAAAGGAAGCCAGGAAGCGACAATGACATAATAGTCAATGACCTCTACACTATTCCTACAACATAGTCTATCACAGTCTATCATATTTTTTCAATCAGTTTCTAAGAAGTACTCACAATGAATCAGACACCGTGCTCACCACTGGAAATAAAACAGCAAATGTGTGTGTGTGTGTGTGTGTGTATGTGTGTGTGTGTTTTAATCTCATAGCTAACACTCAGTTTCAAATAATACTAACTGCAACTCTCATGAAAATTTGCTGGGGGGAAGAGCTTGCTTCTCAAACTAGCCCTACCTTGTAGTAAAACTAGGGTCAAAATCACCATTTCTCAGAGTTCCCCCTCCTGGGTCTGTCTCCAGAGCATGATTTCAGGACTTTTCGCCTTTCTTTCTGTTTCAGCTTCCCTCCACTTCTGTACAGTACACACTAGATACTGACAGGACTCCTGAGTGCTGACANCTGCATTCAGCTCACATGGAATCCATCATTTGCCAGCCTCACCTGCTGTGGCTTACCACAGAGATCTGCCACTGACACATCCCACCCTCCCCCACTGCCCTGATGGCCCTGCTAATTGCTCACTTAGGCCAAAGGTGCTCATGATGCTTACCTAGGCAGTGCCAACAATGCCAGAGAGCGGGGTGTGGACTAGGGTTGCTTTGTCCACCATGGCAGGAAGTAGGGCAGCCAGCTATCAACCTTCCATTGCCTTGCAGGATCTCCATTGTGCTAAGAATGCCAGAGGCTGAAGCTGCCCATCCCAGGACCTGTCTGTACTGAACTATTCTGTGCTTTCACTCACCTGTCTGAAAGCCACACGCCACATGCTGTTGGAGTACTCTGCATTACTCAGGTTCCAAAGCAGTGTTTTCTGATNCTCCTAAAGGTCTTAGTTTGGATCTAAGTGTTCACCCAAGGCTCCTGTACTGNAGGTTCAGTCTCCAATACAGCAGGGTCCAGAGGTGGAGCTCATAGGGGTGACTCTATCACAAAGGTTTGACTGACTACTGGGAGGTGGTGGACACGGGAGGAAGCCCTAGTTGAAGGAAACGGATCTGAGCTAGGACAGAAGGACAAGGAAAATTATGGGGACACAAGAAGAAAAAGGAACCCCTCTCTCAGAGTCTGGTGGAAAACTCTCACCAACTGTGAAGCAAGAATGCCAACAGCAGCTGCATTTGTTTAAGGCCACACCAGCTGTAAACCTCCAGTCTTCTAAGACTTACCAGAATTCCAAGTGGTTCCTGGTTTTACCTTAGCAGACTCTAATCTGTCCAAGGCACCTGGAGATGCCCTGTAGTCTCACCAAAAAGAGAAAAGAGGAAAATTAAGTTTCTTAGCAACCTTGTGAGAGCCAAGGTTACATTTTAAGTTTTAATTACTATGCCTTAGATATCCATGAAACAAAAATGCCTCTGCTCTGCAAGCCCCTTGCCCAAGGACAGATAGTTCCTGAAATGCTGGAGGTTATTGTTTATGGAAGATAACAAGTCATGTTTTCATACCCCTAAACAAGTTTGTTTGCCCCATGTACACCACACTTGCTCGATCACATGTGTGGGAGGTTCAAAGGCGGGATACACGCTTGTCCCCCCCATTAGATATAGGATGGAGGTACGTCAGGATGATGGCTTGCCCCTGATTGGACCTGATGGGAAATGCAATGAATTATGGGTTTTCCTTCTTAAGCCCTTGCCATACTTGATTCTGGGCCATTTCGCAGGAACCTGGGTATGGACCTGGCCAGAGCCCATCCACCTGGCCAGTATTTAATTAAAGCTTGCTTCAAATTTGGCTTTAAACTGTGGTGGTGGTCTTATTCTCGATCGATGGGATTAACACCGTCCGGATATATCTTGAGAACCACTAAAACAGTATATATGGCAACTGCTAAGACACTTTGTTGTGAAGCTCTTGTGGGAAGCCCAGACCCACTCTTGGGTGTCTTATTCTCTCTGTCGTAATCCTTTTGCCTCAAATCTGTGTAAAATGGCTTCTAATATGCTGAGACGATTCTGTGAGAAGCCCACAGCCAGGCCATGCATGCTCTAAGGTGTGTTTTGTTCTTTCTTTGCTTTTCTTTCTATTAGTAACAGACTCCAAGTCTATTTCTTACTGGTTTGCTTTGAAATTCACTTCTGAGTTGAAGCCAAGAATATAAAGCCAAGAATACTGTGCCCGAATTAAAAGATTAAGAGAATGTCTCAGGATACTGACAACAGAGCTATACTGTACCGCCATTCCTCCCTGCCTCCCCTGACACTCTGGTGGCTCTATCCCAAAGCAACCTTCCTCCCTCTCTCCCAGTCTCCTGGGCTCTAATGCTTTGCGCATGCTCGGAGAGTGCTCTACCGCTGAACTACATCCCTAGCCCAATTTTCTTAAACAAAATGGGAAAAGGTAGCTTCACAAATAATAAGCACTCAGCTGATAGATGTCTCAGGTCTTGGCTTTAGCAATCTTGCTTTGAGGACTTCAGGGAATTCTTCCATATTCAAACTACTCCCCGCCCTCCCACCCGCAAATCCTAACCCTGCCTCCCCTCACCCCCATTTCCTCCCTACTCACCCCTGGCAAACCAGCAAGAGGGAAAAAAAAAAAACTAGCCGCATTCCCATTAATTATTTGGGGCCCCTTGGCTGCCTTAGCCTGAACATTGGNGGAGTAGAGGGGTAGGGGGCGAGGGGGGCGGGACNTTGAGCACGGCTGGCGGCCCGCCGAACTGCCCTCCCTGGGGCCTCGGCCGCTCGCAGCATTGTGGGAGTTGTAGTTCTTACAGGTCTGAGTTTCCAGATCCGACGAAGTCTTCGGGACTCACTTTCCCGTGCTCCTGTGCCGCGGACTTAGATGGGGCAGGTCCTTGGGAGGGCAAATTGCATGGGAGCTTAAGTTATAAAATTGTGGACCCGAGTCCCACATCTCCGTGGAACTTTCGCTGTGGCGGCCTNCCCTTCACCTGCATTGAAGTGCAAGTTTCAGGTCTTCGCTGCTACCCTGGCTGAGCCTGCAGCNGGNNCGGCCGGCGTCGGCTGGGCATAAACTACCAGGTCTCCTCCCTCCCCTTTCTCTCNACCAGGCTCCCGCCCCTCCCGCCCCTCGGGCCCGAGTGTCGCCCGGTCGCCCCGCTAGAGTCGCTTGTTCTGAGGACTGGATGTGCTTGCCCTCCAATCCCTGAGAACTTCAGGGAGGCTGCTGNGCCCCGGCGGCTGCTGAACCCTCAGCTTCCAGAGCCTCCAGCATGCGCGTGTGGGCCCCCGTGGGCGTCCTGGCCTCGTTGGCTTACTGCTTCCACCAGCGGCGGGTGGCCCTGGCGGAGCATCGGGCGCCTGACGGCCAGCGTCCGGTGGACCGCAGCCTACTGGAGCTGAAAATGGTGCAGGTTGTGTTTCGACACGGGGCACGGAGTCCGCTCAAGCCGCTCCCGCTGGAGGAACAGGTGAGAAGCAGCNCCCACGTAGGTGCTCGTGGGGACACACTTTAGGGTTCCCCCTGGCGCAGAGGGGCTCTCAGGCTGTGGCCTGGAGCCCTCTTCCTCACCCTCATCTCCACTCCACCAGTGTATAAGCCTTTCTGGCTAGGGCAGCTCCCCCAAACTTTCAGTTTCTAGGTGTAGTGTAACTTTTTAAAGATGCGTAGGAATCGCCCAGGGCATGTTGTTTAAATGCAGATTCGAATTCAGCGGATGTGGAATTGGGTTGCATTTAGCAGATCTGTGTTTTGGTGAACTTGAGTTCAAGGATGTAGTGGACCCTTTAAGTGCCTGTTTCCCTGGTTGTTAATTGCAGAGACCTTTGTACCAGGAGCCACCCGAAGTGTTGTCAGAGTGCAGAACAGGCTGGTGCCTTTGGGACCAGATCTTAATACAGATTTTCTCAGGGCTTGCTGGAGACCATTTGGCATCTCATAAAGTCTTAGTGTTGATTAGGACTGTATCTTGGGGTTC
>LZPO01044398.1:251174-275332 GCA_001675575.1 Neotoma lepida
TTCTTCCAAAGGTCCTGAGTTCAATTCCCAGCAACCACATGGTGGCTCACAACCATCTGTAATGAGATCTGGCGCCCTCTTCTGTATACATAATAAATAAATCTTGAGAAAAAAAAATCTGCAAGGGATTTGTTTAGGTTTACAAATTTAAGTTTAGAAATCTGGGAGCCAATAAAAAAATAAATTGGCTAGTCTTGTGTCTGTAAGTCAGGATAATTATGATTAAAGCACAAGTAAATTAGCTTTTTGTTTTAAAAATGATTGCCTGTCAGGTGAAAAAGAATAGGGCACCAGAAGTCCCCAAGGCCCCAAGTGTTGAATTTACCCNTGGACTGTGTATTTGTTCAGTTGGATATATTCTTCATGATCATATCTGCTTCCCTGAAATGCTATGAATTTTATCTTCATATCATGCAACCCAAGATCTGGTCTTTAAAGAGGGTCACATAGGAAAACATCAAGCCTCCAAGGGACTTCTCACATACAGACATTTTAGCAGGCACTTAATTACCAGGTCATTTGTGGCTATACTATTTTCTGGCTGATACTGCAATTTTCTTTTTGCTTCTTTGATCCCCACCCGCCTCCATGTAGGGTCTTTAGTTTTCTTATTATTTTGTCCATACATGGCCCATCTCTTTGTACCCCTTTCTTTTCTATTTCTTCTTGTTATAGAGTGTTAGAAAGGTATATTGATGTTTTTAGACAAANTTGTCAGTGACAGCAGAGAATAAAGTTTGTCTAGATATGGACCCAGTGTATACAGACAGTGCAAGTACCTATCTATTTCAGCCTACACTGGTGGATTCCAGGATTGAAGCGGCTTCATTGACAGGCTTTGACAAGATGTTACCATTCTCTGGAGAGGGAACTGGGAGAGACAATCCCACTCACTTCATTACTGGAAAGATATTCATTACGTTACTCCAGCCTCATTTTGAATTGTAAAAAAAAAAAGGTGTATATCTTTTCAGGGATGTGTGTGTGTGTGTGTGTGTGTGTATACTGTTGGGTCCAGAGTCACTCAATAATAGCAGACAGACCATCAAAGTCTATTAAACCAGAGCAAACTTTATTCCAGAAAAAAAAAATCAAAGAAAGAAAAGAAAATCACCGTGGGGTACAAAAGTTTATCAGCTAGCTGAGACCACAGCCAGAGTTCGGGATTCTGAAGCTGTGGTGAAGGGGATGGGTTCCAAGCCTCTTTTTTATAGCAAAAGTAAGCGTCAGCCTTGGGATGCATGCTAGGAGTCATGTAGAAACATCAGGCATGGGATGCGTGCTAGGAGTCATGTAGAAACATCAGGCGTGGGATGCGTGCTAGGAGTCACATGGAAACCACTATTAGAAGTTAACTTTGGTCCAGGCAGCTGTTGGCTGTAAGGGACAAGGGTGTTAGATGTTAACCCCTGGCTGTTGACAGAGGAGCTGGCTGTAAAGCAGAGAGCCATTGTTAGAAGTTAACCTTTACAGCTGATGACTGTCAGCTTTTAATTTTTTAGGTTTACAATTTTATATTTCTATATTCCTGGACCCTTTGTGTACCAGTGAGTATGTGATTGGAATCTTACACATTTATGGTGCAGATACTGAGAATCCTGGCTTCATTATCTTTTCTTTCTATCTTTTTTGGTTTTTTGTTTGTTTGTTTGTGTTTTTCGGGACCATGTTTCTCTGTGTAGCCTCAGCTGTCCTGGAACTCACTCTGTAGCCCAGGGTGGCCTCGAACTCACAGAGATCCGCCTGCCGCTGCCTCCTGAGTGCTCTTTTCTGTATGTAGTTACAAAATATGGAGAATGGAATTCCATGGCCTTGCTTTGCAGTCTGAGAAGAATTACTGCTTTAACTTCCCGTTCATACACTGCAGACTGTAGGCTGACACTTGTATTTTTTTAGAAAGATTTTTGGGGGTATGTGTGTATGTGCGCCTCCCACCCCACCCCCACCCACCNTGTGCACGTGCAGGTGCCTGAGAAGCCAGAAGAGGGCATCGGATCTCCTGAGCTGGAGTTATAGGTGGTTATGAGCCACAGGATGTGGCGCTGAGAACAGAATCCAGGCCTTCAAGCAAGCACTTTTGGCTGCTGAGCTGTCTCTCCAGCCTTAGGTAGAAGTTTTAAACATGTCTGGTTTTCTTGGATAAGGTTCTGTGCTTAAAAGCCAGGGGTGGAACCAACTGTCTGTGAGTAAATGTCATCAGCCTCCTAGGACTTGTTTCTGGATAGCTTCTCTCAAGTTTTCTTTTCAATACTCACAGTTATTGCTATTTCTAGCCTTTTCTATTCTGCTGTTATTGTCAGAACAGACTACGTGGCAACANTTATAAAACTAAAATTACCTTTGCTGCATCTCTGATTTCAGACTGGTTTATAGGTAAACATGTTATCTTCGTTTCAGCTTTCCCACAGACCCTTACAAAGTGGCATTGTTTAAGAGGAGCTGTTTTGCTGAATTGTCTTCTTATGGTTTGGATAACAGTTGTTCTGGCCTGCCAAAAGACTGTGCTTTGGAAATAAAATTATGGAACTTGTTTAACATATTTCTGACCTTCAGAGTAGCTCCAAATTCACTTTCAGGCAAAAACCTCTTGCCTGTGCTTTCAACTTTTCCCTGGCTTCTTCCAGACAGTGACAAGGTGACCCCCGACAGGGAGGTACGTCAACTTTTACAACATAAAGTTCAGCNTACCCCAGTTAAGTTCTTGTCTGTCTTTGGCAGTATAGATGAGCTGGGAAGCATGTTGTGCTGCTTAATTCCTGCCTAAAGCTCCTCTGAGAGACGTAGTTAGGAAAGATGTGCCCGTTCATCCATTCCTGGNTTGATGATCCTAAACNCTGGCAGGATAGTGAATTCCACCAGGACAGTATTCGTGCCCAGGGCCCTGGAGCAGTGGCTCTGAAGTTAAGAGCACTTACAGCTTTTGTAGAGGGCTCTGCTTCAGTTCCCAGCACCTGTGTGGCTGTTCAAAATTGTATGTGCAGTTCTAGGGGCACCGCAGCACTCTGGGCTCTGTGGGCACGAGGCACTCATGTGGTGCTCAGAAGTACATGCAGGCAAAACATTCACACGCATACACACACACACACACACACAAAGTATGCATGTCTGGGTCTTCCTGCAGATCAGATTTAATTGGTGCAAGGTATCCAGGCATTACAAGAAAATCTCTTCTCTGGTACTTTAGAATTATCTGGGCCCAATAGCACTGAGAAGTGGAGACCCCAACCCATAAAAACCTAGATGTGATTTGCCCAGAATGAGGCTCGGACATCAGCAACTTAAAAATTCCTTGTGATGCCTCGAGTATAACCAAGGTTTAAAACCATTGCTTTTTCCCTAAAGTCCTCACCTGGAAGGTGTTGGTGTATTTTCATTTACTTTTTTCTCTTAGCNGGGCTGTGCCCTATCCATCCCACTGTGGAATGGCCTTCCTGGGGTGTGCTGTGGTGGGATATTTATGCTATGTTGAGGGAGCAGGGAGAAACAGTCCCTCAGAACTCACTGCTGTGACCATTGGGAAGATGTCCGTTACATCCCGCTGTCCTCTTTATGAGGCCCCGTGGGAGGAATTTGTCTGTTAGCTTTAGGGGTGATGTACTTCTCCTGAGCCGTTGTCTTGTTTATATCTTTGAGCTTGTCTAACGGCGGTCTAAAAATCAGACAGTGTAGTCCAGAATCTGCAGTTCCCCCACCATCAACAGGCAGCTCTTGGCCACNGGCAGCTTTTAGTAGCCTTACCGCTGCGTTCACTTTTGTCCCTACGCTTGCTTGTTGTTGTCTTTCCTAGTTACTTTGAATTCATTAAATTATATTTTAGGTTTTGCTATCAGATTTTCTTAAGAGTTTTTTGTTTTAGTTTATGTGTATCTGTGTGTTTGCCTTTGTGTGTGCCTANGCACGACAGGAGTGCCTGGTGATCATGGAGGCCAGAGAGCATTAAATCCCCTGGAACTGGAGTTACAGATGGTTGTAAGNCTCCATGTAGATGCTGGGAATTGATCCTTGACTTCTGGAAGATCAATAAGTGCCCCTAACCACTGAACCATCTCTCCAGCCCCTAATTTTCTCTTTAAAGATAATATATATATATATTTATATTTATATGCATATGTATATATGAAGTAGAATTATCAAGTTAGTCTCTCCCCTGCCCCCATCCTCTGAAATGGGCTCTTGCTTTGAAGCCTAGGTTGGCCTGGAACTCACTGTTGTAGCTCAGGTTGGCCTTGGACTCAGAGCAGTCTTGCCTTAGCCTCCTTTCACTGTGCCTGGTTTCAGTTCGTCTTTAGCACTCAGAAACTGAACAGCAGGAATAAGGAGAAGTGTGGGGCGGGCAGCGTGTATGAGCGGATATGACATCCATGCATGAAAAATCTGAATCGTGTGCTTAGACTCAGCATGACCTGGACATCAGGAATTGTTCCTGGGAAATGCCCACGGTCCTCTGGGTGAATGTGCTCAGAGGTTACCTAGTGAGTCTGAGTGGCCCTGTGGACCTGTGCGTCAGGTTCTGTGCTCGACACTGGACTTAACCAGAATAGAGGCTTAGTCTCATCTCTTTACATATGGTGAAGGAGAGAGNTGAACATCCAGATCTGGCTCATGGGAATGTGCTGAGAGTCCCCNGAACACAAAGGAGGTGGCTTACCCTAACCTGACCCCAAGTGATCACAGCTTTCCTGCTGTTCCGCTCTGTCTTAGTTTTTGTCAGGGTGTATCTGCACCCTGCCCACAGTAACCACACAAGCTCAAAACCAAAGCCATATTCGTTCTTATTCTTCCTGCTTACCTCCCAGCCCCGCCCCCGCCCACTTCCTCTATTCCTGTTGCCTTAGATGGAATCTTGTAGGTCGCGCTGACGTGTTAAAACCAGCTCTTCTGTGTCAGTTGTGATTGTGACATGCACCGTTGGCATTCATACGACTCTGCGGAGCCATGCTCCTTTCTCACTACTACTGTGCCGAGAGGCTGGGCCATTGCTATTTTCAGCTGGAAAAACTGCAGTTTTCACTTTTATATACCGTTCGAAGGTTCACCTCCTACAAGTTCAGGTGTTTGCTTCTCTGCATCCCTTCCAAATATCATTCCTTTTGAAACTTCTCCTGACTCTACAGCCAGAAGAGCTGCACTGGCCTTTGAGCTATGGCAGCTGTGTTTGCCATCTTGGAGGACAGACCTACTTCCGCTGTGTCATTGTTACCATTTCCATTCATGGCTTGCTGCCTCTAAGCTGAAAACCCAGGAAGGCCAGATCAGGTTACCTGACGTTTGGTGTCTTCTATGGCATCTGTGAGATCATCTGAGCTGTTAATAGCATCCAGACCAGAAAACCAGTAGATGATTCAGTCTCTATTCTCCAGAAGCTGTCTACGGACCAGGACAGACTAGTAAAGGAACTTGCCAGGTGCAGTTTGATGAAGGCTTTTAAAGAGCCAGTGAAGCTGCTCTGTAAGCTCAGGGCCACGGCCACAGCTGCTTGATTATATGCTATGAACGAGAGTTTGCTTCAAGGACCGGGACAGAAGGGAGTCAGAGGTTTGAGTGTTGGAGTGTGTAGTTGTGTTCACATTGAGAGAATTAGTGGGTTGGGAAGAGGAGCCGGTGTATGAACTAGAGTGTTGGTTCTCAACCTGGGGGTCAAATGGCCCTTTCACAGGGGTCGCCTAAGACCATCGGAAAGCACAGACATTTACATTACTATTCATAACAGTTGCAAAATTACAGTTATGAAGTAGCAATGAAAATAACTTTATGGTTGGGGTCACCACAACATGAGGAACTGTATTAAAGGGTCTCAGCGTTAGGAAGGTTGAGGACCACTGCACTAGAAGAACATCACATCTGACTCCTCAGGAGTAAGCATCTCATGGTTCGGTTGAGGTGTGAGACCTGTGATGCTTTGAAAATCATCCAGTTGAGGCAGGAGCCAGCTGAAGGAAGACGAGAAAGAACCAGAGGTGTCTGTAGATGGCGGCCACTTGTTTCAAAAGCTGGAGAAGAGAATGGGAAATAGGCAGTAGTAACACTGCGCGTCCAGCAGAGTCCTAGGTGTGGGTGTGGGGCATGGAAACTACACATCAATTCCTTAGAAATTGTTGCTAACATGGTAGTCACTGAGATCATGTTTAATTCATTCATTCATTACCCACTCACTCATTCACTCACTCACTGAGTAGCTACATTCCAAGCAGCCTGGCTANTTCTCCCTTTTAGTCCAATGGGCTTAGTATGACAGCAGCACTGTAACTGTGAGTCTTAGTGTGTCACAAATAGAGCTTGAGCTAAGGACACCAGGGATGATAAATTATGGTCCTTTCTTCTTTTAGTTAGAGGTAGAGTTCAAGTTTCTTTCCTGCCTTTCCAAGGGGAGGTTGCAGGCTTAGTGTCAAATGGATCCAGTCCTGTATCCCAGAGGTCGGGGGCTGTCTCTTATACACATCTAGATGTGTATAAGAGACAGGCTTCGGACTGAGTTTTAAGAACTGTTATTTAACTCTATGTCTTTTTTTATGGCCACAACAGGTGGAGTGGAACCCCAAGCTTTTAGAGGTCCCACCTCAAACTCAGTTTGATTACAGTGTCACCAATCTGGCTGGTGGCCCAAAGCCTCATTCTCCTTATGACTCTGAATACCACAAGACCACCTTGAGGGTAAGTGACACTGCTCTGCTCTGCTCTGTGAAGCCCGCTGCAGAGCTTCAGGGATTTTTCTCTGGGCTGAGTTGAGCCATCAAGTGTCCAACCTCTATTGTCTTTCTCTATGCCCCACTTCAGGGTGGCGTATTTGCCGGGCAGCTGACCAAGGTGGGCATGCAGCAGATGTTTGCCCTGGGAGAGAGACTGAGGAAGAATTATGTGGAAGATACGCCCTTCCTTTCACCTATCTTCAACCCGCAAGAGGTCTTGTGAGTCATAGACAAGGAGATACTCATTAAAGGTCTTGAGCATGTGTAACCTGTCCTGACCCCTACTCTTATCCAAGGTGGTTTGGGGGACAAATTGCCACTGTGCAGTTTCCCTTATGTCAGAAGCTTCTGTGAGCAGGCAGTCACTGAAAGTCACAGCCATTGGCCTTCAGGTCCCTGGNGNCAGCCAGNCTATAGAGAGGAAAGGCTTCCTTCCTGTGGTGTCCCGTATGTGGTTTTGAGAGGTTTACACGTGCTCCATTCCCAGCTGCTCTGCGTTCCCATGTGAGCATCTCTGCCACTGCATGTTCATTTCCCCCCAGTGTTCGCTCCACCAACATGTTTCGGAATCTGGAATCTACTCGGTGCTTGCTGGCTGGGCTATTCCAACATCAGAAAGGTTTGTGTTTGGGTCTGAAAGTCACCGCTGTGCCAGAGGAGCTTTCTTCTCATTTCCCACGCCCCTTCTCTTCCTCCATGCCTTTTCTCTTGGTCCCTCCTGCACACATGACTCTAGTTGCTCGTATTGCAGGGATTCCTTCACCATCTGTCCTTTGGTTGCCCTTGCCAACCTGGCCTCCACTGTGAGCAGGAATTGGGTGTACCTCCACCTCCTGACTCCTCAGGCTTCCACACAAGCTGTAGAGGTAACTCTGTCCAGTCTTGTGAGCAGTAGTGAGGTACTACTGAGAAAGAGGGCAAGGGGCACACTTAGCTGGGACTGAAGAATGCTGTCATTGCTCTGATCTTAATGACAACNCTCTGCCCAACTGAGATTGTATCAGCCGTGTTCTACTAAGCCTTTCTTAGTTGAGAAAGTTGTTGAGTTTNAGTCTTAACATATTAAATCGGTGAAGGATTACAGTCCTCAATTCCCAAACTTTTCACTCGCGAGGGCTGCATGTCTTCATCTTTCCTGGGTCCCATGTGAGACCTATGTTAGCCACTGTCACATTGCTGTGGCCAAACATCTGGCAGAAACAACTCAAAGGAAAAANGATTTATTCTGGCTCACGATTTCAGAGCGGTGGGAGGCTGCCATGGACAGGAAGGTGTGTGGGCAGATGCAGGGCAGCAGGCCCATCCTGCAAAGGCTCCTCTGGGTCTCCATCTGTGGCTGCCCGAGTGTGAGGTGGTGAGTGTTCACTTTGAGACAGGCCAGGACACATGCTGAACCAGAGGCAGATGTAGCCTGCAGAGGCCTGCCTCCACTAATCTAACCCAAACCAGGCCCCGCTCTGTCAGTGCTCCACACGCTCCCACACNTCACCTCCCCACTAGGGAACAAGTGTTCAAAGCAGGAGCCTGTGATTCAAACCACAATTACAGATTCAAACCCCCACAGGGCCTTTGGCCACCAAATGAGGCTACGTCTTTGTCATTTGTAATTGATTCAAATCCACCTGGAATCACTCTTCTGAATTTCAGATAATCATGACCTAACAGGTATGACCGAACAGGTATTAGGATACTAATTGCAGCTACATAGCAAAAATTGTTGCTTTGTTGCTTCTAGAAGTGTCTTAAATGGAAATAGAGTTTTTCCATCAAACTTTGAAGGACAGTAGGACCATCAGGCCAGAGGAGGTTGGCCTTACCCCGCCACTGGTTTGGGGCTTCTGTTAACCCGACTGAAGCCGGCTGCCTCACACACTGTGTGTCTAGCAAATGAAGCAAACCGGGCAGGCTGNGCCTTTGTGGGAGCCCTCAGGCTTGGAAATGGTCCACAAAGTCTGACCTTCTGGAAGTTCCTCCCTTGCTTACCTCCAAAAAGGCAAATGTCCCCTTCCCAGAAACACAGTCAGTGTGACTCAGGAGGAAGCTTCCGAGTCACCTGTGGCCCCTCTCCACAGGCAGGTTGCAGACTGACAATGCCCCAGGTTCTAGCAGGGAGGGAAGCAGCTGCCTCAGGTAGCAACTCCCTGAATTATTGGAAGCCTGGTAGGACTTCTCTCAGAGATAGTCTGTGCCTTTCTTAACACCAAGAACTGCAGAAACTGCTGCCCCTCACGGAATAGTGCAACTGCAAAATGGCTTTAGGAGTGTATCACTGCAGAGTGCCAGAGTTGGCTTGGTGTAAGCTAGAGGGCAGCAGGCTGTACAGGAAGCTGGAGATTGTCCATCTGTCCACTTGTCAGTCATTCGTTTAATGTAGATTGAGTGTCTACTNAGGTATGCCTTATTTACCATTAGCACAGTCCAGTGTCCTGCTGTCAGGAGCAGACTAGAGATGGACATGGGTTTGTAGTGTTATGTGAGAGGTTTCCATTATGGTTATTATCAACACACCAAGCACTGTTCTAAGAACTTTGCATATATCGTGGGGCAGACACCGTCATCTCCTTTTCCACATAAGAGAACTAATGTTAAGATAGGCTGAGTAGCTTGCCCAGGAGCCGAGATCTGGAGATGATGTAGGTGGGATTCAAACTCTGACTGTCTGGCTTTAAAATCCATGTTTGTCACCTTCGTCAGCTGCTTCTCTGAGGATGTGCACATCTGGGACATCTAGGCAGGGTCTTTGATGGTTTTGTCTGGTCTTTGTGTCTGTTTACTTGTGTGTGTTTCTGTTTTGTGCATGTGTGCCATGATACATTTGTAGAGACCAGAGGATAACTTGTAGAAGTCATTTCTCCTTCCATGCTGTGGGTTCGGAGGACTAAACTCGGGTTGTCAGGCTTGGTGAGAAGTGCCTTTAACCTCTGAGCCTTCTCACTGATGCTCTGTGTGTGTGTGTGTGTGTGTGTGTGTGTGTGTGTGTGTGTGTGTGTGTGTGTGTATGATAGAGTCTCATGTAGCCCAGGCTGGCCTCAACTCAATATGTAGTGGAGGCTGGTCTTGAATAGCTGGTCCTTCTGCCTTTATTTCTCTTTACTTCTGCCTTTACTAGGGTGACGATTTTGCACCACCATGCCCAATCTTAATCTGTTCCTTTCCGAACATATCCTACAGGACCTCAGAATTCTTCAGAGGGGCCCCAGGAACTACAAGAAATNAGGATGATGGGACATGCACATGGGCTTAGCTTTGGGCCCTCACCTTGTGGACACTAACACATTTCTTTATTATGTTATATAATAATGAGTGTGTGGGCAGGGGTGGGGGTGGAGGAGTGTTCTGTTGCTTTGAAAATCAGAGTCCCTCTGCCTTGACCCACTAAGGGTTCTGAGCTGAACGGATAGTAGCCTGGTGATAAGTCACTGTATTGGCCTATGGAAGTGAATTTTGGGAGACAACAAAATAATTCAATTCTGATGAAGTAGAGCTAGCCATTCTGTATTAGAATGCCCACATGCTGGTCCTGGGTGTGCCTGGGGCAGGGAATCTTTGGGATGAGTCAGGGAAGCACCAGTCAGATCCAAGTCTGTGCCTGTTCTAGTCTGTGGCCCAGTGGGAGGGTGTATGCTAGACACAACAAAATTGCCACTTTATCCAGTGCTTGGAGGAAATCAGGGCAGAACCAGGACGGGAACCACCCATAGGAATGACCTTGGGATCTGCTGCTTAGGTGAGCTCTGTAGACAAAGACACAGAAGACAGAAGCAGGATCTTGGAAGAGTGAGCTGAGACCCCTACTACCTGTGTTTCCTTCCTCCTTCCAGGATCTGTCATCATCCAAACTGATGAGGCGAGCTCTGAAGTCCTGTACCCCAACTATCAGAACTGCTGGGGCCTGAGAGAGAAGACCAGGTAACAGGCTTTTCTAGTTCTTNCTGGCATCTGCTGGTGTTTGGGCATTTCTGGGGTGCACCAAGACTGTATTCTAAAGCAGAAAGAATGGGGTTTTTACACAGATCTAAGTTATGCAGTGGTTTTGGTAAAACAGCTAGAAACATCNGAAGAATAGGATTTGGAAAATTTAGCCTTTTATTCTAGCCCTAATTCTTGCTAACTTACATTTACAAGTCATTTAACTTCTTAGAGCCTCAATTTGCTCATCTGTAAAATGGGAATAATATTGCTAACCACACCGGTTGTTGTAAGGATTACATGGGATCGTAAATGCTGAACAACATACATTTTGTAAATTACTGATCACTGTGTAGTAGTAATATAAGAGCTTGTGGTTTTTGGCAGAGGCCGGAAGAAGGCTGCCATTTTGCAGCCAGGGATCTCCGAGGATTTGGAAAAGGTGAAGGCAGATGTGGGCATCAACAGTAGTGACGAAGTGGACTTCTTCCTTCTCCTGGACAATGTGGCTGCTGAGCAGGTGGGATGACTATTTCCCCTGGGTCCTGGGTTTTTGGAGCCATGGGAATAAGCTGGACCCTAACTTCAAGCTAGCTGGAAGCCCTCTGGTCTGAGGCTGCTGTAATAGGATTTGCAAATAGGATGGATGTGGGGATCNAAGGGCCCAGAGCAACCAAGGAGGGATAGGAACACTCAGTCTACTGACCCAACACTCAGAACTGACCCAAACAGTCAGTTCTAGATCAGTTTCTGAAAGTCGATTTCCCACATTACCTGTATGTGTTTGGAGAGTGGGGACTGGGTGGGGTTATGGTTATGAGTAGAGGATATGTTAAAGAATATGCATACCATTTTTCTATGTGTATATATTCACCTGTGTGTGGAAGCCAGAGGACAACCTCAGATGTCCTTCTGCAGGAGACATCCACCTTGGTTTTTGAGACAGCCTCTAACTGCTCTGGAGCTTACCAAGTATGCTAGGCTGTCTGCCCAGGAAACTAGGGATCCACCTGTCTCTGTACCCCCAGGACTGGAATTGTGAACTTGTGCCACTACAGCCAGTTCAGGGGATCAAACTCGGGTTCTCAAGCTTGCATGGCAACCACCTTACTAAGTGATCTCTCTATCTTCCCAACCCAAGCTTTGCTTCCTTTGAGACAGTATCTAACTATGCAGTATCTAAGAACTGCCTCTAGCTCTTTCCGAGTGCTAGGGTCACAGGGGTGTGCCACCTGCCATGCTTTTCATGTGCATTTTACATTTAGCATTTTTAGGGTCCAAAACCTTTGGGATCTCTCTTTGTGATGTCACTTTTTAGAGAGCCTGTGTGAGTATCAGCATATTTTAAAAATCTGAGCTAGATGTGGTCCACATTTCTGTAATTCCAGCATTTAAGATGCTGAGGCAGGAGGATCAAAAGTTGGAAGCTAGCCTGGCCTACACAGTGAAATCCTGCCTAGAATGTGTGTGTGTGTGTGTGTGTGTGTGTGTGTGTGTGTGTGTGTGTGTGTGTATTAATTATGTTGAAGTCTCGGGCTGGTGACATGGCTCAGTGGGTAGAGATGCTCACCTCCAAGCCAGACAACCTGCATTTGATTCCCAGAAACCACAGAGCTGATGCTCACAAGCTGTTCCCAGACTTTCACATGCTCAGTGTGGCAGTGCATCCCTCCACCCCTGGCATGCACACACATATGCACACTCTCTCTCTCTCTCTCTCTCTCACACACACAAACATACACACACACACACACACAGTCAATATCCATCAATGTAAAATTCTGAGATGTCTGTAAAGTAATCTGGTTAATCCACTAGTCTGTTTTCCTCAAATTGATTTAGCCGTAGACTCTTTTCATGTACTAAAAATATATTGTCCGTATTACATTTTATGAATGCATATAACATTTTATGTAATATGTACATTTATTAAAATGCATTGAAATATCTATTACATTCTGAGCAGTAATAGCATCACACAGTTGAAAGGCTGGATGCCCGAAGGCAGTGCCGGGTCTTTTTCCTTCTCTTACAGCAATGACGATGCCCCGGAGGCATCCCTGTGCCTTGTGCTTATGTGTAGTAAATTTAAGGTTATATAGCAATGGTTCATAAAAAAGTATTTATATGGCATACAGTTTCTAAAATCATTTTAGGGAAAATAAAAATCAAATGAAAAGTTTGAATTCCTTGACTTATGTTTTGTCCTTTTTTTAAAAGTTTAAAGTTGTTAGTTTTTTAAAACTTGGAGTGTATGGCAGCCATCATGAGGTATGAAACAGTCTTTATGATACTATGTCTATACGGGGCTGGAGAGATGGCTCAGTGGTTAAGAGCACTGACTGCTCTTCCAGAGAACCTGGGTTCGATTCCCANTGGCAGCCCACAACTGTCTGTAACTCCAGTTCCAGGGCATCTGCACCCTCACACAGACACACATGCAGGCAAAACACCAGTGCACATAAAATAAAAATAAATAAATCTTAAAAACAACAACAAATTCTATGCCTATAGATCTTGATGAATACAAAGTTTGAGAGGGCCTTGGGGACATAGGCTCCCAGGAAGAAACGTGGAAGCTGACTGGTGACCTTAGTAGACAAGAAGTGTTCTCTTGTAACATTGCCGGTGACCCTTACAGGTGCACAGCCTCCTAAGCTGCCCGGCGCTGAAGAGCTTTGCCCAGATGATTGAGCAGAGAGCTGTGGACACAGCCTTGTACATGCTGCAGCAGGAAGACAGGTGAGAGGCGACAGGTGAGGGCTCTCCTTAAGTCATACTTGGTCGGTGGTGGGGAGAGGGGGCACGGGGTTGTCATCAGGTCACCTCACTCGCCAGCTGACATCTATGTGAGAAGAGGTGAAAAGCCTCTCTGCTAGCCTACCCTCAGGCTTCCGCTCTTACTTCTGAGCTGGGGCTGGGGACCTGGACCTCCACGGACTCTCCTACTCTTCCTTTTGCTTCACTTTTCAAAAAATTGAGTGGAAGGAGGAGTCATTATGTTACACTCTGTTGACCGTAGCTAAGTTAAATAATTCCCCGTTCCCACTGGGTGGGAGGTATCGCTTATTCTTTGCTGCTGTCATAGGTAAAGGAACTAGACAGAATCCACAAAGCCCTACTTTGATCCTTAGCACTGCTTGAGAGGGAGGGCTGGGCAGAGAGAGCCGGCTACTTTTCCTGGGCTCATTTGGCAGGAGGCAAAGCTAGACTTGGTCCCAGATCCTCTGACCCATTTGCCATGTCTTGTTGGTACTTGGGATTCTGTTCTGGAATGCCCGCTGCTTTTTTTTTTTTTTTTTTTTTTTGGTTAAGAGCTTTCAGTTTGCACTAATGATAGGTGACTTGGAAGGAGTTAAGACAAAGGGAGAGGATAATCTGGGGCTGTGGGCTGGGGGGGCGGGGAGACAGTTAACAGTTCAAGAATTTGCAGGGTCTGTTGCATGAGAAAAGAGCCCTTGGTCACATTGGCTTGGAGTCAGCGTGCCCGTCTGTGCCGTAGCCTTGGGCATCCAGAAATTCTCCAGCCAAGCTACTTAGCTGCCACTCCCTGGGATTCAGCAGCTTCCAAGTTTTGTTCATGAAGTGGTCCCACCAGACCTAAACTGCCACTCACTGCCCTCCCTTCTGCCAGTCCACACATAAACACACTTGGTGAATACCTCAGGGTCTGTGGGCCATGCCTGGTCTATTGCAGTTCCCTCTGTATGCATNGTGAAGCCGCTATGGGTAATATGCCCACAAATGGGCATGGGTATGTTCTAGTAAAACTATGAGAACAGGCAGGCAGCTTGTAACTTGGCCACACCATGGCATGCTTTCTTCTGACCCATCGTTCTTTCCATTTTTATCAGTTCATAAAGCTGATGTTTTCTTCAGGGACAAATGGTACAATGTCGCAGTGCAGTCTGGGTTGTCTGGCCTTGTACCTGGCAGGTGCATGCCACGTGCAGTGTTGGCTGCCTCCCCTCATCCATTCCTACCATTCCTTCAATTACAAAGGTAGCAATTTCTAAACTAGATCTCTACCGATTGTGTCAGCTTCCTTCTCTTTTGTGTGAATTTGAACTCCTAAGATTGTTAGGTTTAGTTTTAGTTTTTGGAGTGCCTTCTCCCCCCCTGTAGCGCCTGCACTGCAAGTTATCCTCCAAGTTTTGAGCGAGGGGCTGAGGATTGAACAGAGACAAGACAGCAGGTCATCNGTCTCAAGAGAATGCCGTTTATTCTTGGGAGAGGGTGGGGTATATATAGGGCAGCAACACAGGCTCACAGCAGGATGGAAAATCCCCATTGGTCAAAAGTTCAGGTTGTTTGGCCTCAGCTTGTTTACTCAAACAGCTCCGGTACAGGGGAAGAAGAACTTGCAATTGACTAGCTCAAGAGGAAGGAGTCAAGAACAAAAACATCCTGTGCCAGGCAAGCAGGTCAACAGTTCAAACCAAATTGGGGGCTCAGGGCCCAACACCCCCCCCCAATAAAAAGTGTGAGGCACACTCACAAATCAGTCTTTTGTCACTTGCCAGCCTTTCTTTGCTTTGCTCAGTACTGTGAGAGGATAGGTGTTGTGTTACAGTTACCTGCGGTCACGAGATGACCCAGAATGAAAGTGGGGGCAGGGCATACCTCCGAACTTGCAAAGTTAAAAAGGCTCCAGAAGATAGAGCGAGATAGAGCGTATGCACGGACAGTTAGTAGGTGTCCTTCCAGGGCCTTTCGGGATTTCTGAGTCTTGTTAGCCCTGTTCTTCCTTTTTCTTTTTTACATTTATCTATCATGTGTGTGCAGAAGCATGGATATGATGTGCACACATGTGGAAGTCAAGAGGATACCTCTTGGGAGCAAGTTGTTCCCTTCCACTACATAGCTTCCCCATCTCTAATCAGGCTTGGAAGTAAGTGCCTCTGCCCTCTGAGCCCTATCCCAGCCCAGGGCCTGCCTCATCCTTTACAACTTCCAACTCCCCGAGTGTCTCCAGCTCAGCAGCGTTCATGGCAGGTGTGCATCCTGATGTGTCTATTGTTGGAAGTCTTGTTTTCACAGAGAACCCTCTAAGATGATGCGAAGCTATTTCTCCCCGCCCTCGCTGTGCCCCCAGCCTTACTTACCTTTTCCTCTGTTTCATCTGACTGTGCTCCAGAGGTCCTCAGAGGCAGAGCAGATGCCTCTCCTGGGTGCTGAGTGCCTGCTGGGTGCTTGAATGTTATTCACATTTCACAGGGAAGGTATCCAGATGGCAGTGGGTCCGTTCCTACACATCCTGGAGGGAAACCTGCTCAAAGCTGTGGACCCCATGACCCCATCCAGCAAGACCAGGTACCCGGCACAGTGAATGCTTATGCCATGGAGAGCTGAGGGGGCCTCTGGCTGCAGGGAGGGACTCCAGGGTATATGGGTCAAGAACCAGCCTGTCAGTGGCTGCAAGTCAGTGCTTATAACCAGGCCATGCACCCCCAAGCAGTTCACCACGTTTTTACTTTTCCTGCTGTAGCTTCCCTAGCATGTTTTTATTTTAATGTGTTAAAGGTATTTTCCTTTTCTTTTTAAAAAACTAACTGGACACATTAATATCGCACTGATTAATTGGATACATTAATATCACACTGGTTTGATATTTTAATAGTCGAAAACAATGATGACTTAGTTTGAATCCTTTATTCACTGTACAGAAGATATAATCACTGTACATTTTAAAATATTGGAAATAGCTCATGAGTCTCCATCCCCATATTCCCAGAGTCTGGGACACCAGGTTAGGACCCCAGATTTGGAATGTCATGTGTCCTGGGCACTTGCTCAGCAAATTGTGGTCTGCCAACAGGGTNATAACCTGGAGANTTGTGTAAGTTTCAGGCCCCTCTCTGTCCTACCAAGGCAGAGCCCGCATCGTAACTAGATGCCCCTTGATGCTGAAGTACTGCTAGGGCATGAAGAGAGAACAGGGAGAGAACAGGGCTAAAAGCCTACAGTGAGTGTGAGAGGTTCGGGGAGCTGAGTTCCTAGGGGTGGAACAGGTCTGGAACTTGGAGGAGGATTTCCAGTGGTACCATGTCCCTCTCTATCCTGCACACCTGTAGTGGCACTGCATCTGGCATGCCTTTTGCTGCCTGGCCACTCTCCACCTTGTATCTGAGGAAGGCTCTGGTGCCAGTCTCCTAGGTTGAGAGCCAATGAAGTCCTCGGTCATCTGGAAGAGAGAAATGCTGGCGTCACGCAGATACCATAAAACGGCTTATTGCATTACTGACTAAAACTGCTTGGGAAATGTATTGAAGACCAATCAGCTTATATTCTTTGGAAGTTAATTAAAACTTCTGCAAGGAGCAGGGGTTGCCCTACTACACACATGTAGCCAAGTGTAGGTAGAGCAGCAGTCATGGGTTGGGTGGGAGGATGCAAGGAGAGTTACTCCGGGGGTCCTTCTCCATGAGACGTGAGTAGAAGTAGGTCCTCACATCTGCTTCAGAGGANTTTTAAACCAGCTCAGGCGACTGCTAGTTGNCCCTGTTTCTGAGGCAGCTGCTGTTTTTCACTCAGAGGAGATAGGCAAGTAATTGTGGCCTCCTGATCTCGAAGCATTGTGGAGAACCATTTCCTTCTTGCAGGAAGCTGTACCTGTATGCCACACATGATGTCACCCTCATGCCCATCCTAATGGCCTTGGGGATTTTTGACCACAAATGGCCTCCATTTGCTGTTGACCTGACCATGGAACTCTACCAGCATCAAGAATCTAAGGAGTGGTTTGTGCAGCTCTATTACCATGGGGAGGTAAGATCTCTGAGGTGGGGATGGATGGTGGCTAAGCACCCAACCCCCTCACACTTGGTTTAGTGTCAGGTGTCTCCTCAGGCCTCAGCCATCTGAATCCCATAGAGCCTGGGGCAGTAGTTGGCCTGTGGTAGCAAGGTACAGCACGACCACATCTCAGGCCTGTTACAGATTCCTTCCAAGAACAGGGCTACTCTCCAGCCTTCCCGAGTGTGTTTGCGAGGCATACTGTGATGCCAGGTACATCCTGACTGTGAGGCCCATTTTAGGAAGTCACTGAGGTGTCTTTATTGCCAGCATCTTGGTGTCTTGGCCGACNCATCACTGTTGATGTCCAGGAGAGAGGCTGAACACTCTCTGGTGATGGGACTGTTAGCTCTTCCAGTTCAGGACCAGAACCTAGCGAGGCTTTCCCAGTCTGTCCAGTAGTCAGCACACAGTGCTGTTTATTCCGGGAACTGTGGCGTAGTGGTACCTTCCTGGCTGTTACATGTGTGCTTATACATGCTGCTTGGGTGAGGATGCTGGGCTCAGCTGAAGACGGCAGAAGAATGGGGTCCTCTGCAGCCCTGCTGAGTTCTGTTTCTTCCACAGGAGCAAGTGCCAAGAGGCTGCCCCGACAAGCTCTGTCCACTGGACAAGTTCCTGAACACCATGTCACTTTATGCTGTGAGCCCAGAGAAATACCGCACACTCTGCTCCCAAGCACGAACAATGGAACTCGAAGAGTGACTCGTTTACACAGACAAGTTGATTTTTAAATAAAGTGCCTTTATATGAAAGAGTGTCATGTTGAGGTCAGAGGGGGCTTCTCTACTTTGTGACACGATTTCTTACTTTGTGTATCAGTGTTTTGCCTGTGTTTAAGTCGGGTACCATTTGCATGCCTGGTGNCCCATGGAAGCCAGAAGAAGGTGTTGGATCTCCAGGAACTAGAGTTAGAGATGTTTGTGAACTACCAGATGGATGCTGGGATCCAAACCCTGATCTTCTGGAAGAATAGCCAGTGCTCTTAACTACGGAGCCATCTTTCCACCCTCATGACCCAATGACTCACTTTCTTTTCTGTGTTGCCTTTTATCGCAGCAGTAGAAGAGCAGCTCCTACCAGTGCAGTCAATAGTGGGCATGCACTTAAACACAGTAAGGTAGAAGTGCCTTCAAGTGTGTGAAGAAGGGTTCAACAACCAGGACCCTCATAAGAAAGTGAAAACCACNTCGAGATTTCATCTCCTTCCAGTTGGAAAAGCTGTAATTAAGTCAACCAGCAAATGCTTGTGAGGATGTGGGGAAAGGAAGCCATATANACTGCCGTTGGGAACATAACCTAGTCTAGCCTGTGTGGAAACCCCAAAGATGTTCCTCTAAAAGCTAAAACTAGATCTGCCATATAGTGCAGTTATACCGTGGGGTGTATTCCTGAAGCATACCACAGAGGCACCCGGACGTCCATGGTTTCCGTGGCAGTGTTCTCATTGGCTGAGATAGGGAACCAGACTAAATCCATCAGTGGAGGAGTGGATAAGGAAAATGTGGTGTGATCCACAACCTAGTTTTATTCAGCCATCAAAAGAATAGAGTGGCATTGTTTGCAGGAAAATGGATCAAACTGTAGGTCATTGTAGTAAACTATATAAGCCGGATCCAGAATGATGTTTTCTCACGTGTGGTCTTAGAGTGTGTGTGTGTGTGTGTGTGTGTGTGTGTGTGTGTGTGTACATTTACATGTTAATATAGACCTAAAGATAGATGATGTAAAAGAAGAGGGCCATGTAGGGAAAGGAAAGGGAGAAAGAGTACTAGAGACAAACATATGGTATGGTTGGATGAAAGTAGCAATGAAGACTATTACTATAATACAATGAATATACACTAATATAAAAAGGTGGGGACACGGCCAAGTGGCGAGAGCTTCACCTTTCACAGGGCAGCCGTGCATGCCTGCTGCAGCTGATGGTCCTGCTTCCTTGTCAGCATTCCCATTCTTTCCCAGAATCAGTTCCAAAAGTGATGATTTCAAACCACCANCTTCTCAGCCAGAGTAGCCACCAGGAAAGCCTCCCTAAAAGCCTCNCTCCCCATTGCGCCTGTGAGACACCTGCTGAGATGGGGAGNTCAAGCCTAGCCAGGCAGCTTCAGACTGTCATGTCCACTTGCTTGTCCTGTAGACAGGATCTTCCATGAGAAGATCCCTTTCCTCCTCTAAACCTGCTTCCACAGGCTTCCCTCCCATCCGGCCCTGAATGGAAGACTCCAGTCCTCCAGCCGCTAACCAGAAACCTGCTGGTGTTTCCTCTCACAACATCCTGTGTTGTCAATTAAGTTCTGTCGTGCTACCAGCCTGTTTCTTGACTCTGTTACATCGCTCCATCTCCTCTTCTGTGTCCTGCCCATCCTCATTCTGCTGCTTGCTGCAAACCTTATTTCACTAAGAAAGGAAAAACATAAAATGTTCACCTCTGCCTTGCAATTCCCCCTCTCCTATCCCCCCTCCCTCCTTTCTTCCTGGTATTAGAACCTTCCCTCCTTCCACCCCAGCCTTCCAGCTTTGCCCCTCTGCATTGTCAGAGTTTTTTTCCCACCACGTGTTCCCATTAGCATACAAATAAGCTATAAAATCTGTCTTAAAATTTCTCCCCAACTTTGAGCTATGCCATTTTTCTTTCTAGCAAGGCTGTTCAAAATAGTCACCATCTCTGATTCTTCTTATTAGGTATTCACCCCTGAGCTCCATGGAGACAGCCTTTGTCAAAATCGTCAGTGACCTCTCTGGCAAATCCAGTAGCCAATTTTTAGTGTCTTCCTTGGCTCCTTGGCATTCTGTGTGTCTTCTTCTAGGTGTCTTCTTCTGAGTGTCTTCTTCTGGATGTCTTCTTCTGAGTGTCTTCTGGGTATCTTCTGGGTGTCTTCTTCTGGATGTCTTCTTCTGAGTGTCTNCTTCTGGGTGTCTTCTTCTGGATGTCTTCTTCTGAGTGTCTTCTGGGTATCTTCTTCTGGGTGTCTTCTTCTGGGTGTCTTCTTTTGGCTTCTAGGGCTCTCTCTTGCTTCCTCCACTTTCTCAACTTGTCTGTTTTTGCTGAATCCCCCCCTTTCCTGATCTCCAAGTGTTGAAGGATCCTGAACTTAGTATGGGGACCTTTTTTTCCACCTCTTCTGCTGTGCTCACCCCCAAGTAGTTCTGCAATTTTAAATATCAACTGCACAATGAAATTATTCTCTGGTCTCACTTCTTTTTACTCAGTAGTCCCTCAGTTTAGATATTAAAGCTATTTTGTTGGTATGAGACTTTTCATGGCCCACAATAAACCATCAGCTCTGAAGCCCCTTTTCCATCTTATACCCCACAGGACCCTCCCCTATCTAGCTAAGCCACCATTCACTCAGTTGCTTGGGCCAAGCCCTTTGCTGTCACCCTTGAGTCCTCTCTCACTCTCATAGCTTACGCCCACTGCATCATCAGTGAATTCTGCTGGATCTGTCTTCCAACTATCCCCAGACCTGACCCCTTCCTAAGACTATTGTTTAGTTCTCATCAGCACCAACCTGGATTCCTGCAAAGTCTCCTACCCAGTCCTGCCTCTCCACCCTTCTTCCCCAGTCTATCCCAACATANGTGCTGCTTTTAAAAACAGTCTAATCCTGATTCTCTTTTGCCTCGATTTCTCTGATTCCCATCTCGAAGTAAGTCTCAGTCATGTCCTCAAGGCCCTGGAATGCCTTGCCTTCTTGCTCATTCTTTTNCCCCCCAAATATAACTTTTGACTTCATTTGTAATTGATGACTAATGATTGTGTCTATATTTATAAAGCAAAATATAATGCTTGATACATATGTATGAAATGATTAAATCAAGCTAATTAACGTAACCACCTTGGTCACTTTTTGTACATGGTGAAAACTAAAATCTATACTTTTAGGAGAACAGAGTTGCCATAGTTTNGATGCNTTTTCCTGTCCAACTTTTATGTGGAAACCTAGACCCTAGGTAAAAGTATTGGGGCCTGTGGTCTAAAAGCAGATGTTTGGGTCATAGGGGCTCTATTTCGTGGATGAATGAGTGCTGCTGAGAAAGGGACTTTCAGGACAGTTCTGACTCCTCTTCTGTCATGTGACGACATGGTATTCCTTCTCTCAAGGATGCACATGTCGCCATCTTAGAAGCAGAGAGCCAGGCTCTAACTGGCTGGCATTTTGATCCTGGATGGCCCACCCTCTAGGACCAGATGAGATGAATATCTTTCTCCTAAAATGACCCCATTTGTGGTATTGTTACAAAGGTGCAAATAGGCTATCAACACATTTTTAATCATGGCACCACACTGAACAGATCATTATGACTCATTCCTCCGTACTGAAAGTTCCTGCTCTTTGACCTCCACCTTCCCCCAACCCCTGCCCTGTCTTGCCGCTCTTGAAAATGAGTGTGCCAAGAAGCCCAGAGCCGTGTCCTTACTACAGTAACTTTGCACAGGATATTCTCTTCCTGGAGTGTTCCTCCTGACAGCTGTGTGGTCAGATCTCACTTCACTACCTTCTTGGGATGGCTCCCCATAGGATCCTATGCAAATAACATACCAGCTCCTTTGTCTCTCTACTTNGAACCTTTGTTATGGCCCATCACTTTGTGCCAGGAGCTGCTTAGGTCCTCCAAACATTCCTGTGTTGAAGTTCTAGAACTTCTTCTTTCAGACAGATTAAAGGCGTCATCAAGGTCAATGAGGTCATATAGGTGAATGACCCAAAATGACTTCGTCCTTATAGGAAGAGGAAATTGGGGCACTGAACAGAGGGGATTCCATGGGACCACACTGTAAGACTGCTTTTTAGGAGCTAAGGAGAGAGGCCTCAAGAGACCAANCCTGCCACACCCCTCACCTTGGACCTGCATCAGTACTAAGGAAATGAATTTCTGTTGTAGCCTGGGGTCCTTTTGTTATGGCAGCAACTCAAAAATACTGCCCCCGACAGTAGTTATCAGTGCTCGTCATTACAGAGCTTGGCATTTATTTGCTTATCCCGACTAGACTGTAAGCTCTATGAAGACAGACCCATCCATGAATGTGTCCTCAGCAGTAGAATAATATCCAAAACCTGCTCAGATATTTCAGTGTTTGAGTGGCAGGTCCCCTTCTCGGTCACTACTTTCCTGAACTCCTATTCACCCTTCTAAGTCACTGCCGTGACTGCCTAGTGGTTCACACGTTTGCCTCTCTTCATCTCTGAAGCCTTACCTCTCCAGCCTTGTTCCTCACATACCTCTCTGGCCAGGAAGATTGTGTGTGTGTGTGTGTGTGTGTGTGTGTGTGTGTGTGTGTATTGGACTTGGACTTCAGCAAAGATGATCTGACCCTGCAGGGAAGTGAGAACTGTCTCCTTGTGTGCACAGTCCCCTGTTCACCACTAGGGGACACTGTGCATATGGAGGTCAGAGGACAACATGCTGGAATGGGTTCTCTCCTTCCACCATGTGGGAATCGAACTCATGCCATCAGGCTTGGCAGCAAGTGCCTTTACCTCCCAACCTCCCCCCACCCCCCGATGCAAGCCATCCTTTCAACCCTGAGAACTGTATTTGAAGAAAAGGAAATTCCTCTTCTCTGGCCTCTTTACCTTGGCACACTTTCCATCCCCTGACAGGTTGCCTTTGTCTTCCGATCCTTGCTAATCCGTCTCTGTTGGTCACTTCCACGTAGGAAGCTGGTCATTCATTCTGGGTCTTGTAACTCATGGCAGTCTACAGCCAAGTGCAGGATTGGTAGGACTTGGACTTCAGCAAAGATGACCTGACCCTCCAGGGAAGNGAGAACGGTCTCCTTGTGTGCACGTTCTTCTGTTCACCACTGGGGAGAATCCTGGAGCAAAGGAAAACACCAAGGCTGTCCCTGGGTTCAAATTCTGTTTCCAAAGACCCCNGTTTTTCCCTTCTGTGTAAAATGGCAATAGTGGTGCACGATTGCTGTTTATTCCTCATAACTGTGTCTCAGTTGTGAGGCTCAACTGAGCAAACAGAAAGGCCCCCAAATGTTTTTTCTCTGTCTCTCTGCTTCCCACTACATTGTTGCCTGTGAGGCTTTCCTCTCCTGAGGCCCACCAGCCCTCTGCAAGCAGTGCCCTCCCTGTGACAGCCCTAAGCTGTATTCATGTCCTGACTCCCTCCGTCAGCTCTGGTGTGACTGAGGGCAAGTCATGTAACTTCTACGAACTTGTGTTTTTCTATCAACNAGACGGGGGCATTACTATTTGCCCACCAGACAATTTGGCCTCCTCTTGGGAGAAGGACGGGTGTGAAGGTACTTTATAGCTCCTCTCCTGCCCCTAGCCCTAACTCCTTTCTCTGGGAGTACCAGAATGCTAAAGAAATCCTAGAGATGTCTTGCTCTAGGGTGGCAAAGTAAAGGGTCTCCCAAGACTTTTACTTTTCCAGCTCTCCCTGCCTCCTCCCTTAGCTCGGCTTGAGCTGGAAGGCTGTAACTCCATCTGAGACCTAGCTGCTAGAACTTTCTGAGAGCCTCANTCAAGGCTTGNCTTATTGATCTCTGTTCTGCTAGTCCATGGAATGGAGTAATTGACATTAGATAAACCCAGTCTCTACTTTTGCTATGTGCAGATTCTCCTTAGCAGTCTCTCCTAGGAAGACAACAAGGGAACAGAAACCCAACCCAGAGAGAGGGAGCAGAGTCCCCATCCTACCCACTGCAGTCCTCAAGGCACCAGGACCAGGCACCAGGCCTGTGGTGTCCTAAGAAACTCAAGTCATTTTAAGTGCTACCTGGCACCCTACTAAGCTAGAGTCCTT
>LZPO01044398.1:282799-303521 GCA_001675575.1 Neotoma lepida
TTTCCCTGAGACTGAGTTTCTTTGTGTAACAGTTCTGGCTATCCTAGAACTCACTCTGTAGACCAGGTTGGCCTTGAACTCACAGAGATTCTCCTGCCTCTGCCTCCAGAATGATGGGATTAAAGGCGTGCGCCACCATCACCCAGCTGTGGCTTCAGTTTTTAAAATCCACCATGGAACGCAGAATCTAAGACTGGTGATGCCTTGGTTCCCAGAAACAGAAGGCTGCGAACATTCAGGAAGGAAAGTAGTAATCACCTTTGGAAATGGCACTTACATGATTTCCTTGCCAACAGATGGAAGATTCCTGGGAAATTTGCTAAAATCGGTAGAGTTAGGTTACCTGGCTTAGATGACAGCAGCTTCCTTCTCTTCTTTCACATATACCTGAGCTTGTAAACACTTTGACTTCTGTACTAGGCTCTGAGTTTGATGGGAGTAGGGTAGGACCACCTCTCATCAGTTCACTGCTGGATGAGTTCCTAGCCTTCTAAGTACTGATTAAAAGAATCCTGAGGCTGGAGAGATGGTTCGATGGTTACGAGCACTTCCATTCCAGAGGACCTGAGTTAGGTTCCCAGCATCCTATAGGTCAGTTCACAACTGCCTATAACTCCAAGGGATACAATGCTTTTTTCTGGCCTCTGCAGGCACCACACACACACACACACACACACACACACACACACACACCTCATAAATTAGAAGGAAGGAAAAAGGAAGGAAGAAAAAAATAGAGCTGGGCATAGTAATGTACATCCACTTGGGGATGGTGACAGAGGATTCAAAGCTGTAGGCCAACATGGCTTACATAGCAAAATCTTGTCTGAGAGAGACACAGAGACAGATACACAGAGACACAAAGACATACAGCAACACAGAAACAGAGACAAAGAGAGACAGAGAGAATGAATTATTTGATGGGAAAATGGATAAATGTAAACTAGATAATAGGTAAACTTGTAATTATTATACAAGTACAATTAAAATTTGGATAAATTACTGAATCGATGTCAATGTAAAGGTTAGCTCTAAGTATAACAGTTTTAGGAAAAAAGTATGAGCATTAAGATCATTCTGAGTCATTTCATCACTTATAAAAAATAAATCTTAAAAGAATAAACAATGAGTAGATATACAAAATATGACATATCATATATAATGGAGTATCATTCCATTCCATAAAAAGGATACATAATTCTGGCACATCTACAGCATGGATGAACCTTAAAGACTTGCTAAGTGGTACAGGCCAGTCACAAAATTACAAATATTATATGACTCCATTTATGGAGAGTTTCTAAAATCAGAGTCGAAAGGCAGTTGCCAGAGTCCAAGGAACAAGAATGGGCAGTTGTTTGACGCACAGCTTCAGTTTTGATCCTGGAGAATCCCTGGAGGTGGATGGTGGTGATGGATGCAGTGACTCTAAAGTACTAAATGTACCTATATGTATACCTAAAATGGTTAAAATGGGAAATCATGGGCCATGCATTTCTTTTTCACTCCCAAACCAAATACGAGTGAAAAAAAAGTCTCAAAATATCAGGATCATTCTGGGTCTTTCCATCACTTACAGGAAAATCAGAAGAGCTTCACTTTCAAAACATACATACATACATATATATCTATATTATATATATATAGATATATAATTTTGTCTTTTGAGACAGGGTTTCTCTGTAGCTCTGTCTTGGAACTCACTTTGTACACCAGGCTGGCCTGGAACTCACATAGATCTGTCTGCTTCTTCAACATGAAATTACAAGGAATCAACACAAGGAATGTTAGGATCAGCTTCCAATATCATAGAGACTAAGAAACAGTAGATCAAAATGAAGCTTGAGATGAGTTGGAATAACTGGTGCATGACATGGGGATCAGACTGGACCCAAACACTTCCTTCAGGGTGTGCACAAATTGATGAGGGGAAAGTGTGAGGGACCTGGGGGGATAAAGGCAGGCCTCACTGGTCTCCACTGATGAATGAAGGAAGTTTATGGGACAGAGATAACTGGGAAGAACATCAGGTCATCTTAACTATCTAGGAGGCTGCCATGTGGAATAAGGGCAGTCCTTGTTCTGTATCGAACCCTAAGCACAGAATTGGGACACGGTTTGAGGCAAAAAAGCCAAAAGAGGCTGTCTTAGTTAGGGTTTCTACTGTTGTGGAAAGACACCATAACCAAGGCATCTCTTATAGAGGAAAGCATTTAATTGGGGGTGGCTTATAGGTCCAGAAGTTTAGTCCATTATTGTCGTGGTGGGAAGCATGGCAGCACACAGGCAGACATGGTGCTCAAGAAGGAGCTAAGAGGTCTANATCTAGAATGGCAGGCAGCAGGAAGAGAGAGTGACACTGGGCCTGGCTTCAGCATTTGAAACTTCAAAACCCACCCCCCAGTGACACACTTCCTCTAACTAGGCCACACCTCCTACTAGTGCCACTGCCTATGAGCCTATGGAGGCCATTTTCATTTAAACCACCACAGAGGCCTAACTCATTATGTGGCTCAGATTTCTAAACATCTGTTGGAGCTGGTGGCATTTATGGAGTAGCCCGTGTTTGTGTGGCTTCTGTGGAGACCCAGAAGACTGCAGAGCAGCAGCTCAATCCTCTCTTCCCTTTCAGTCTCAAAGCCTCAGGATCGAGTCTGACTCTTCCGTTCTCCCAGTATCTAATGGAGTCTTGGGGCTCTCTTCTCTCAAAACTTGTTCACCCTTTTCTATCCACCCCATTTCCAGCAGCCTCGCCTCCCAGCACTAAAAGACCAAGTACACGGCTGTAAGCTCTTTCCAGCTTCGGGTTTTGCCTTCTCCGTTCACTTTGCATGGACCTGCCAGACTCGTTTTTATAAACTATGCACCACCCAATTGCCTTGATAAAGACCAAAGAGTGCATCCCAGCTGGTTCCCACATCAAGATGAAACCCCTTCTCTCGGCCTCTGACGCTGGCTGTTCTTCCTTCCATCTTTTCAATTCCATATTCTATGACTCAACGGATTTGTTTTACTTAAGCTGTTCCCTTTGATGTCAGCTGCCCGGGGTGCCTTTACCTGTTCCTTACCACTTCTTTTCCCTCAGCCGTGTTGTGCCTTTGTGCCTCTCCCATTCAGGCTCCACTCTGTGTATCACAACCACCATGAAATCCTCCTTAGCTACCTATCCTCACACTCCTCTTTCTGTTCTCTGGTCCATTTGACAAATATTTACTGACCTCTTGTCAAGTGCAGACACCAGATGCTAGATGCTAGTGAACAAGGGAGGAGCGAGAGAAAACGGGCCCCTGACTTCATAAAGTGGCTCAAATAAGTTATTGCGAAGAGGGATGTAAATAGACACTGATACTGAATTGTGGTGTGTGTGTCTGTCTGTGCCTTGTGTGTATCTCTGTGTCTCTGTGCATCTGTGTGTCTGTCTCTCTCTCTGTAAGTATACTCTCTACAATGTGGAAAGTACCCTGAATAGAAAGACAGGTTGATGCGGAGGGTAGGATACCAGCAGAGGGATGGTGAGGTGACTTAGCAGGTAAAGGTGCTTGCTGTATAAGCCTGGTGACTGGTCTGATCCCCAGAACCCATGTAAAGTTAGGAGAAGATTGACTTCACAAAGTTGTGCTCTGATTTCTACATGTATGCCATGCCATGTTCCCCAATTCTTCACATTACACACACACACACACACACACACACACACACACACACACAACTTTCTTTAAAATTAAAAGCAAAGGAAACTAGCACCATGTGATAGATGGTAATGTGAACTAATGTAATGGGAGGGAAGTGGCTGAATTTAAGACACATTTTGGAAACAGACACAAGAGGATATGCTGACAGTTTGTTAAAGGCCAAGGATTAAGAACAGCACCTAAAAACCAAGCTGGCACCCACCTGGACACATCACCCTTACTGGCTAGCCTTCATGGTGCTGGAAGGTGCTATTCACACTGCTGGAGGAGAAAAGTGAGCCTCATCCTCACCAAGCAATGAACCCTGCAAACTATCACCGACCTGACAAGATATGCCCACCATTGCAATAGTGGCATCAATGCTAAAGACTAACCAACCACTTTCTGAGAGTGGATCTAAGGCTTTGTCCAAGAGATGGAATCCATATATGGCACCATTAATAGAGACAAGAACCTGTGGCTAGGTAGCTCATAGGCCCTAGGGGAGAGTCCAATACTATTTTGTGCTAAATGGACCTAGTAGTAAAACAACTCCTAATACTTATTACTGTACCTGTAGATCTGAGCACCTCCCAGACCTCACTAGAAAAGCCTTTCCTTGCAGTAGATGGCAATTAAAACAGAGACCACCCCAACTGGTCAGTGTACAGAGATTAAGAGACTGTGGAGGGTTCAACCCTAAGTAGGGCTTTCCCAAGGCTCAGGATCTTTGAGGAAAAGGGGGTGGAAAAAATATAAAAACCAGACAGAGGTGGTTAGTAACATCAAGGAAACAGTATTTTCCAGACACAATAGGGCAGGTGCACATAGGAACTCACAGTGATTATGTCAACATGCCTAAGATCTGCACAACCTCCAGCCAGACAAAATCCCAGATTGGGGAGAGGGGTCGGAAAGGGAGAGTCAGTATTTATGATGTAATTCCTGGTAGGTCAATCACACACCAGGGCAGGCCCCACTCCCAAACTAGCTGGGCAGTACAAACTGGACTTGAAAGGGGGAGAAAAAACCTTAAAGTTGGGAGGGGAAGGATGAAAGAGTGGTTATGGGGGGAGATGGGGGAGGTGAACATGGTCAAAATATATTGTATGATACTGTCAAAGAATCAATAAACATAATGCTAAAAAAAGAATGCCTCCTACGTGAGAACTCAGCGGAAAGACATGCTGTCTGCTGTGATGGTGAATGGCATCATGGGGAATTGAAACGGTTGTTTAAGGTGTCAAGGTGACTTGTGTGTCCAGGACTCATGCTATGCNGAGAGGTTAAAAGCTCTANGGTTATCAGCACACAGAAGGTATTTGCTGGTCGTGACTGGACAAGCTAGAAGAGTAAGAAGAGGGCCTAGAACCAACCNTCATAGAATGTTTGCTGATGGGATGTCTAAGGGAAGGGAAAGATTAACATGGCNAGAAGGGTCTGGTCATGTTCTTATGTCCACTCTGTCCTTACTGCCTAATTGAGGTAATGGTTTCAATATGGAGTGTGAACACTAGTGTGCACATATTGTTATTTATTAAGTGGCGTAATGTTATTTATTAAGTGGCGCTGTTTACCGTGCGAGAGAAGCCACAAGGTAAAACAAAACCCACTATAAGAGTTTATTAAGGGAAGGAAATGGAGTGTGCATAGGCCTATGGAATGATCACGCAGTAAGAGAGAGAAGGAATAGGTGGAACTCGCTTTTATAGGTCCCCCCCCCCGCACATGCGCACATGCGCACATGTGCATATGGGTAGCTATGCCACGCATGCGCAGATTACGTGATCACACTGCACGGATTACGGATTATGTAGGACATAAGGCCCTAGGATGACTAAGCATCTTGCCTGGCTACTGGACAGCGCACGTGTGGTCATGTGGCTGGGGGAGTGGCCAGGAATTCTAACACATATATACCACGATGTGCATGCGGAGGTCAGAGGACAGCTGAGGGGTTGGTTCTCTTCTACCATGTGGGAGGTAAATATGTTCAAAATACATTGTATGATTCTCAGAGAGCTAATTAACATAGTTATTTACGTGGTTGTATAAATAAATCTGTATGCTTGGATAAAACTTAAAAAAATACTTTGAATTATGTGGCTATGTGGTGAAGGGCANTATGTGGATGCCAAGGAGCTATAGGTGGTTGTGAGTCCCCTGACCTAGGTGCTGAAAACTGAACTCCGGTCCTCCATGGTCTTAACTGCTGAGTCATCTCTCTAGCCCAATGTATAAAACTTCTGAGTAGCTCAGCTACTGACAGCTATTATACACAACTTTAAGCAAACCTAGGAGACCTTCTGTGGTTGGAAAACAAAATAAATCACAGCCACCTACAATGCTTTGTAACCAAATACATGTTGAGTGAACACAGCAGGGCTGACTCAGACTCTAGCCAGGGACTGGGCCTAGTCTGAGAACGCTGCATCCCACAGCTAAGACTCCACAGCCTCCAGAGCACAGCGGAAAGCAAGTACTGAGATCACAGANGGATTTGTGGGGCTGGGTAAGAGTCTCCAGGGGAAGCCACTCTCCAGGTAGCTGAGGAGCTTCTGCNGGAAGTGAGAAAAATGAAAGCCCCTGGAAGCATGGTAAAGAAGAGAAATAAACACAGGCTCCCCAGAGACCTTAATAGAAAGAGCTTCTGCCATGGTAAATAAATAAACGAAATCTTGAAAAGGTAAATTCACACTAATTAATTGAACACTGGATAACACAGAGATTTCCAAGTTGTGGGCCCCCACCTGCACTCCAGCCACTGGAGCAAGCAAGAGGCTAAGTTGGTACAGCTACTACAGGGGATTGCTTCCATGCAAGTGTTTTTAAAATCCTCACAGAGAGACACAGAAACACGTGCTGGGATGGCCCAGCTGCCCCCTCCACCACCAAGCACCAGCCCAGGCAAGCAAGCAGAGCTGTGCTTTCCTTTCCCCNCAGGATTCTAACCTCAGCTTTGACACTGTGGGACATCTCAGAATTGCTTGGGACCCTGAAGGAGTATTTTGCAAGAGACACCTGTTCTTCTGTGTTTGCTGAAATAACTAAGCTTTTCCATGCTTTAAATATGCGNGAGGCAGTAACTTCTGAGGCATCTAGGCTCACGGGTCCGCCTCACCTTCGCTAGCAGTGCCTGTCAGTTGCCAAGCACAATTAGGCACAGCCAGAAGGCCGAGAGCTGAAGTGTGGTCACCCACACAGAGGTGGGAAACATTCCTGTCTAACAGGAGCCCCAACAGGCATGTTAGGCAGAGGGAGTACTTTCTATTATGATCCTTGTAGTGCATCTCCCTGTAACATTATTTTCCCGGTGAGCTCCCTCCAATAAGAAGTGCCTACAAACTGAACTTTGTGTATTATTAATGATCTGCTTTAAATGTGTTATTATGAGTCTACCAACAAGTNAAGATTCTATTAGTTTTCTTAAAAATATGAGTTTATGACTTTGAAAAAAATTACAGAAAAACTAAAAACAAGAAAGGGGTAATAAGGCCGAAGAACTTGGGAAGTCGAACTTCTTTTTGAAGTAGAAGAGATTAAAGGATTTTGTAGAAGAAGCAGGTTTCCCGTCTTCCCATGGCTCTTCCTACACCCATCTTGTCTTCCACACCCCGCTTTATACTCCTCCTAAGCCAATCCAATCACCCCATTTCCTTGCCTAAGACTTATTTATGGTGCTGGGTGTCAAATCCTAGCCTTGTGAAGTCAATTAACTTTAGAGCAATATCCCCAAGCCCTCCTTCCTTAAAACTTTAAGTCCCAAGTCCTAGGGGGCCACACCAGGGTCTGCATGATCCAGCCTTTCTCTTGGAGCCTTTTCCCCACGTCCTCTTCCTTCAAACAGTCCCTTGCTGTTTGCTTTCTTCCCATGTCTTCCAGGAAACCTCCCTCCTCCGAGAGTCAGTTCAAAGATCACCTTTCCTTTGAAGAAACTTCCTTTCGGGCTGCTTGTTCCNCTTTTGTTTGCACTTTCTCAGCAGCAGTCACTGTGTCGTATTGTAACAGATTTACACTGTTTCTTTATCCTGAAGTCAGCGCAATTCTTGACACACAGTAGGTGCTCTGTCAGTGTCGGCCAAGTAAATAAGGCCTTGGGTGAAGGCTAACTTCCTTCTCCTTTCAGCATTTTAAAAGCACTCAGAAAAGGAAAAAGAGATGACTAACACACAGAGTTCAAATGGAACACAGCAGCCATCTTTCCCAGGGTGCCCCCGGCTGCTGGCTAAGAAAAGAATTGAGAGAGCAGGCCCCAGCATCGCTATGGAGTGCTGTCACCGCTTAGCCACAACAGCCATGGTGAGCTAAATAATATGTGGAGCCCAGGGAAAATGGAAACATGGGTCCTCTGTACTAAGAATGCTAAAGTGATACCTCCCCCATTATTACATCTTTGCCACTGTTTTTTTTTAAAAACCCTGCATTGTTAAATTTTCCATGTACCCATATTCAATCTCTCAGAAGTGTGCTTTTATAATAATCCTAATAAGTTAGAAATTACACCCAACCCCACATAAACTTGGCTTATCAAAGATAGTTGTGATGAAGTGTGGCTGGGGGTGTACTGATGAAGAACAGGAAGAAAGAGTTACAAGTTTTTAAAAGAACTTTTGAAATGGGGATGCTGACCTGCACCACTCCAAGTTCTCCAGCAGGGGGCTGCAAGAGAGGAGCGCCACACCCACAATCCCCCAGCAGGCTACGGCTGCCTCTGCACCTAGCGACCCATCTCTTGCCGCCCCTCCAAGTGAACGTCTGCTTTTAGATCAACCCCCTGCTTGGGATAGTAGCCATGGAACCAAATTCCACTAGTGACTGCAGTACTAGAATATGTAGTAAGGAGTGGAGCTGCCTCAGCCAGACGAGCTGACCAGTGTCTCTTGGGGGTTTCATCTCATGGTTCCCTTGCTTATTACCCAGTGCTCCACTATATAATTCAGGGCCAGAAACATCAGAAAGGAGGGCAGCTGAGTTCACAAATCACAATCATTTTCCTAGNCTAATGTCTACAACATAAAATGTATTATCCAACGTCAACAGAATAGATCAGTCTAGGTCACTTCTTAAACTTGTGGGTTCAACTGCCCCATCTGTAAAGAGGATTATGACATATTTCCTAGGTCCTCTTAAAGACCAAAGGAAAGCACACACTGAGGAGACTGGCAGCACGGATTCCCCAAAGTTCACGTCCCTTTTTGTTGTTTGGGGCTCCTGTGTTACTGAGCAGACAGACACTGGAGCTGAAGACGAAAGCCGCTTTCGGAAGCTCTTGTCAGAGAGAGCAGCCTTCACCACCAACAGAGTGTGAAACACCAGCGAAGTCTAATTTGTCCAGGTCTGGCAGCAGCTAACTCTGCACCTGCTGCTCCTGGCCCAGCTTCTCTCACCTAAGAACATGCACACACAGGCATCCACACACTGAGCTCCAAGTGCTTACAACGCAAAAGAAATACACACACCAGAACGAGATCAACTGTACAGGNATGTAACAGTGAGTTCCAAGTGTACCTCGCAGGATACACACCGATGTGCCAGGCCCGTGTGGCAGGAAGTGGATTGTGCATAAACTGAGTATGGTCAGCAGAAATGACCAGGGACACGCTGGAGAGGAGGGTGGGCAGAAGGGACCACACAATCTTGTGGATAATCAAAACAGGGTGTGTAGGTGTGGTGATATTTTACCCAGGAAGATCCAGGGAGGGCTCAGAGCTTATGTAAATAACTAAGGATATACCTTGGCGCTTTCCTAATTATCTACACCGGTTTGCTGGCTCTCACCCAGGACCCTCATGAGGGCCAGTTCTTGCTCTAGAGAGAAGGGTCAGCTGTGAGGACAGGGTTGCTCTTCTGCTATGACTGGATTTCCTGAGAACAGAGCAGGATAAACCTCCACAAGGAACAGTCNTTGACAGCAAGGTGTACTTCTGAGAGGCCCCCTTCCTCTCTCCCCATCTCTACTGCTAGCTCCAATATGAGGACTCTGGTCATACGGCAACCAACACACCTCATACTAAAGGAACAGGAATCCAAATGCACAAAAAAGCAGTTCAGTTTTGTAAGAAACAATATATTTATTTTTCTGACACCACAGCTCTGGCAAGTGGTTTTGTACCAAATTTAATGAAGATTACACAGAACGTTTCACGCATGGGAAGAGGGAGGAAAGGGCAGGAACACAAAATTGAAAACAAAAACAAAATCCTGGATAGCTTTTAGCATTGGTTCCACTCCCACATTGATAAAACTCACTTGGGAATTCCTAAGAAAAGGAGAACAGGAAACAAGGTGGGCAAGGGAGAGCACAGCAGGGGGGGGGCTGAGAGGGGGAGAGGCCAGAGGGCAGCGGAGGCAGAGGCCAGGCCTCCCTAGAGTTCCCCCAGAGAACCCGGTATTGCAGCTGCCAAGGGAAGAGGAGAGGGGGGAAGGTGACAGTCACCAGCAGGGCCACAGGGAAGGAAACACACTTAACCAAGGAACTGGAGGAATAGAGAGGAGGGAGAGAGCCGTGAGGGGGTTCGTATACCGAGAGAGGCAGGCCGCGCTGAAGAGCACGTGAACTGAAAAACACATGGCCCAAGCATCAGTATTTTTAAAAAGAAAATTTCCCCCCTCCCCCCACCCCTCGCTGAACGTAGCTCCTTTTTTTTGTGCTTTTCATTAATACTCTGCTCTGAGGTCGTAGTTTGGTTTTTCTATACACTGGAGTTGAAAGAAAATAGTCCAAGGTCTGAAGATGGATTCTCCACCTAAGTAAACAGCCCAGCACTCCTGTTCTCCTCTTGCCCCAAAGACTAAAGTCTCTGCTAAAATCCCTTTTACAATATAGTACAGTACACACACAAAAAAATAAAGCCCAAATCAAAAGTCAAAAAC
The DNA here is from genome assembly GCA_001675575.1 of Neotoma lepida. Taxonomy (NCBI): domain Eukaryota; kingdom Metazoa; phylum Chordata; class Mammalia; order Rodentia; family Cricetidae; genus Neotoma; species Neotoma lepida. The sequence continues at coordinate 293,344 of LZPO01044398.1, forward strand.
AGAAAAGAATTCTGGGAGAAGCCAGTCCGAAGGACGTAAACACACAGAGAATGGTGCAACACATGACTGATGGCAATTCTCCAAGCACGGCTACAGATTCCCCAAAGTAGGTGCCATCACGGGATCCCCAAGTCCACAAAAATAATTTTTAAAAAATAAATCTTAAAAAAAACACACCTGTTGATTAAATGAATAATTTGTTTTCCGGTAAATTCATACATTCTCGGTTCCCTCTTCCCCCAAAGCAGCCCCGGGTCGCTCTTCTCCTATTGCGTGACCAACAGTGAGGACTCCTGGAACTCCATCAGAGCAGCTCACAGGACCTGGAATCTCATGTCCACAAGGATCGGCACATCCAATCGTAGCAGCTTAAAACATCATGTTTCCTGGGGTGCCAGGTCCTTGGCTAAATCCACCCATGCCCACATCAGCAGCCATGCCCCGAGGCCGCATCTGTGGTGGGATCATGATGTTTTGTTGGGGTCCCATCATGCCCTGCATGGACATCATCATGCCTGGAGAACCCACAGGCCCTGGGTGGGTGTAGAGCCCAGTGGGCCCCCGATCCTTGCCAGGAATCATGCCCACAGCAGCAGCTGGATTGGTCATCAGAGTAGCCTGGCCGGGCATTGTAGACTGTGCTGGTGACATCATCCGGTGATGAGGTCCCATCATGCCTTGCTGGAGAAAGGCTGGTGGTCTCATTGGGTTGTGGCCTGGCATGGATGGAGATGTACCAAGAGGAATGTCTGGAGTTCCTACTGGCCCGGGGCCTCCCATGCCAGGTAATGCCAGTCCCATTCTAGGGGCTTGATCACTCATCATCCCCTGTATGTGTGAAAAGCCAGGTCCAGGGCCCTGTGGCTGTTTGCGGCCTGGGACTTCCCCTCGAGGGAAATACTGCAGTGTCTGGCTGGGCTTCTCTGAAGGGATAATTCGGGAGAGATCAAACTCAGGTATTCCGGTAGCTCCAGGTCGGATTACCTCCTGCAGATCTGGATCTGTAAACACCGAAGGCATGCTGTTCCCCAGGACAGTGAAGGAGTCAGGAGCCCCTGGGCCTCCAGGCTTGCAAAGTGCTGCATCTGCTGTACTTTGGGGCAGGTTGCTGGGGCGACCAAGCGGGCCTTCTCCTGGGAATCCTATCCCTCCTGGGAAGTTGCCTTGTCCCCCAGTGGGGCCATTGTGAGGGAATGGAACCTGCTGAGGAGGAGACTGTACTGGAGGGAAGCCCTGGGGGAAGCCCATCCGTCCTTGAGGTACCATTGGAGGCTCCTGGGACCCATGCCCCATGATAGGATTGTGTGACATCAAGCCAGGCCCCATTGGGACCCCATGAGGAGGTATGCTGGGTCCCATGGCATTAGGAGAGGGCATCTGATTGGAGTGAGAAAGTGGCTGGGTCATTCCCATCGGGCTGAGAGTTGGCATCGGAACCACGGGGTTTGGACCTGAAATTCGAGGATTCTGTGTATTAATGCCCATTCCTAGAAAAATAAAGATACCAAAGGAATCAACTCAACCAAAAGCAACTCACAAAAATTATAACAAATCACATTAACAAAAAAATTATTATGTATCAAATGTTCATTGTGCTAGGAAAAATACATAATCCCTGTCACCAAAAGTTGGTAACACACTTGGAGGCACACAGACCAGCAGCACTGGGAAACAGGCAACACATGATTGAGCTTTTAACTATACATTAAGACAGCATGGAAGACATTCTCTCTGAAAAGGTCTAAGTTAACTTTCAAATGAGCATGGTCTTCTTCATTGGAGCCAGTTCATACAGAAGAAAAGAATCTGTCTGGGAGGCTCAAGTGCAGCCTGTCTTGGAGAAAGGACTCATCAGTCTCTAATTTCAAGTAGCACAAATATCAAGAAGGAAACCAAACAGGTCTTTTTTTTCAATTGGAATTTAGTATTATTTTATATTGCCATAAAGAGGGTATTAGAGCCCCAGGTTACAAACCACTAAAGAAACAGTAACTTATGAACAAGGAACTGCTGCAGACTCGGGGGGATGTAAGTATTTGTTCTCCATGGCACTAAAACCAAGCATGGTAGTGTTGTTGCTTGTGACAGTCACAGAGCATGTCCTAACCTGATTAACTAGGATTACCAATGAATACACAGCATGCCTAACAATCAGGATGAAGTTGGAACCAGATACTCATGGCTAAAAAGTCATAGCTTCCCTGCTGATCAGAGTCACCATTCAGGTCACTTCCTGTTAGTGAGGCTGGCAGGAGTGCACGCGGGAGGGAAAGCATACAGAACATGAGGACAGGACCTGGGATCTGAAGCTGCCTTCCCAGAAAAACAGCCTGGAAACTTGGAAATGAAAGACAGTGAAGAGGCTCTTTGGAACCGCTGCAGAACCCAAACCAAAATGCACCCCACACAAGATCACCACTACAAAACAGACCACACACCCACCTTTCTGACAGGCTCGGAACCACACTGACCCAGCATCACTCCTCTAGTCAAGGCACTGCAGTTTTACAGAAATTGAGAGGGCATACTTTTCAACTTGTCAAGCTTCCATCTAGGTGTTCAGCTGCTGAGTAAACACTTTACAAAGTCGCTGCTTTACTTAGGACCAGCTCCAGCTGGATGTCTTACCTGGCATATTATTCATGGATGGCAAGTTGGGCGAACGAGCTGGAGGGGAGTCATCATCAGAGCTGGCCACCGTCTTGATGGCATCGTGGTATAATGGGGTGGAACTGGGCATTGCAAACTTGGACATTCTGGACATCATAATCGAGAGTGGGTTCTGGGACAGGGTTGGCTCTGGAGGCATGGTGTACGGGGTGCTAGAGGGAAGACTTCCTGGGATGTTCACAGAGGCAGGCTGGCTGGCTGGAGGAGGCGGGGGGCCACCTAAGAGAACAAAGCAAAATAAGGCAAAAGTAGGCATGGAATTTAGATGCTTCTTGAAGGGTGCTGGGTGCTACAGCTAGGACCCAGCAAGGCTGAGAACAAGACAGATGAACAGGGCAGTGTTATTAGAGCCAGGGCAGGAATCATCAGTCTTCTAGTCAAGCTCTGTGTAGAGGGAGACCAGTGTGATGTAGAGGTGATGGATCAGCAGACGTGAAGACAAACATGCCAGAAATGTGCTAGANATATTGGTTAAAGCTTGGGGGAAAGACACCTTCAGACAACTGTTTCATGAAGGACGTGAAGCAAGTGGACCTCTTTCCCTGGCCAATCTTAATTTGACTCAGGTATTTGCATGGTAAGAAGATAGGATTGTGCTCTAACCTCAGGTACTAACCCCAGCACTCGGCACAAACTCTTGATTAATTTTCACCACAAACATGTCTGAGGTGGCTGGCTGTTCCACCCAACTGCGCTAGTGAACTGCTACCCCACAGAGAGATATTTTAGCTTGCTAGGGTAAATCGCCTGCCTTACTCTGATTCTAGTGTTTCTCAAGTGGAGATGGCACCAACCTAGTAGTTAACACCCCAGGGCTACTTCACTGACCACCTCGGTCCCATTTGGAAAATATCATCACCAGCCAGAGCCTCTCCTAGGAAGAAATCCCTGTAAGAAACTGTAGTGATGTGTGACCGCAGCAGTTTACAGGAGCTGCCTCGTTCCTGCAGCCCATACACAGTCACAGGACCCTCCTAGGTCTCAGAGCAGCCCCTCACTCTGGTTGGGCTTATATTCATTCTTTGGTTCNAGTACTTTAGGAAGCCACATTTAACCACTGTTAACATTCTATTCCACCATCATGTATTCAGGCGCAAATGTAAACTATTCAGGGAACTAACACGATTTGCATGCCTCTCAACAGTCCCTCATACACTCATTGCCAGGAATGGATGGATGCTTGTGAATAACTCTATGGACATATTGACAATCATGCACCTTGCAACAAATTTTGACAAAGGCCACTACCTTTGACCATACAATCAAGACCTAAGTCTTCTTAAAATACAAACTCGGGTTCTAGCACCGTCCAGCTACAAGGATGAGGCCATAAGCACACTCACCTGACTCTACACTTCCCAGCATGGCTGGGGAGGCCATGGTGAGGGGTGCTTTATGGTTTGGAGGGATCCCAGGACTCTGAAGGGGAGGTTTGGGAGAGGAGGTCCATCCAGGTGATGGGGCAGGAAGTGATGGAGACTTGAGGTGAACAGGCGAAGCAGCAGCAGACCCCAACACAGGAGGGGACTTAATGGAAGCAGCAGCAGCTGGGCCTGCCAGCATGCCTGCCAGCTGTGATGGAGTCTGAGGGGACTTGAGGTTCCCCGAGGGTGAGCCCAGCATCGGAGACTGGACTTGGTGCATTGTAGGAGANTTCAGGGGGTTAATGCCTGGGGAATGCACCTGGCTGCCTGCCACAGATATATCCAAAGGCTTCCGCCCCAGGCCACGCTGAACTGCAGGAGCTGTGTTGAGGCTAGTGGGGTTACTGGAAGGGTTGAGAGGTAGTGGTGGCATATGACTGAGCCGGCTGTTAGTCCTTTGGTCGGGCCCAATTGGTTCTCTGAGATTCCGCAAGCCACTGTTGCTGCCTGGACCCTGAGACATGGGAAGGAATGGCCTGGGGCCCACACCATACTCCTGCTGAGGGTGCTCACCAAATGGCAGGGGCACCATTTTCTGCTGGGCAGGCAGCATGTCTGAGCTACCAGGGCGTAATTTCATCATGTCCTCAGGGCCTGCCCCAGCCTCTCTCATCTTCTGAGGTATCATCTGAGAGCTGGATCCCATATTGACGCTTAGACTGACATCTCCCTTCATTCCACCAGGAACCATTCCAAACTCAAGCTCCCGACCAGGGCCTATCTGCGGAGGCATTCCTTTTGGGAAGTCACCCCTGGAAGGGCTCAGAGGACCCTCAACCGGTATCCGAGGGAAAATGGGGTTACTTCCTGGCTCCATGTGGCGCTGGGAGCCTGGAATCATCCTGTTCATTTCCATGCCGGGCCTGATGCCCTCCATGCTCATCCCTGGGGGGAGAGCCAGCTGCTTCTCTGCCAGTTGCTGTTGAAACATCTCTTCAGACAAGCCCTGGGGGTTTGGGAACCGTTCCCCTCGGCCAGGACCACTGAAGACACCCTGGGCAGGAGGGAAATTTCGACCATCTGGGATTTTTGGCACATCGTCTGGCCAACTGACTCCAGAAAGACCTGGTCTGGATGCCGGGTTGGGCACATTTGGCCCCTCCATTTCAGAATTTATCATTCCTGCAAACCCAGGAAGACGCATCTGGCTCCCTGGCATGTTGGGGTGAGGAGCCATGCCCCTTGGGGGCAGAGAGTGTGAAATGTTGATACCATCAGGAAATGGCTCTGCCCCAGGTGCCCAGCCTTCACTAGGGGCCATCTGGTATGGAGGGGGAGGCCCTCGGACCACGCCCCGGGGCCCATGCTGATGGACCATCATGTCCTGGAGTGAGCACTGCTGGACAACCACCTGTTCCTGCTTCCTCCTCTTCTCTTCATAGAACTCCTGCTGCAGCTTCAGCCATGCTATCTGCTCTGGAGTCATGTGGTCCAAGTGGTCGGGGCCGATGGGCCCAGGCTGGGAGTTCATAGAGGGTGGAACCATTTCATCAGGAGAAAAGGGCACATCTCTATGTCCTTGAGGGACAAATGGAGCTCCCACATCTGTCCGGGGCCCAGGTCCTTTACCTAGGCTTTGGGATTGAGACATCATGGCCTGTACTGGCCCTTCTGGTTTTTTCTGAGGTCCATCTAAAACCCCAGTGTTCGGCTGGGGACCCCCTGTTTGTCCTGCTGTGAATTCTTTCTCATCAGGGAAAAGCATACGCTGGATATCTCTCAGCGTTTGTAAGGAGCGTTCCCGGTGCTCCAGCTGCTCCTGAGATAGGCCATCAGGGTTCTCTCCCAGCGTCGGGGGCTCACCACTGGACACTGGTGGAGGTGGGGGGGCTTTGGGATCTGCTGAAGAGCTATTGCTCCCCTGGGAGACAGGGGTCACTGCTCGATTGTTGGGTGTCGAATTTGGCCCAGTACCATCTTGGGGCAGTGGAGTGGAGCTGGCAGGACTGCCCCCAGAAGGAATCAGTTTATTTTCTACGCCGGGACTGTCCCGGTCCAGGGGACGCGGGGCTGCAGTAGGCTTGGGTGCTGGTGCCTGAATGGGCGGAGTTGGCTGCAGTCTGGCATTCTGTGAAGAGTTCTGGTCCTGGTTGGTGGGAGCAGGAGGCTGCTGTGGGAGAGGTTTTGGATCATTCCGAAGGGTGGGTATCTGTGTGTTCTGAAGACAATTAAGATGCTTTGTATTACATAATGGTGAAGTGAGCAGAAAGGCAGTTAAAGAAATATGATCTAAGAGTTGTGTCCCAATAACACAAATCCATACTGATCCTGCCTCTCAAACTGTTCATGGATAACCCATATTTGGACGTGGAAACCTGTTTGTTTGTTTGTTTTTTCCCCTTCTTAAACCTTATGCTAAAAAGCACTTCTCTTTCCCTTCCTGAAAATTAGGCTTCAATAACTTCATACATGTGCCAGGCAAGAGCTACTCTACTGAATACTTCTGAGTATCTGTTTTGAGGAACAAGTTTGAGATCGCATGTTTATCATGTGCTTGTGACTTAGAAAAGATTCGTTTCTTGGTATGTGGGTGGTTATACCCAACACCTTTTCCCTTTTCCCTGGTTATATAGACTTCTCAATATCAATCAAAAGGGCTGATGTTTCCAACTGAAAGAGAAACTAAAAGTCACTTGTGGCTTGGTGCTCAACAAGCCAGAGTAGTAGGGAAGGCCGCTCCATGTCAACATCTCCTCTGGCAGAGTGACTACCAGCTTACTTCCTCCTTGAGTTTCCACGGGCCTGGTGTCTCTGGTTTCTCTTTTCAGTTTGTGATCACTGATTCCANATTTGATAAGAGTTTGTATATTGGCTGTAGTAAGACAATCTGCAGGCAGGAAGTGTCTGTAGAGAAACCTGAGACTATCTAGCTCACAGTGTCTCTGGATCTGTTTTTTCCAATCAACAAGGCTGCCCATTTAACAGGTTGGATGACTGTTTATCATTTATTAAGGACCACTGCTACACTACATCCTAGATAAAAGCATGCTCACTGACAACATGGACACGGTGTTTGGAAGATGTCCGTTTTCTCGATCTCAACTGAGCTGGAATGTTTGCCTGTGTGTAGATGTGTATGTGTACATGAATCTTCATGTGTATCTACACATATGAACAGTTTAGTTTCATACATAAATGCATATTTAAAAGTGTCNATGGTGTGTTTATTTGTGATCTGAATATGTATGTCTCTGAACGATCAAAAGCATATTCCATGTCTGATTCCTCATTGGAGGTCACCTTTGCTTAGTTACTATTTCAGGTTTGGTTTTGCTGCCAGTTTGGACGAGTCTGCGGCAGGTGGGTACTGATTTCATAAAACAACCACAGCAGAGGAGACCATTCAGTCTTTACCGATCCCCTCCTCAACTCCTATTCCAATGTCATTTTAGTACCAGTGAAGGTGGAGGTGATAGCTGTATTAGAACTGTCATTAAGTCAATAAAGCAGTGGACTGCACTGCAACATTCCCAGTGCACTCCAGGACAAGAGATTTTTACCCGTCCTCCACCACAAAACAGTAGAGGGGCATGCGGAGTGTGAGGTACCTTTTCTGAGCTTAGGAAAGCCCAAGTAATGCTGCAGCCTGGAGATGGAGCCCTCTTTGATACACAAACTAGACAAGATGCTATCTCTTTTATCTTGAATTATCACTTACTGTCATTCAACTTTTTCTCATGTCTACGACTCATCCCAGGATTGGACTTGATGCTCTTTGAAAGCAGGGACTGTNTCTACAACTTTGAGATCTCNACCTGACCCCAGGATCTGCTACATGACAAATAGGTTTTGATTTCACGTGGAAATATATATGATTACAAGGAACATTGCATACTTTTTCTCTAATGTAGTTTATATTGGAGGCTTAAGACCCAGGCAGGAAACAGACTTACTGTAATTTTGAAAATATCAAGCAATTAAAAAGCAGTTGGCTCAGTGGTTAAGAGTACTTATTCTTGGAAAAGGACCTGGGTTTGATTCCCAGCATCCACATGGAGGTTTTCCACCTCCTTGGGTACCAGGCAGGCATGTGGTACAGAGACATACATGCCAGCAAACACTCATACACACAAAATATTTTTTTTTTTAGAAAAAGCACTTAATGGGCCTCGATTTGAAACAAGAATCATTTGGAGAGTCCCCAGATTCCAATTAGGGTGTCATTAGGTTGAGCTGTCACTTTCTGCNATGTTCTGTAGCCTCTTCTGGTAGAAGAGACTAGTTAGATGATAAGCCTAAGATCCTACAGTTAAATACCCAGAATGTTGCCTGTGCCATCAATTTAATTTATCATCTCTTTTGGGCATTGCAGAACCTTAATGCCATTATTCCAATTGTAAACAACATACCAGGGGGGCTGTGCTTCTCTCTGTCTTGCTGTTGGAGATGTTCTGGATATGGAAAGAGACGATAGTTTCGACCTGGCCCTTCAGTACAGCTTCTGCAGCCCTGCAGAGACACAAGAGACAATGCACTAGCACTTGCTTCTGTTCCATGAGCTGCAATTCTAGGCATGCTAACCTTGGTCTGGGCTTCCAAGGCTCTGGATGGGGTATACAGAACCACTAAGAATGTTGAATGAGAAGAAATCAAAGGAAACATTCTTCATTATTTATGCTTATTATTTACCATCAAATATCTGAAGTTAGAAGATGGCCATGAGCGAATTGCCACAGAGGCATTTAAAAAACAATACGAACCACAACCACAACAAAACACTAAAAAGCTGAAGATCTTCAATTCAGTCCAATCCAGTTAGGTGTTTTATAGAAAATCCTCATTCAAACACCAACTAGGAAGGGTGAACATGGAATCCCAAACCCCTAGAGACAGCACAGGTCTGTGAAGATCCACACTGTACCTGTGAGAGGAGGAGGCGGGTGAAGTGTATACACGAATTGATGAGTAAACTAAGACTCACTGCTTCATCAACCACTTGAAACTGTTCACTGTAGCTACTTTTGGTGAACTCAGAGAGTGTTCTCCTTATTCTAGTACAGACATTTACTGTTTGTGATTATTTTTTTTAAAAAAAGAACACAGATCACAGAAAAGTGTATACTGTGCACTCAACCTGTGTTTCACATATCCTCTCTCTCTTTTCTTCTCTCCCTCTCTTAACACAGCCAAGAGCACAGTGAGAAGAGTGCAGTAGAGTAAGAACTCTGGTCTCAAAACACACAAGACATGCTCACCACAAAGATCCAGCCACCAACTTACTTATTCGCCATCTCAGTAGAAAACACATACACCACTTTGGCTGGAGTCTTCTGAGCAGGGATGGGTTCTGGGGCAGTAGTTTGGCCATGAGAGGGAGTGGAAGACCTGGGGGCTGTAGCAGTTGATGGGGTCATGGAGTGTGGCGTGTGCTGGGAATCCTGGGACTTGATGTGGTCTGCAGAATTACATTCTAAAAGAATGAAAGACTCGCTGTCATAGAGAATTCATAAAAGAATGAATTAACTGCCCCCCCCCCCGAGCCTTCCCACCAGTATTTACAGCATCACAAGACAAATCCACCTGGAAAACTTCATGAGCAAGGTCCTTGGTAAGAGAAAACATCTCTTCTCCTTGTGTATCTCAAATACTCTTTACCCTAAATAACTCACTCTGTATCACTCCTCCCGTCCTCTCTTCTGTCTATAGTGCACATATTAGCCTATGTCTATAATACACATATTAGCCTATGACTATAGTACACATATTAGCATGTCTATAGTACACATATTAGCATGTCTATAGTGCGCATATTAGCATATGTCTATAGTACACATATTAGCATATGTCTATAGTGCGCATATTAGCATATGTCTATAATTAACCTACGTCTATAGTATACATATTAGCCTATGTCTATAGTACACATATTAGCATGTCTATAGTACACATATTAGCATGTCTATAATACACATATTAGCATATGTCTATAGTGCACATATTAGCATATGTCTATAGTATACATATTAGCCTATGTCTATAGTACACATATTAGCATGTCTATAGTACACATATTAGCATATGTCTATAGTGCACATATTAGTATATGTCTGTAGTACACATTAGCATATGTCTTTAGTATACATA
>LZPO01044398.1:320921-334526 GCA_001675575.1 Neotoma lepida
TCTCTGTCCTGGAACTGACTCTGTAGACCAGGCTGACCTCGAACTCAGAGATCTACCTGCCTCTGCCTGAGTGCTGGTATTAAAGGCGTGCACCACCACTGCCCAGCCATAGACACCTGTTTTCAAGTTAGAGGGGCAAGTGCTCTTGTTTCCTCAGTTTTTGATAAGTATGCCTAAATACTNTAACTGAGAAGAATCCATCTTGTTTCTCAGATGACATTATTTAATAATTTTTTTTGTATATGTATGGATGTTTTACTTGCCTGTATGTGTGTGCATCATGTGTGTGCAGTGCCTACAGAAGCCAGAAGAGGGTGTCTGTCAAATCCCGTAGAACTGGAGTTATGAAAGGCTATGAGCCACCATGTGACTGCTAGGGATTGAACTTGGGTCCTCTAGGAGAATAAAACAGTGCTCTTAACTACTGAGCCATCTCTCCAGCCTCTCAGATGACAGTTTTGATTNGGAAATATAATGCTTTGCCAAGATTGCACTCACTGTAAGGGACTAGGATTTGAACCCAGTGCTCCACAGCACTGTCCTAGCTTCTAGGAACTGCTCATTCCCAGCAGTATTTATGAGTGACTGTAGGAGAGAGCAGGCAGTTACCTTAGGATTCATAGAATCAAAACTACGAAAGCCTGAGCCACTCGGCCAGCTGGTGTCAGGCTTACAGAGTTCCTAAGCTCTTGCCATGGCCAAGGCCTCAGCAAACCCATAGGTTTATCGCTAGTGCTTGTCCATTACCAATCCATCCCCCTCTGTTCAAAATCAGTGAATTCCAATGCTGAGGGAATGCCACTGAGGGTCCCAGTGATGGAAAAATTCAGGGTTAGACTGGAATGGTATCTTGTCACTTGCCCAATGCTGTGGCGAGAGAGTCCTGATACCACTTCTTAAACTGCCATGAAGGAGAAACAGCTCTCCAGGAAAGTCCATGGAAGAATCTCAGAGCTTCATCCCTGCCTGGAAAATGAAGGGCTAACTGTCTTTTTCATGAAGTAGGAGTCTGTGTTCCCAACCTCTTCCCTCCTGCACCTTCACCGGGAGCCACCAGCGCTCTGCAGAGAGTGGGCATCACATCATCCTAATGGCGAAGCTCTCACAGAGGTGACCTGCAGATCCCCTGAGAAAGTAACACCCTGCTTTATTCCATGCGCCAACCTGTATGGCTGTGTCTCTTACCTCATCATCCTTCCCCCTAAAATTCCAGCTGTGTGGCATTCAACCTGCCATGCTCCAGAGCTCTAAGTGGCTGGCGCGGGTGCTAATGGTCTCCCCCACCTTTTCCAACCTGACTGTAGTCCACATCGCCTAACANGGGGCAGTCTAAGTGCCATGTGCTTCAACGGCTACTCCCCAAAGCCCCTCATCTTCATACATAAAAACAAACAACCATAACAACAACTGTGTATATGGATATTTAGCCTGCATGTATATCTATGCACCATGTGTGCCTGGTGCCCTCAGAGGCCAGAAGAGANAGTTGGANTCCCTGGAACTGGAATTAAATATGATCTTAAGCCACCATGTGGGTGCTGGGAATTGAACCCAGGTCCTTTGGAAGAACATCAGTGCTCTTAACTGCTGAGCCNTCCCTGCATTGCTGAGTATTAAACACAGGGACTAATGCATGCCAAGCAGGTGCTCTACCACTGAACTACAATCTTGGTTTTCNTACCAGTTCCTCAAGCCTACCCTTCGAGTCCTACCTTTCCTCTCATATCAATTTCCACTAATCTGTTATTCCACCTTTTTGTCTTTAACTGCTTCCCCAAGCAACAATTCTAGACGCTTCGACCACCCTCATCTGATTATCTTCCAGACATTTTCTTAGGAGTCTTGTCCTTTATCTACACATGTTTAGTTTTTGCTCCTGGGCCCTTCCCATTTCACACAAGCAACCTCTTTTCAGTTTCTCTGGAATTGTTGCCCAACCATTTCGGCTTGGTTTTCACTACCATGGTTTGCANGCAGGTTGCTGGCCTTAGCCAAGCAGCCTCCCTTGAACGTTTGACCACCCACCAACCCAGCAGTGGAAGTCACTACTGCCCGTGTGTGTCTGTCCTTTGTTTCTCTAATAGGGCTGCCAGACAGCACTAGCACACTCTTAAGCCAGAAAGCGGACCCCAAGTGAAATTCAGACAACGAAACACAAACTGAACCCCATCACTTAGTGCCTATTATCCTTTAACATGTTCTCATCCCTGTCCTTGTCATTTCCCTAGAAATGATTCCAAGTTTGATCTGTACTGCTCCTACATTGCAAGGTCAGTCTTGTTTCATCCCACGTTGGGAGAACCACGCAAAGTTTTTTGCCTTTTGTTTGGCTTNCATCTCTTTCTTCAGTAACATCTTAGAGTGATACCCTCTTCCCCTTTCTTTTCCTCCAAAGCCATTCAGAAGGTGAGTGGTTTCCTGTTTGTAAATACTCCAGCCAGGTTACTGAAACACCCTCCAGATACAGCCTAACCCAGCTGCCAAATCCACCACCACCGGTTTTTCCNCCTCAGCCTTTTTCTCCAGTTTTCACCTCCCAAGGGGCTGCTCTTCTGGGTTTGTCCTCTTTATTGACTCAAGCTCTTCTGCCCGCCCCTCACTGCGGTAATTTCCTAAGGTCCTTGATTCTTTGGTTTTCTTCCCTCCTGTTCTCCCAAGCTTGGCCATCCCCTCTTTGCATAGGACCAGCAAACCCAAGGTCTAATCCAGGCCTCACTTGAAATTGATGCTGGATTTCTTTTTTTTTGTTTTTGTTTTTGTTTTTGTTTTTCGAGACAGGGTTTCTCTGTGTAGCTTTGCGCCTTTCCTGGAACTCACTCGGTAGCCCAGGCTGGCCTCGAACTCACAGAGATCCGCCTGCCTCTGCCTCCCGAGTGCTGGGATTAAAGGCAAGCGCCACCACTGCCCGGCTTGATGCTAGATTTCTAGCTACTCAGCTTGTCTCCATGAAGAGATCAAAACTGAATCCACCATCTTTCAAAATTGTCACCCTTCTCAATTCCCTGTATTTTCACGTAGGCCCCAAACCTTGGGGATAATCCTGACTCTACCCCTCTTGCTCCTTATATTCCTAGTCATCAGTGTTCATAAATTCCTCCTTTAACCAATTTATTGTTTTTTTTTTTTTCTATTTCCAAGTNGGGACTGCTGGACAGACAATCCTGGTTCCAGTTTCTCCCTTAGTCAATCAGTTACATGCTCCTTCTCAACAGAACTTCCTAAAGATGTCTATACATACTCCAGTTTATACAGTGCCCATTCCTCTGGCCAAGTCTCATGCTGAGGTCACCTTTGGTGCCCATCTACTCCAAGAGCTTAACAATACGGTGTAACAGCAATAACACTGACTTCAGAGCTATGCAAACCTCAATATTGAATATTGAACTACACTTTTTAGTCAAGAAACTTCAGGTAACACCCCCTTTTTTCTTTCTCACTCTTTTCTGTTCTTTATATCACCAATTTGAAAACACGCCTAAATATGCAGCCTTGAATACCACCAACCTCTTACTGTACGTCCCTTTTCCCCGCCCCCAACCCGAGAGCAGACTCATATGCCTATTTTGGTTTTGAATCATTTATCATTGCTATATTTATCAAGCATCTACTAAATGCAGGGCATATTGAAGTATCAGAAAAAAAGATTTAGATGTGCAATCCTGTGTTTGAGGCTCATCAGACTTGGGGAGTTCATTCATTTAAAAATTAAAATGTTGANTAAGTGCCCATTATGTGCCTTGTGCAAAATAGTAAAGAATCAGAAAAGAAAATATAAGGCATTTTTCCCCCTGATGTTGGGATCTGAGGTCTACCTAGTTAGGAATACTGATAAATAAACATTTATAATCAATTACAATAACTGATATGGATAAATACTGGGTGTTGGATGCATGCAAAAGAGATGCATGGAGGTAGACAAGAGACTTAATGCAAAAACATCCAAGCAGAATCTTAAGGAATGCGTAGGAGTCAGCTAAGCAGAGGACTCGGCAATGGGCAAGGGCTCAGCTGTGTGACAATGTATATAAATAGCCACAAAGCAAGAAAGGAGGTGATAAATAAATGGCAGAGCAGAGGCAGAAAAGCAAAATGGCAATCNGAAAAGATCTGTTATTTGAGGGGGGAAGGGCCAAGTCAACCTTGCTTCCTTGAGGTGGAGGCATTTGAGGCAAACTGAAGGTCAGGTTGGTTCAGACAGGCAGCTGAGCCAGCACCTCACTCCTTGCAGTGTCCTGCATAGCAGAGGGACAGCACCTTGTTTGCTATGATGACATCTAGGTTTTCCTCATAAAGTGTGTTCCTCTGCTTTCCCCAATGCATACCTGGTGAGAGCTACTTCTGGGTGGACAGCCTCTTGGTCAGACTGCCTGAATTTGAACCCCAGCTCTGCCACCAGTAAGCTGTGGCCTAAGAAAATGAACTTGACTAGGCCAGACCTCGTGGCATAGAGTAATGATATTTTTCTTCCTCAAGCATTGTGGGTCTAAATGACTACGAGTGGCTACATACAAATAGTGCCCAAGATAAAATCACTACCCAATAGATGCCGGTTATTGTTATGTTTGGTTATCTCCAGATTGTCCAAAGTGGGATAAGCTAGAGGAAGACATTTTAGGGCCACCGAGAAATCCCCAACAATGTTCCCTTTATACTTCTACACAATTTCACTCACTGAGATCTCCTTAATGCTCCTGGCACATTCCTTTAAATTCTGCCATTAGAAATTCATACCTTTGGATATAAGATATCACTTCCCCAAGCCTTTGGGAGAAACACAATAAAGGGTTAACCCTGCTTTATTCTAAGAAGTTATCTGGCCACAGTCATATCTTCTGGAGCTGCAGACTGCACCGAAGGAATATTATGGGAAGAAAGAAAAGGCTAACTCTGAAACCTGGAGGTCCTTCTTTAGAAACTGAAGCCAGGCAGATGCTCTAAGGGCTTTCTGAAGGTAGCCTTTCTGGGATTGGAAGAAGGGGTTGAAATTGCAGAGAGATGCCAAGAAGTCAGAGGAAAATAAAAACAAGGTCTTTAGTGCCCAGAAAGGCAGGCTTTGCCAACTCACACAGCTCTGACCTTGACCTGGGGAGTCTTTATCAACCCCCTATCTCCACTCTGTGCTGTTTGAGAATAAGCAATTTGGGTCAGGATCAGTCTTGACTCATAGGAATTGAGGGCACTATACAGATGACCAATGACCCTGTGTTAAATTGTTTATTACTTTACATGTTTGATCTTTTATCATTGATCATATGTGTAAAATTAAGCAGGAGTGGGGGAGAGTGCAATAGAAGCTGAAGAAATCTTATAGCTCAATTGAGGAAGCAACAATAAANAATGTTTATTAACAGTTAAGATCTTAATTGAATTACAGGCATGCTAAAAACCACAGGCTTCCAGAGAAAAGGAAAACAAACCATGACTCAAGAGTCTGGGGAAAGGAGTGACAATTTCCTGAAGGGCCAAAGGTTAAAGGGGCCTTGTAAGAATGTGACTTGGAGGAAAGGATGGCCANGAGGGACAGACAAGGTGCCATGTCAGACACTGGAAAAGAACACAGTAGGTGTGTAGCTGTGAATCATAAAATAGGAGTGGCAAAGTGCATTAGAAATGATCAGAGTGGCAGCTGTCGTTTACAGAGCAGTTACACGGGCCAACCCCAAGCCTCAACAGTTTATATTATCTTATTTAGTACACAGAGCTGCTCTGTGGGAGAAGCACCTTTCTAATTCAGAAAGGTAAGTGACTGTCCTAAAGCCTGCAGCTGAAGTGTAGAGCTGAGGTTCAAACCAGTCGGTTTGAGGTGGAGCTGGCTCTATCCGCACCATAGCCTCTGTCTGGACACATGGTGGGGTCATTGGGGAGTACAGTTGGGTAAATATAACGGGAATTGGGGCTGCAGCGGTGGCTCAGCAGTAAGAACACTTGCTGCAGAGGACCCGGGTTTGGTTCTCAGCATCCNCTNCAGGTGGTTCACAACCACCTGCAACTCGAGCTTCAGAAGATCTTACGCATTCTTCTGGCCACCAAGGGCACCTGCACACAAGGGCATACATTCTCAAAGACTTATCCACATACACATAAAAGAAAAAAAATTAAAACTCTTTTTAAAGACACAGTGAAAATTAATTAAAAGAAATAATCTAGGGAAAGCATATAAAAAAGATACATTGTTAATTTAAAAAAAAAAAAATTACACCTGACTCAACACTGTGCAACCGCCTCCTGCTTACAGCATCCTTCTGGCTGTGACTTATAATTGTGTGCCCAATTTACAGATAAACAAACCAATCCGGAGAGGTTAAATAACTTGCTCAGGCCTCACAGCTGTTAAATAGCACAGAGGTCCAGACTTAAATGTGAGGCTAGTGGCAAAACCCGTGTTGTAGCTGCCTCCCCTTGAGCAAGGGAAACCCGTGTAGCTGCCATTTGCNTAGTATTCTTCAAAGCATTTCCACACGCACAGCCACGTTTGATCCTTATGCAAATCATGTGCCAGGACCAGGAGATGGCGAGCCCATAAGAAGCAATAATGATAGAATCATTAACACTCTAAGCCGATGCCGATTTGAGTGTTCTCCCTGTACCTGGCACCATGCTAAGGGCTTTCTAAGCTAATTCTATTAGAGAACAACTCTATAACTCAGCTTCTATTATTAGCTCACTTTGCTCAAGAGAAAATGGGGGCTCAGGGAGGTTAATGAAGGAACTGGGCTTTGAGAAGTTACAGGACTTGCTCACGTGATGATGAAGCGTTGCTGTTGAGGATGCGCACAGTTCCCTGGTGTGGCACCCATACCTACCCTTTCTTTGCTTGTTGCTGTTCTAACTATTAACCGGCAGCTTTGGGAAGGGAGGTTTGCAGAGTGAACAGCTGGCAAGGGAAGCAGCCAAAGCATACATCTAGAGTGAGANACCTGGTCATGAAACGATGCAGACCACGAGAGGGAGAGGAGGACGTTTTGGTGCAAAGCCGTAGCCGCTCTCTTCTGCAGCACACCAGTGGGGATGGGGTGAAGGCAGGACTAGCAGGACTAGAAACTGAATTTCTAGCTTAGAAACTGGTAGAAAAGGGGCACTGGGGTCAGAAAAAGAAGGGTTGAAAAGTTCCCAGATCTGCAGTGAGATGCCACCACATACCGACTAGGGGTGGCTACAATGAAAAGCAGACAATACCAAGTGTTGGTAAGAGTGTAACACACTCTCTCTCTCTCTCTCTCTCTCTCTCTCTCTCTCTCTCTCTCCTGTATAGGAATGTAAAATAATGCAACCACCTTTGAATATTGTTCACTTGTTTCTTAAAAAGTTAAACCTCATCTCTGAGAAGCCAGTCTGGTCTACAGAGTGAGTTCCAGGACTGCCCAGGCTACACAGAGAAAACCTGTCTTGGAAAAAAAAAGTTAAATCTGTGTTTTTCACATGCCCCAACAATTTCTACTTCTAGATTCTACCTAGGAGAAGTAAAAATATATACTAAAAACTTGCCTGTGAGCACTCACAGCAGCATTATTCTTAGTAAAAAAGAAGAAACAACGTAAAGGCTCAGTTGATGTATGTATAAACCAAATGTGGTGTATCTGTACAATGGAATATTATTTGTTAGTAAAAAAGTGAACCACTGACACCCTAGAGTGTAAANGTATCTCGAAACTACTATGCTAAATAAAAGATGCGAGACACAAAAACCAGACCAAACCAAACCCAAACCCTGCATGCTNCTTGATGTCACTTACATGAAATGCCTGGAAAAGAATTCATACAGAAAGTGATTTAGTGTGGGTGGGAATGAGGACTGACCACAATAGGAATTTGGGGGAGGATAGTGTGGGGATTAAACCCTGGGCCTGTGTGCTAGGCATGTAATCATCTACTGAGCTACATCTCCTACCTACAAACAGGCAGAGATCATAGGAAGCAAATGTTCTAGAGCCACATGATGACAGTGGTGGTTAATTTACCAGAAGTGTAGAAACGATAGCACAAGGAACTGGCTTATTTTAGGAAAGTGAAGGTGATTAGGAAGGAAGAAATAGAGTTAAAATTTAGAATTATGAGTGACTGTTGGACATGGAAGAAAAGACACCCTCCCACGCCCCGGAAGGTGATAGCAGAAGCTGGAGACCAGAAGTAACAGCTGGATGAGCTCCTCAGAAGAGAAGGCGTGCAAGAGACTAANAAGATGCCACAGGCAACACCTCAGTGTCACCACCTTTAAGACGATGATTTAAGGGCTGGGGAGATGGTTTGGTAGGTAAGAGTACTTGCTGTCCAAGCATGAGGACCAGAGTCCAGATCCCAGCACCCACATAACAAGCCAGTGTTCTGGTTGTCTGTGCTGCCTATAACCTCAGCTCTGTAGTGGGTGGAGACAGAGGATCTCTGGGGTGTGCTGTCTTCCAGCCTAGCTGAGAAAACACAAGCTCCAGGTTCAGTGAGAAACCCTGCCTCACAGGAATAGCTGGTGAGTTATAGAGGAGGAGGACACTCAAAGCCCTCTTCTAGTCTCTGTATGCATACACAGGCACATGCAACTGTACACACATGTACACATACACCAAACAGAGACACACAGTCACGCACATGATAATACATAAATAAGTAAATCTTTAACAGAGTTTTAAGAAGACAATGTCAACATCTTAGTAACAATGTATCCAGCTTCTATTAAACTTTACTTATGTCCTTTAAGCCCTGGATGCTTGAACTGTGGGTTGTGGCCTGCTGTGGCACAGCTGGAAGGTGGGGGGTGAGGGGTATCACAGAAACATTGGNAATAGTGAAAGGTTTCTAAATCCACAAGGATCAAAAGTGCTTCAAAAACCTAATGCGTAATGAGCTCAAGGTGAGCACAACACATGCTCAATCTGCCCTGCACATATCATAAGACACCAATAAAAGGAGCTTGAAATACCTCAGCTCGCAAGACAATTGTATGTTATGGGCTGCAGTGGTTTTTCTTGTATACACAAAGATTTCTGATCTTGTAGGAACATAATGGTTTATGGAAAACAAAGACTTTTCATATTTTCCTCCTGTCATTCGTCAGCAAATTAGTGTAACTTTGAGCAGTATTGTATTAATGTGTTTTGTTTACAAAATTCCTATTCATGCCCTTAATTTCACAAGTATTTACTAAAATCATATTATCTGTTTTGCTTACATGAGAGATAGAACTGTATAAATTACCTGTTGCTTATATTTGGAAACATTTAGAGAAAGTCATTTATGTATAATACAAAGACGTGTGAATGTTCATACCTGTTTTCATTCTGTTTTAGAATCTGTTAAAGTTACAGCCTCAAGATTTTAGTTTGAATAACTTTTTGTTGTTTTTCGAGACAGGGTTTCTCTGCATAGCCCTGGCTAGCCTGGAACTTGCTCTGTTAACCAGGCTGGCCTCGAACTCAGAGATTTGCCTGCCTCTGCCTCCTGAGTGCTGGGATAAAAGCGTGTGCTGCCGCTGCTGCTCCCACTACCACTCAGCTAATTTGAATAACTAAATCTGTCAGACTTTGAAAAGTGGATTTTGCTGTTTTCTTGCAAAAATAATTTGGAAAAAAAATGTGGCTCTAGTTGATTGTCTTCTTTGGTAATCCGTCTGGTAGCAGCTTAGTAACTAATGTGATTTCTTCCTCAACAGCATAGTTCTTGTCAGGGTGCCTGGTAAAACTGAAGAGAACCATTGCTGTGTTTGTTTCTCCTGTGCACTGAGCTCAAACAAAGTGTATC
Organism: Neotoma lepida; assembly: GCA_001675575.1. Taxonomy (NCBI): domain Eukaryota; kingdom Metazoa; phylum Chordata; class Mammalia; order Rodentia; family Cricetidae; genus Neotoma; species Neotoma lepida. The sequence continues at coordinate 330,651 of LZPO01044398.1, forward strand.
ACTCTCTAAAAAACCTNCTGTCTGAATGGCTTGACTTTCATAAAGCCATTAAATGAATTTGGGTTTGGGATTAGAACAGAATTTCCAAAATGGCCTTAAACATACTTCTGCCATTATATACTGAATATTTAAAGGACGTGACGTTCTCAGCATTGACAATCATAAAATNAAAAAAATTGACCAACACTGAAAAANACTGGAGAGGCTCTACATCTTGCAGTATCAAATATTCAATCAGGATTTAATTCTTTATATAAAAATAAACAAGCAATCCATCTCATTAGTATGCAAGCTTGCTTTCATCTTTAATAAATGGTAGAACTATATGCATATCAAAGAATTGTTTTAAAATATATTTTTATGATAAATTATCAATAAATGTTTGAGCTATATGACTATTTTAGAGATCTATTGTTAGGGTCTTCGAGAAGTCCTGTAAAAGAACACCAGACACGATGCAAGAGCGTTCACCATCTCAAGAATAAAGGTACCAGCATGCTGGAGCCACGCATCCAATACAAAGGCAGAAATGGCGACCCCCAAGAAAAGCTTGCAGGCTCTTTTATACACAACTAAGGGAATTCTAAAACCAGTGAGATCATTCTATCTAGGATTGGCTTACACAAGTGGCAATCATATGAGTATACTTCTAATTGGTTAGGGCTAGCAGGGGTGGGCTAAGGCTATAGCTTTTCCATTCTTGGGCAAGTCTGGACAAGTCCCAGGTTTTGTCCTTATTTGGTTATCACCTGGGGGGTGAGGGGGGGATGTCAGCCCAGGCCTAGTATGTGCAGGAACTGAGACCTAGTTCTTAACTGAGTTATTAGTAGCTTGTCATGGGATTTTCCTGGACTTCTCAATATACAGGATAACTTGGAATGGATTGAAAACCTTTCTCTGTGTTTTGGTGTTAAAAAGAGAACTCTACAAACACTTAGACCCAAACTAGTAATCACGCCAGCATTAGGGAGTGTCTCCCCAGCAATGGAATGATAGGCCCTCTCAGTCTTCAACCATCAAGGTGGCTGCCTGCTGTACCACCCCGGGATCAAGCTGTTTGCCCCAGTACTGAACTCTGAAACCAGGAGGAACTCAGAGACTTTGAGGTGAATTGTGCAACTCCTTTCCTTCAGTCATGGATATGTAACAGAGCTGGGCCTGCAGCTCAGTGGCAGAGGGCTTGCTGAGCATGCATGAGGCTGTGGGTTGAATTCCCAGCACCCCCCGCCCCAGATGAATAACAACAGATCAAGATAGTATGAGCAGTCTAGGATTATCTTTTTGGCCAATAAAATCACAGATAATCCAAATACCATAAGTAGTTATCACTATGACAATATAACAGTAGTTATTGGACCTGCCCATAGATTTTATTAATGCCTTAATAAGAAGCATAAATATTATTATATTGCAAATTTTGTTTGTCTATTTAGACCATTGTATTTCATTATAACTAGTTTTTAATNGTATGTGTTTAATTTTATGTACTTAAAATAATTCTGTCCATATGCTTTACAAGACTGGGGTCCCATTGCACATAAGCCCTCAATGACCCTGGGGTAGAGGAATCTTTCCTGGTTCTCATCTTGAACCACTATCCAAAAAAAGAAAAAAAGAAGAAAAAAAAAAAGCCTTTCCCAACGCCTGAGATCCCACCATTAGAGAACATTCCCTTTGGGTTTTTAAGATTCCCATTAAAATGCAAATGCCCCCGAAGGAGAAGAACTTCTCTGAGTGTTATTAGTTAACCCCTTAAATGGGGTTGCTTAGCAGCTAGCTGAGCGCAGCATCCTACAATTCAATTAAACAAGCATTTATTGACCTGCGGCCACGGGGAAGGACCCAGGCTTGGGGATACGGAGCCCATCGATCCTCCTGTGTTCCTCCCCTCAAGGATGTTTGCAGTCTAGCAGGGGAAATAAAACAGGTTCAAAACAGACAGAGCAGAAAAACCCGCTTTCCCAGACTTGCAAAGAGCAAAGTCAGCTCTGCGGGAGAGANGGCTGGGGAGACAAGGCAAGCATTTCCGTTTGCATTCTAGAGGGGTTGAGTCTGGACTCTGTGCTAGGCCTGTGCTAGGTCCTCAGAATCCAAGTCTTCCAAATTCACTGCCCAGGGCTGAGGATGAACAGGTAAACACAAGTTAGTTGCTGGTGTGGGCTTCTCTGTTGGGATAGAACAGTCCCGGGAAACACAGCAGGAGTGACTCAGAGCTTCCGGGGACCAAAGAGAGATGAACGTGTCAAAGAAGTGAGCTGGATCTAGTAGAGTTCCTGGAGGCATACTAAGGGGCCTGTACTGAGGATGCTGGGGTTTTAGGGTTAGTGGGGAGCCGGACAAGAGACGGGACTGCACTGTATCGAGGAAAGACCTGACACCTTCTTATCCTTCCCTTTCCAGACAACCAGAAGGCTCTTCCAGGAACGGGAGATACTTGATTTGTCCTTAAACTTAGCATGAGAAAAATTTCAACAAGTGGGGACAGGGTTGGGAGAAGAGTTTCCTGGCTTGATGAGATGAGGTACAAACTGAAGCAGAGCACTGTGGGGTCCCGAAAGCACAGAGTGGTCCACCTGAAAGCTTCATGGCTGGGGGCGACAACATGGCAGAGTAGATCTGTTGAGTCAGACTCTCTGTGGGCAAAGTGGGCTTGCCTAACTCCACTGGCAATCTTGTTGCTCTGTACCTGGAAGAAGGTTAAAAAGGAAGGTGGCGGAAAGGGAAGGGTGCACTTACAACACACCGCGGGGGTGGGGCGAGGGTGGGGGGTTCAGAAGGATCACGGCCATGACAGGACTTAAGGGGGCTGGCCAATTTGGGATGCAGTGTATGGAGACTGACCTCAGGGGTACTCCACGGACCCACGTAAGGATAATGGGGGATAGATTGTGGAAATGGCAGAGGAAGAAGGGAAAGGGCTGATGTAACTGATAACAGGCTGGCGAGCTTTCTTTCCATGCCTCACTGGGCAATGAAGTGGGAAGGAAAGCTGAGTCACAGGTAACATCAGAGCGTTGAGAGATGGATGTTAGGAATACCTGGGGCTTCTATGAGGAAAGCAGGGGTCTAAGATGCTTGGGGAGGAAGATGATGTATTTTAGGCAGGAAGTGTTCAGCACAGAGAACCCACTAAGTCATAATTTTGATTTGGGGTGAGCATCCCACTGTAATTAGTGGGACGCAGGATGGGGCGCNGGTGGTACAATGACACTGGACAGAGGCTGAACTTACTACCATTTTGTTAAGAGTCCCTTAACGAGAGGGCAGGCAGGAACCCTGGGCTGTAAACTCAGGCAAGTTGCCCCTTTTCTTCCCAAGAGCTCCTGGTCTGTTTTCTTGTTGTAAAAACCAGGCAATGATAAAACTTATCACCCACTCATCTCTTGGGAATGCTGCAAAGAGCAACCGATACACATACATAAATAAGTTTAAAGCTCTCAGCAAGAACGGTGTGCTAGAAATGCTAAACAATAATAAATTCAGCCACCCCTTCACCAAGATAGTAAACAAGGTGTCTTTTTAAAGAGCAAATGTAGTTAACCAGGTACTAACTTTGAGTTATATAGCCTCTAACAACAGGTAATTAAATCTAAACTCCTGATTTGAGTTCTCTCATTAGAGGGTCTCAGAGTGACCCTAATACCTTCATCAAACTGAGTCCTAGACTATATAGCAATTAATTAACACGAACATTACTTTATCATCCTCTTCCCTTCTTAGTATCCTGCTATGCCACTAATATCAACAGACACACATTAGGCAGTCCCTACCTTCAAGCTGCACTCTTTGTCACACCCCTGAGGTCCGTCTCTTGGCAGAATGGTGCCATATAAAATATTCAGACCCTAGGTAGACTGCGTGCAGGCTACAAGGGGA
>LZPO01044398.1:340195-352128 GCA_001675575.1 Neotoma lepida
AGCGGAGGAAGGCCAGGGAACCTCATGGCAAGGCCCTGCTCTAAAGACAGCTGTCCAAATTTATCAGCTAAGGGAGTAACTGAAGTCGTGCCGCCATTAGCCAACAAGAGGGAAAAGCTGACAGCAGAGAAAACCAGCTGGAGCTGGATGGAGCCAGAGTCAGAGTTGGAACTGAAGCCCAGAGTACACACCTTTAATCTCAGCACTCAGACGGCAGAGGCNGGCAGGTCTCTTAGTTCCAGGCCGAGCAGGCTACATAGAGACCCTGTCTCAACAACAACTACTACTGCCTGGGAATGGTGAGGGGATATAACTGGAGAGAAAGANTACAAATGGCAAGCTAGAGAGATAGCTCAGCGGTTAAGAGTACCGACTGCTCTTCGAGAGGTCCTGAGTTCAATTCCCAGCAACCATATGGTAGCTCACAACAGTCTATAATGAGATCTGGTGCCCTTTTCTGGTGTGAAGGCATACATACAGGCAGAACACTGTATAACTTAATAAGTAAGTTAATCTAAAGAAAGAATACAAATGCCATTAAGGCAGCAGTTCTCAATCTGTGGGTCANGACCCCCACAGGGTTTGCATATCAGATATTTTCATTATGATTCATAACAGTAGCAAAATTACAGTTATGAAATAACAACAAGATCATTTTATGGTTGGGGGTGGAACTGTATTAAAGGGTCGTAGCATTAGGAAGGTTGAGAACCACTGTATTAAGTCCTAAGAGGGGAAGTATTTTAAGTTTAATCTGAGTGAAAGTAGGCATGTGTGATGTGGGGGACCAACTTACATTTTTAAAATACTTAGCTGTTGTCAACTTGACTGCATCTGGAATCACCTACAACGCAAGTTGCTGGTCACTCACTCCCAGGAGGGATGTTCTTGATCGGTGTGTTTGAAGCCGTGAAGACCCACCCTAAGTTCAGGCAGTGGCCTCTGATGGCAGTTTACATGAAAGGTCAGGGAAGAAGGAAACTGAATTTTGCCTACTCGCCCTCACTCTCACTGACAAATTCATCTATCCTGATGCCACAGCACTCCATCACCCATGTTAGAATTAACTTGTTCAGGATTCCGACAGAAGTTAGTACAGACAGAAGACCAACAGAATCCTCCAGCCCTTTACCACCTGATCTGGACTGCTGTGACATCCAGCCTTGTCGACTGAGCAACTACTGGATTCNAAACCTCACCAGTGTGAGGCAGCCATTGCTGGACTACCTGGAACTACATCCAATGAGCCAATATAATAAGCCCCCATTTAACATGCATATTTACTCTCTCAGTTCTGTTCCTTTAGAGAACTCTGACTAACACAGTTTCTACAGATATTAAGATTTTATTCATCCTAATGGTTATTGTCATATTTAGAACTGGACTCATGAAGACACTTAAACACACATACATAGCACACACAATATATATATCTTTAAAAAGCTCAGATGCTAGGCTCAGAAAACTCCAAAAGTAGCACTAGACAGCAGTTCAAGATCTAGAGCTAGGAGTGATGGCATATGCCTTTAATCCCAGGACTGGACTCAGGAGGCAGAGGCAGGCGGAACTCTGAGTTCGAGGCCAGCCTGGNCTACAAAGTGAGTTCTAGTACAGCCAGGGCTACACAGAGAAACCCTGTCTCAATAAAACAAAAACAGAAATCAAGGTCTGNATAACAAAGTGAAAATTTTGCCTTTTTGAAAAAAAAAATTTTAAAGACAAAAAAAAAAGTGCTTAGCTGAAACCAGTATCACTTTATTCCATCCATCAGTTGTACTGTCTAAGCCAAAACTTAAGACACCAAATAAACTTGTGCACACACTGGAACAGAATATTTAAAATAAAGATTAAAAGTTACAACAATCTGAGATAATGCTTCCAGAACATTCTGCTGCATTCACACACACCCTTTTTTTCTTCCCATAAGGGGATCATGCTTTGCTCGGTTGTGAGAGCCTTCCGTAGTTACAAAAGAAATATCAGACTCTAGAGTCAAATTCCATCCACGGAGAGCCACAGGTGAAACAAAAAACCACAGAGATAGCAGGTAGGGTATTTGATAAATAAAGCAAGATAGAAGTAACTTAGGACCACCAGACTATACCAGCTTTCTACAGGGCTTAATAAATCCTAAACATAACTATAATAAGCCAACAATGACCTTGGCTAGTGTGCTCCATGGGTGTCATAAGATGCTCACATTGCCATGAATTTAGCCCACATTGTCACTTGTAAAAATGCAAATCTAATTATTTTACTGTCATGGTTATTCAGGAGCCAATAAAACAATCCTGAATTTTTATGTAATTGTTGCAGGAAGCTTGGTACATACTTCTACACTCAGACAGGCTTCCTATGGATCCATCAAGCTCTGGCCCCATAAAAAGATGCAATGAGGAGGCCCTTTGTATAAATAAGACACTTTACTTTTAGTCGTAATAGATTTGTGAAATTCGTTCTCACNTCACTCCTCCAACGACAAGAGACCAGGAGTAAGTGAAGTTACAACAGTGATCCTACCCTTTCGCCTCAGCCTCATTATTGCTGGTATTNAGAGAAACATCTAGAAACATCATCTCAAAGTTAGTCAAAACAAAGACCCAGGAAGACCCAGAGCCCACCCTGGATGACGCCACTGTCACAATGCAGTAGCACCTCTTACTTTTTAGTACTGGATCTAAACGCACCCCTAGATGCCACGTGCTGCCACCGTGGTTCAGAATCGTGATGCAAGAAAGTTGTCNTTAGGAGCTTTTGTGATTTGGGTTTCTATATAATGAGTTTCTCACTCTTACTCTCTGTTTTTGCCCAGACTAGAGAGTGAGTTAATTTACCTCTAAGTACAGTGTGAACTATCATGTTTCATCTAAAGTTAGGGGCTGTGGCTCGGTGATACAGTACGTATCTAGAAGGCAGCGGTCCTGGGCTCCTTCCCCAGCTAAGCTAATACCTTTAGATTTGGCTGGAGANGTGAGCTAGCGCTAAAGGACTTGCCTGTGAAAGACCTAGGGCTCAGTACCCTACAATGCCCCTGACCAAAACATGTATCAACATACACACAGATTATAGGGAACTGCTTATGTAATGGAGGATGGAGCTTTCTACTTTGCTTGTGAGTTTTATACTTTGGGCAAGTATATATCTACTAAGATGGTTTTTAAAAGGTTTATTACATATAATATATTTATTTATAATTTATATAAATTTATATATATATAAATATATGTATACACACATATGTATGTATATGAATGCTCTATCTGCATGTAGAAGTTTTTGCCAGAAGAAGTTTTCAGATCCCACTATAGATGGTTGTGAGCCACTATGTGGTTGCTGGTAATTGAACTCAGGTCCTCTGTAAGGGCAGTAAGCGCTCTTAACCACTGAACCATCTCTCCAGATCTCTATTAAGATGTTAATCTTTATATATTTAAATGTGTTTTATTTTTTTAATTTAAAAGTATGCTTATTCATCAACAACGATACAACTCAGAATTATACTGTTCAGTGAAAACAAAAGTTTCTTGTTGTTTTCAGACTCCTGGCATGCNACTCTCTGAGATTCNGGAACAATACATCAGCATTCCCAGGCAGTTTCGGAGTTTTCAAACTTTTTAAGCATACTTACAACAGTCTTTACTCGCTTTAGTTTGAATAGCTAAAATCCACGTTTAAAGAATAAAATGCAATAAGTTTAGTAGTGCTCACAAAGAACTGCATCCTGCAGGAATAGTCAGTATGAACTATGATTTAAAAGCCAAGTCTCCCTGCAGGGGAACAGCCCCTCATAGAATCATGTGTGGGTGTCACTGTTTATGGAAGTATTTTGCAGTGACAATGTATTATACCTTTAGAGAGCATTCAAATGACTTACGAGAAGTATACTGCATATGTGAGTTCATTACTAAGCATTTTGTCTTTTCTTAAATTTGATTGGATTGTATGAGTGTTCACCTACATGCATGTCTGTGTAGCAGGAGCTTGCAGTGCCCACAGAGGCCAGAAGAGGGCGTCATATCTCCTAGAACTGGTATTACAGGCAGTTGTGAACTGCCATGTGGATGCTGGGAATTGAACCCCAGTTCTCTGGAAGAGCAGTCAGTGCTCTTAACTGCTGAGCCATCGCTCCAATTCCTGTCTTTTAAAAATTATCCTTTCTTGTCTTCCTTCCTAAATGTTGTGTTACAGCTACCTGTATGTTTACTTATACACATGTGTGTAATATAGGCTAGGACTCACATAATGAGGGAGGACATGAATGTTTTTTTCCTTTTTGAGCTAATGTGTACTTGCTTAATATCACACATTTTAAGCCCATTAATTTTCCTGAAAATTTTGTGATTTAATTTTTCCTTGGAGCTGGATAGCATTCCATNTTATGTATACACCAGATTTCATTATCCAGTGTTGGTAAAATGTAGTTCTAGATGGGCATAGTGGTACACAAGTACAGTCCCAGTTACTTGAGAATCTCTGAAGCAAAATTGTCTGGTTCCAGACGTTTGGGGGCATCCTGAGCAACACCATGATAAAAAGAAATAAAATGTTTTAAATAAACAAAAATTATCATTGAGCTTCCTTGTCCCTACATTTCAGTGGGGATCAAAATTCAACAGCCAGGATTTGGAGGCAGCACAGAAGGTAAAGGCGCTCACTGTTGAGCCTGACAGCCTGAACGTGGTCCCAGGATCCACTTAAAAGGCCAGATGTGTCGCAGCTACTCCTCCACAATCCCAGCATTTCTGTGGTAAGACAGGAGATGGAGATGGCAGAACTAACTGGCAGCACATGGCCAGCTAGCCTGGGACACACAGCACAGCAGCAGAGAGAGGAGAGATTTGACTCAGCAAGGAGAAAGCAAGAACCAACTCCTGAAAGTTGTCCTCTGACCTTCACACACACGCCATGGCACATGTGCATCTGCACACACACACATTAACTAAATAATTTAAAAAAAATTAAGAACAGTGACTTCCAAACTAAAGCCATTCATTCGCCTCTGTCTTGATCCAGCCTGCCTCTTATTCTTCCACAATGCATCACGTAACATATTTATTTAAACATCTAGCAAAATTAAGGGAAAAAAATGTTGGAGAATTTTTGTCACTGATCATATTAACTGAAGGTTCTTGAAATGTGTCAGAACCGTTGTTGTGGGTGCCTGGAGTATGGATTTGGAGTGCTAGGTACATTTAAAGAATCTTCCGACTCCAGTGATGTGCAGAGACACATCAATTCTATCTGGTTTATTCCAATTCTCCCAGGGCTATTAGATTCAATTACCAATTATTAGATATGGGTTAAAAAATATCCCTAAATTGTAGCATAGAGTCGAAGCATTAAGCAGATAAATATAAATGAGAAGTTAAGGGATCTACTAAAAGATTATAAGACAGCATTTCGCAAAGATAAGACTTCCACTCTCCCACCCTTCNCCCATGTATATTTATTATACTTGCATTACCCAGAAATGCCATCTTAGATTTGTTGCCCACAAAAGGAAGCATAGAAACCAGACCAGAAAACCACCAGACCTGGGTTTGAACCCAATAAGGCAGGTGACTGGTATTCGGAGGGGACTGACCATTAATTTGACTTTTGTGTTTTCAATAATCACTAGATTGCTAGCACGTTGTTAGGTTCTGGACACAGAGAAAGCAATGGAGCAGAAATGTTATGGTTTTGTGGGGAAAAGAGAGAAGTTAAAATAAAAAGAGTGTGAAAGGAGGAGCTAATCTGGTAGTTTGAATGTAATTGGCTCCCATAATCTCACAGGGAGTGGCTATTAGGAGGTGTGGCTTGTTGGAGTGGATAACCTTGTTGGAGGAAGTGTGTCCCTGTGGTGGTGAGCTTTGAGGTCTCATATATGCTCAGGATACTACCTGGTGTTTCAGTTCACTTCCTGTTGCCTGCAAGATGTAGGTCTCTCAGCTCCAGCACCATGTCTGCCTGCACACCNCCANACTCTCCACCATGATGTTAATGGACTGAGCTGAACTGTAAGCCACCATCTCCATTAAATGTTTTCCTTATAAGAGTTGCCATGGGCCAGTCGGTGGTTGTGCACACCTTTAATCCCAGCACTCGGGAGGCAGAAGCAGGCGGATCTCTGTGAGTCGAGGCCAGCCTGGGCTAACAAGTGAGTTCCAGGAAAGGCGCCAAAGCTACACAGAGAAACCCTGTCTCGAAAAACCAAAAAAATTAAAATAAATAAATAAATAAGAGTTGCCATGGTCATGGTGTCTCTTCATAGCAATAAAAACACTAGCTAACCTGCTTTGCATGCATTAGCTAACCTAGTCTGTATTGGGGACCTAGCCTGGTCTACATGGGTGAACTAACCTGGTCTATATTGGGGAGATAAGGTGGTCTGGGAGTCAGAAGTAGCCTGAAGGGTGATATTCAGGTTATCCCCAGAAGGGATAACCCAGAGTTCACCTGGGAAAGTCACTTCCTCCTTTTCAGGTCCTGTTTGGAATTGAGGATTATAATAAACTATCTCAGGGGGTTCCTCTGAAGTTGTAATGAGTGTTGGTGNTTTAAAGCAGTCAGCACAGCTTCTGGGCTGTAGTAAATACTCAGTAAANGATAGCTGTCCTTACTACTTTTGTACAGCTTTCTTTGAGTTATATAGAGAATCTTCTCTAAAGAAGGCAACACTCACAAAGTGACCCTCCAACCAAATACTTCCCTTTTCCTGCACTTGCATCATGGGAGAGAAGGCTGAGCAGGCCATGGAAGAATCATCCTTCCCTCACTCTGCCCTTGGCCTGTGAGGGACGCTCACCTTGACCATAAAAGCAGGTCCCCAAATCTCTTTAGTCACGGGGTTAATATGTTCCATGAATCAGATCTAAAATTCCGGCCCCTTCAAAGGCTGCAGTTCCTCCCTGTTTAATCAGACATGAAACAAATCGCGTGCTGCGGCACAGGCGTACAAACACGCTTTAATTACAATATTGTAACACCAATTAGAGATCTATCTAATCGAGGACTCGGCACTTCCTGCTCGGATATTACTCCCATGTTGGGATAATTACTGCTAATTAAGCTTGGAACTAATTAGGCTAAATGATCTCATTTATACCAACAAAGATGACTTCTAGGAGTTCATAAGAAAAACTAGGGTGATCTTATCGTTCCTGGACTATTTGGCTCTCCATTCTGGAAATGTAGCACCTTTGCTTGACATCAAGGTGCGTTCCAAGTTTGTCCTGTGGAATTCTGGGCGAGATGGTGACGCGTTCTTCATTTGTCATCCCAGCTTCTCCTACCCAGGGAAACCAGCCCTATCCACTCAAGGCACACTATACGCCTCCACAAATGTGTTGAAAACAGCAGCCACCGAGAGGGTGCCTGAGGCAAAGGGCCATCCAACGCAGCCTCGTTCTGGCTCCCCTTTACCTGCAGTTCTAGGCAATCTGTATCAACATTCCTTCTCTGTCCCCACAGGGCAGAGTNTACANGGGCTGGGGCTGGGCCGGACAAACTGAGGTCTGTACACATTTCTTTGGCTGCCTAACCCTCACTTTCCCTCTCTAAGACAGGGATAATAACAGTATCCTGGGGTGTTTTGGGGGCGAGGGATGAACAGCGCCTCCGACATGGAGTGGAAGGTAATGCTTGGTGCATGCATGGGACTTATCAAAAGTAACACAATTTTTTAAGCTTCCCCTTCAAGGGCACAATAATACCCAGTTCTGAACCAAATTCCACTTTTACATGTTCTGCATTCTTTTCTGGCCCAGAGCAGTGGTAGTGAGCAGAAGGCACATGGCACTGAGTTTGGAAATCTGGCTATTTTTCAGGTTGCTCCCTAACCAGCTGCACAACTTGAAGAAGAAGTCACTTCTTCCTAGGAAGGACAGCACTAGTCACATACTTGACCAACTGTTCTACTCGAACTTTCGAACTTCATCTTTACACTACTCCCCATTCAAGGTAAGAAAGCTGAGACCTCTATAAATAAGCAACTTAAAAATAAATACAACCTTCACTGCTCCAAAATGCCATGTCCAGGAGCAGGACCTCACTCATGGCATATCCTCCGAGTCACCATTGCAATGGATTGCCCTCAATCCCTACCTGTAACTGAAGGGATTGAAGTCTTGGTCTTTGTAAAGCCTGCAATATTTATCAAGAATGAAGCCTTTATTGTGTGTCTGATACATGCTCCAGTCTATGGAGAATAGCATGCTCCCCCAATACAAACACCCCNACACACCAGTCTTAGCACTNGACCCCACAGATACATAGGCACATACATGTGCCTGTACCCCCATGCATATACATGCCACATATATAATCTTAGCTGATGGTTCCATGGGGGACGATGCTGTTCTTAAGTATCTTCCCGGCCTCTGGAGGTTTTTTTTTCCCCTTGGGGATGGATTTGTACAAAGGAAGGCCAATGGGAACTAAGGATTTTTACCCCATTTTTTTGCTTTCCACAAAGGTTGGTTCCACATCCTTCATAGACTAATGTGACAAGTGAGGTACCTGGACACAGAGCACCCCGGGTTGTCTTATTAGAAGAGCATGCTTTTAAGGAATCTGGAAAGAGGGCGGAAGCTGTCTCAAGAACCGGCCTTAAAATATACTAGGTGATTAATTAAAGAGCATGAAAAATAAATAAATAACTTCTTTGGCAAATTAGGAAAGCTTTTATAAGATGAATCATCAAGCCGCCCTCCCAGCTCTCGTTTCTCTGGTGGATAGACAGAGGCTTAATGTACCATTTTCGATTCCTTAATATAGCTAAGGTCTTTGGCTTCTCATACCATGAAAACCTGCCAGAGAGCAGAGAGTGTCTGTGGCTGGGGAAATACTCAGAATCANAGCATAGCATTGCCTAAAGGAAAATTTGGTTAACCTAACCATGTCTTGGCTGTTCTGTCCCCATGTGGCCAGGATGAGTCTCAAAGGGGGCAGGTTTCTTCCTATCTGTTCCAGAACTATCATCCACTGTGATTTAAGTATGGTCTACATATTAAGTATGATCCAGTATTATTTAAGTAAGATCTACAGCCATCACTGTCATTTGGGGACCAATAGGCTGGGCTCTCCCTAGTCAAGAGCTTTATCAGAAGGTTCGGTGTTGAAATGAGTCTTCCTAAACATTCTTTAGGATGTCCTCAGTGATGGTGGACCACGAGTTCTTCTTTGACACAGGGTCTTTTTCAAGTGCTCCTCAGCATCCACACGCTTGCTTATCCATTTATTCGTTTGGTCAGCTGACACTAGGCTATTCTGAGCTCCATCTGGGTGGGCCTTGGGAAGATGATGTGCTGGCCAAGGAGTGACTGATCTCCCAGGATTGTCCCCCACCTCCACCCTCTGAAGAGTAGGTTATGTGACGTTGTTATCTGAGAAGTGTTTATTTTTTTTCTCTGCTGGAGGACGAAGGAAGAGAAAATTCGGAAGTAGTTAGTTTAACGCATTTAATCTTCTTCCGGCAAAAGTTGCATGTCTCCTACTATGGGAATGTGAAGGAGCTAGGCTGGCAGGCAGCTCAGAGAGCAGAATGGCAGAGGCACAAGTAGAGGACAGTAACGAAAGGGGAAAGCCAAACAGCAAAAGGTCTTAGCAGTCCTTCAACCGACATGTGATGAGCTTTTGGTAAGGATGCTAGGCACAGTCAGTCCTAGGATTACACACAGATCAAAAGTAAGGTGAAATATGTCCTCCAAGAGGCATGCAGTGCTAGATGGAGAAAGAACATGATGAATTTGGAGATGTTTTTGAGGTAAATTCAATGGGTTCTCAAGAGTATTTGGATGTAGAAATCAAGAGGGGAAAGAACTCAGTTAGTGAAGGGTTTTACCTTGGGGGACTGCATGAAAGCTGGTGATTAATTAACCGGTAAAGGGAATGCAGGTGGCGATTCTGCCCACCTAAAANAAAGTGAATGAGGTGTCTGTTTGTGTTTTNGGTTTGCTTGTTTATTTTTTGCTGAAGATGCCTGTAGGAGAGCAAGGTTGAGGTGCCCGTGGATAACTGCAAGGGGTCTGGAACTCATGAGAGGCATGAAGGTGTTAGGGAAATGGGATAGTGGTGAAAGCTTCGGGAAACCTTTGGGGAAGTCAAGGAGTCACCGGTTAGAAATCAATGTGTAATGAGTTCACAGAGAGTGTGGATGAGGCAGAGAGACAGAATGAGGGAAAGGAGCAAAATGTAGTTAGTGTGCACGTGGAAGAATTTGAGAACCCTGAGTCCTAACCACTAGACAACCAGGAACGCTACACAGAAGACTTGGAAAATGTAGTCCCTGCACCTGGAAGATGATCATGAAAACCGCACCCACTCTACTCTGTAGAAACTGCTTTGACCCAAGTCACAAATGGCTTCAGATGGGCAAACCTATGAGATACCTTCCAGCCTGCGTCTTGCCTGCTTTCTCTGCAAAGCTTGCATCACAGACTCCTTAAGGCCTCTTGACATAACTCCAGGGACACTATCTTTTCATACTTCTCCCATCTTTCATCTTTTTCTCAGCTTCTGCTTTTTAAATGAAATATCAAGGATTCCCCCCAATTCCACCCCAAGACTTCATTTTTCATTCAGCTTGCTCCCTGTGGGTGATTTAGTGGAGCTTCCGTTGCTGCTCACCAACAGATGGCTCCCAAGTTGGTCTCTCCAGCCAGACACCTCCTTGAACAGAACACCTGGCATAGAAAGCACTAAAGGTCTGCTGAAACTGAGTTCTAGCTGGATTTTTCCAGTCACAGGCTGCACCAGCCATCATCACCAGGATGCTCACGGAGTCTTCACACTCATGAAAAGAAAGCATCTTCATGNNCAGTGCTTCTTTAATTTCCCCCATAGAGAAAGACAGTTATTAGGGGTCATTTACNCTCTTGAGTTTTAAGCNTCNTGAGGCTACATGTCTCCAGAGATGATTTGACCACAGTGCTTTGCCCTTAAGCACTGCCATCCTAGGTCTATTAAGGAAATAACAAGGCCTTAAGAAAACAACCTGGACTCTCCACAAAGATAAGGCACTGGCCAGGGTCCTCATCAGCATATCTAAAGCTTGCTATGCAAACGCTTTCTCAGGAAAGGGGCCAGCAAGCTCTGCCTCTGAGAGGAGCACACAGAAGGCCGCTAATGGTTCTGTGAGTCTGTGAGCTGCACACACCTTCAAAGTGTGGTTGTCAGAGCTGCAGTGGAACCTTCAATTTGAAACAGATAGCCAGCAGTTGAGCAGAAAGGCAGACAGACCTGCTGGGTCACTAGCAACACCGCCTTAGCAGATAAGGGGCTCTGTGTTCGGANGAGGGAAGAGATTGGCTCCTGAGATTGCAGGGGTGGGGGTGGGGGCTCCCAGGACAAGAGCTGCTGGAAGCTTCATTGTGGAGGAACAGGACCTGCTTTCACTTCTGGTCTCATTATTTCCCTACACACTTTCCTTCTTCCCCAGAGTTAGGCATTGATAGGAGGATCAGTTAATTTGCCAAGCNTGNTGTTTAAAAAAAATGACTTGTGTACCATTAATTGTTGAGCATGTCTTTTTTTTTAAGTGAAATATTTTTCACATGGCTTTTACTTGACTTAGAAATAAATGAATNGATTCCATTTTGTCTCTCCCTCCTAAATTTCCCTTAGGCATAGACCAAATATGTGTGAAATGTCAGCTCAATTAGGGTATGTTGGAAGTTATCTATGCTTGTGAAAAGCAGGTGAGGGCAGAGACCTCTTCCTAAACCTGCAGATGTCACTGCTATTGCAGTGGGATCGTTAATGACAATCTTTGGTTAAGGAAATTAAACAACAGCAAAACACTTCTCTGCAAAAAACAATTTCCTAAATTTCGTATTGTCTATGAATTCACCTTTGTAAGAACTCATTACCACAGCCAATGGGTTTGGAAAATCCACTTGTTGGAGTTAGTGGATATCAAGAGAGGTAAGGCTAGGAGCAGTTTGCTTTTTGTA